>VZRF01015036.1:541348-587359 GCA_013396875.1 Vireo altiloquus
TGTGATGGGCAGCTTTAATCACCAGGTAGAGAATCACAGAACGGCCTGGGTCAGAAAGATTAAAGACTGTCTAGTTCCAAACTGCCATGGGCAGGAACACCTTCCACTAGACCAGGTTGCTCAGAGCTTCATCCATCCAGGCCTTGAACACCTCCAGGGATGGGGCATTCACAGCTTCTCTGGGCAACTTGTTCCAAGTTCCAGCCTCCCCACCCTCACAGTAAAGGATTTCTTCCTAATATCTAATCTGAACCTAATCTTTCTTAGTTTGAATCCATTCCCCCTTGTAATGATCACAGAATCATTAAGGTTGGAAAAGACATCCAAGACAATCAAGTCCGACCTTTGTCAGAACCCACCATACCCACTAAACCGTATCAGCAAGTGCCATGCCCGCTTCCAGGAAGGGTAACTCTAGGAAGTCGGTTCCGATGCCTAATCACCCTTTCAGCGAAGAGATTTTTTTTTTTCTCATGTCCAGCCTGAACCTGCCCTGGTGCAATTGAGGNTTTTCTTCCTAATATCTAATCTGAACCTCATCTTTCTTAGTTTGAATCCATTCCCCCTTGTAATGATCACAGAATCATTAAGGTTGGAAAAGACATCCAAGATAATCAAGTCCGACCTTTGTCAGAACCCACCATACCCACTAAACCGTATCAGCAAGTGCCATGCCCGCTTCCAGGAAGGGTAACTCTAGGAAGTCGGTTCCGATGCCTAATCACCCTTTCAGCGAAGAGATTTTTTTTTTCTTATGTCCAGCCTGGTGCAACTGAGGCTGTTTCCCGCCGCCTTAGGTAAGCACAGCCCAGCTTGCACAACCCGAGAGGGCGGGATCCTGGGGGGGCCTTCGCTGCACAGCAGCCCCACAGCTCCCACAGCGGTTCCCCTCCTCCTTCTCCACACGAGGGAGAACCAGAAAACCCACCGGGAGGCCCGGCTCCCACTGGAGACCGCACAGGCGGCGCTTCCGGCCCGCCGCACCCCTCTTTTACCGCCGCTCCTTCCCCTTCCAGGGAAAACGGGGCAGAATTACAAAATTACGCCCTCTCCGCCGGTTGCAGAGACCAGCACTGCTGCCCGCCCCGCCCTGGCCTCCCTGACTGCGGGAGCCACGCCGAGAGCGGCTTTCCACGGGGAAAACCCGGGGGCCTGCAGCCCCTTTCCCCTGCAGCCCCCCCTAGGCGCTCACCTGGTCGATGTAGTGGCGCACTCGCTTCCTGAGCCGCTCCAGGTTCATCCTCGCTCCCGCACCCTCCTGGATCCCGGAGCCGCCGAGGGACCGCGGGCCGCCCGCCGGTGCAGCGCCCAAACCCGCCCCCCGCCTTCTCTTCCTCCCTCCCGGAAACAGCGCCCCGAGCGCGGCGTTCCGGGAGCGCTGCGGCCGCCGGGGACATCCCCCCGCGAGGGCTCCTGCCTCCACACGTCCCTAAATAAACATGTTCTGGGGCTTTTCTCTACAGTCCATACCCCGAGAAATTTGTGCTGAGGGGCTCCTTCGCAGTCCCGAAGTGAAAGATTGTCCGTGGAATTTGGCCCGAGGGAATGGCCTGAAGCTGTACTAAGGGAAGGTGTAGGTTGCGTCTCAGGAAAAGGTTCTTCACCCAGAGGAGGTTGGGCACTGGAACAGCTCCCCAGGGAAGCGGTCACAGCACCAAGCCTGACAGAGTTCAAGGAGTGTTTGGACAACGCTCTCTGGCACAGGGTGTGACTCTTGGGGATGGTGCTGTGCAGAGCCAGGAGTTGGACTCGATGATCCTTGTGGGTCCCTTCCAGCTCGGCATAATCTGTGATTGTCTCTGCCCTCTTCTTTTTCCTATAGAAATCTGCTGCCCCGAGAGCCCTCTTTGGCCACTGCAACCTTGTGGTGAAAATGTTCCCTCAGAACTTTGCAGGGATGGTGGATGGTGTGTCAGGATGTCTCCTACGTGTCCTGCATCTCTCAGGCATTTTTGGTATCACACAGATTAGGGAATCATCCATTAGGACACTGCTGAAACATGTCAGATTTCACTACTGAAACCCAAGTTATGTGAACCATTAAAGTGCCTGATTTGAAGTAATTCAGGTGTTGCCCAGTACATCTTGGAGTGGGTATGCCTGGGACAAGAAGAATCACATGTGTTTGCTTTGATGGAGAAGGAAGACTTGTGTCAGGATTACAGTGTGGAGAAGGCCACAAAGCCTTCAGATCACAGAAGATCACAAGCAAACAGTCTCCGTTTGGGGAAAATGAATCCATGTACTCTCTCTTGAATTATTTGCAGTAGCTGTACTTCTATGTAAAAGTGTTTGATTTCAGTGATTTCCTCCAGTTATTAGTTAGGTCAGCTTTTCACCTCACACTGTGTCTCCTTTGGGGATCCAATTCTTCTCTGAATTGGCCATTGAGTGTGTGTGCTGTAGATGGCAGATACTTGTTTTCTGCCTGCTGTAAAGCATAAATTTATTTGTGTTTTTTTACTCAGCTGCTTTTTAGATCTGCTGCTTTTTCATATTTTGGTAACCAACATCTTGGAAACAGAAAAATCCTCATTCATCTTTTCATTAGATCACATGATGAAGAAACTAATTCATGTGATAGTGGTTTCTTTGGATCCAACAGTCCTATCTGGTGAGGGCTATACTACCGTTCCACTTACTGCATGTGTTGGTTTAAAATGCTCTTTGAAATCAGTATGGAAATAGCAGCATATGTATTCATAAGCTTGTGGGTCTTTCTGGGTACAATAAAATATGTTTGAGTGAGATTTTGGTAACATTTAGAAACTGCTGAGTGGTAGAGCCCATTACTTGTCCTATGTGACACATTTCCCTCTTAGGCCAGGTGAAATAATAACTCACCAGAGATCAGTGGCTTCTATTCAGAGTGAGACATCAGGGCAGCAAACTGCAGTAATTCAGAGAGAACAAGATGAATTACAGTTTTGGTTGGAAAGGACCTCCAAAGATCATCTAGCTCTAACCCTCCTGCCGAGGGCAGGGATGCTCTCCACTAGACCAGGTTGCTCAAAGCCTTATCCAACCTGAGCTTGAATGTTTCCAGAGATGAGCATCCACAGCTTCTCTGGGCAACCTGTTCCTTTGCCTCACCACCCTCATCATAAAATGTTTCTTCCTTATATCTAGTCTGAATCTACCCTCTTTCGGTTTAAATATCTCAGTAGAGAAACTGAGTTTGAAACTTAATGAAATGCAGAACAAAAAATTGAAATAAAATATGAAAATTAGGAGTTGATGCTAACCACTAAGACAGAAGTCTTGGCTGAGGAAGAAAAAAAAGATGCACAGGAAGTGTGGGGGTTGCAAGAGAAGAAAATGCTCTTGCTGGGGATGGGTGACAGTTAAGAACAGCCTCTGTCACCGGGAGCTGCTCTGAAGCACAGAGAGGACCTGTCATCTGCAGGATCTTGGAGTGGTCCAGGGAACGCTTTATGAACGTGAGGAAGCAGGTACAGAAATGCACACAGAGACTGTTATTTCTCCATTAGCATGTATCTAGTTCTTGCATTGTCAAAGCAGAGTACACCAACTCAAGGTGCTCACTAAAATGTGTTATGTGCTGTTTTTTCATGTTTTCCTGAAAAATTAGCTTATCTGAGGGAGCTATTTCTGGGGCTGGAGCTCAGAGGAATGGTTGCTTAAGCTATGCTGAGAGGCTACAGCAGTGCAGCCCCAGTGGCTCTGCTCAGGTAGGCTGCAGTCCCATTTCTTCAGCAGGAAGCTGGTCTGACACCAGTGCTCATGAAGCAGCTGGTCATTCAAAGAAAGCACCCTTATGGACAGACTCCGTAGCGGGAGTTACATAGGCATCTGGGCAAACAGGTGGGGGTGGCACATCGTGCTGTGAACAGCAAGATCTTTGTGAACTGGTGGTTGAGCCTTAAAATTTTTTTACGTGTGAACAGGGGAAATTTTGAATGCTATGTAGTTGCAAATAATATGTAAGTTTCTCTTTCAGATTCAAAACCACTAGAGAGTGAAACTACTCCAATGGTTAAGTGGCGCTGACATACCTACTGCTTTGCTTAATAGTACTTTTAACAGTGGTCAGGGTATGGAGAGTCAGTTAAAACAAACTGATTTATGAATTTGCACTCAAGTATTTTAAATCTTGAGAGGAAGTGAAGAGCTCCACAGTCATATTAAGACTTTCTCACTTTGTGGAAGTTCCTATATGTTTATCTACTTTTAGATATCTTCTTTCTTTGGTTCTAAAAATATCTAGAGACATGATATGTGCTGGTGCTATCACTTTGCTTCTTCCTGCTGCTTTTAAATTACTGTTTCCGAGTCAGTTTGATGCTTGAACATGTTTCATAGAACCATAGAACAGTTCAGGTTGGAGAGGATTTTTAAGATCATCTAGTTCCAACCTCCCTGGCACAGGTAGGGTCGCCTTCCACCAGACCCAGGAAACTTGATCAAGTAAAAGTGAGTGTGTTCGCTTTCAGTTTGTACATTAAAAAAGTCTTCTTTGGTATTGGAAAACTGTCCTTGTTTGTGGCTTGAGTACTGTAACTGAAGTGAGGCCTCTGAAACAGAGATGTGTGTTGAGGTGGGAGAAGTTCCCTCTGAAATAGCCCAGGAGTGGGTGTCAGTCTTTCTGAGAAGGTTCCAGAGATTGCCACTCAGGTGTTTTGTTCAGGTAAGAGGAAAAATGAGTGAACTTCCACTGCCCTAATTCAAAAGTTTTTCTTCTTCATCCCTGCCCCTTCAAACCTCTGTGGGCTCCTGTTTTCAATGTTGTGTAGAAGTACTGAAAACCTGCCAAGGGGCAGCCTTGGCAAGCCCCACATTACAGAGGCAGAATATCTAAATTGCTCCCATGGGGTGTGACTCTCTCTCAGCTGCCTGTAGCATGGCTAAACTTGGAAAAAGGTATTATTTTGCTTTTCAGTGGGTCTAAAAAAGGTGAATAGGGAAATGGACTGAACTTGATCAACTGAGGACATCTGTAGCATACACGGAAGGGGAGAAGGATGGAAAGCAAAGCAGTTGGCTTTATCTTGTCTCCTACCAGCATTCTTCAGTTATGTTACAGAATTCTTGCCTTTTCATACAGAAATTGTGTCATCTCTTCTAGGCTTATTAGCATGACATTTCTGTACCTGATCTTCTATTATTTGATTGCTCACGATGAACTGCATGAGCTGTCAAAAACACAATCTGCAAGTAATGTGAGGTCTTTATTTAAATTTCCTCTTCTTATTTTAGCTTGGCTTACACAACTGCTGTAAATCAGGCCTGCCTCTTCCAAACATCTTCCAGGCCATTTGTCACTGTCAAGAAAGTTTGACAAGTTTCCAATTGCAGAGTTAGTTTCTGCAAGTGTTGTGGAAATCAGTGTCAAGATTAGAGAGATGTGGACAGACTAGCTCCCCTTTTCCCTCAAGACAGGCTACAGCTCCAACTAAGAAGTTACCTCTTCCATTTGGCCTGCCAGCAGTCCAGTGAGGATGTGTACGGCTCAGGATCTCATTTGGAGATTGTATCGGAGGGCTTCAAGGGCATGGGAGGACAGGGACTAGAGTTACTGTGGAGAAAGGGAATCTAGGACTTGGCAAATAATTTGGAGGCCACATGAGTCAGTCAATGAGAAAACAGCTTTTGTGGGTTTGCTGCTCGTAGAACACTCTTTGTCCTGTGGTTATTTAGATGATGTAAATCTATTGCTGTAAAGCAAATAATCTTGATATTTGTTCTCTGCAGCAGGTTTTTACTCATTGCAGTAGTGATGAGTGAATCCCATTGATTGTATCAAAGCATCTAAGATCACATTTGGCTTTGTTTTTTCCAAGAGATAAATTTTAGAAAAGTGACCTCTCTTATGCTGATTTCTCTCATTCATGCAGTACTACTCCATTTTGGCTAGCAGAGGTGCCTAGGATGAAGTTAAGGATGTTTCATCTTTCTTGCTCAGGAATCAAAAAAAAGAGAAATATGTTTTAAGGAAATGAAGAAAACAGAATTTTCTTTTGTTTTTTCATGTTGATCACAATAAAATGTAACACCTTCAGGATAAATGTTAACACCAAGAAATAATTAAATATTTGCATCACAAAAGGTGACTTTTATTACAAAGCTATGCTAACTGACTACAATTAGACTCCCCTATGTATGTTTAAAGAATTTGTATGAGGGTGTGCCAAAGTAAGACTTAGCTCTTAGAGTTATTTTCTGCTTCATTAAGATTTTCTTTACATCTTATTTTCCTTAGATTTCTGTTGAGAAGACTTGCAGTGTCTGTGTAGCCAAAGATGGTGAGCTGAGCTAGATGTACTTGGAGGCAGATGAGGTGCTCAGGGCTTGCTTTGCCATCGGTCTAGATTTTGTCATTTTCCTGGAAGTTTCTGTTGTCAGTGGAGCAATATCAATAATATGGCTGACCAAGCATATGTATCTGCATTAGGGGGAATAATGCAGAGTCTCTGTACTCTGCTGTTTGTGTTAATTAGATTCCTACTGACTAGAATGAGACCTTAAGCAGCTATTTCATAATTATCTAAATATATGTGTTGTAATGGAGTCTACCCTGGGACCTCAATGAATTTCTCCCCATGTAGGAGTGTAGTTATATTTAAGTATGATCTCAGTTGCTGTAGAGTATTTGTGACATCTGTATGGGAATGGTCTGCTGATGTACCTGCTTGGTTAAGAGTTTCTCTCTAGACTTTGGGACAGCGAAGTAGGGAGTCCTATGATCACTTTGTTGCCTGTGAGACTTAGCACATCTTGCATGGATTTAGCTTGAGCAACTCTACAGTTTGTTACTCATCTCGTTTAACTGTGAAGAGAGCTGCGCACCACCGCAGTTCATCACCAGCTTGGACAAGGAAATCCATGATATATTTTCTGATTAGCTAACATGAAATCTAGTTTGTTGGCATTTCTTTTTAAGAATATGGACGTCAATTATCCTGTTACTAAGATCTAATATTTGAAACAATTATATCCAGAGAACAATTTGACTTTTCTCAAGTCACAGTACCAGACAGATGCAGCTTTCTCACACTGAGATGTTATAGCTTGGCACTTGCATCCTTCAATTCCATAAAGAAATTTAATCAATGGCTGCATAAGAAACAATCCATGTGAAACAGAAAATAGCTAAAATATGTATAGTCTTGATTTCCTTGGAAAGCAGTTTTGTAGCATTTTTGGGATAAGTTTTGCTTGCATTTTTTTCCATCCCCATGTTTATTATTGTCTCTGTCATTACCCTCTAAAGGTTGTCTTTTATCTCCTATCACTGCTGTTGCAGCAGCTTTTTAACTCATGTCGTTGCTGTTTCATCAGCATGCATGTCAGAGAAGTACTTCACCATTTCATGGAAACTTTTTAGCAAAAAAAAAAAGGAACATGTTCCCATGACAAGTAGACAAAATCTCTCACGCTATCTAGATATTAGATAGATCACGATGACTATTCTTGCAGGTGCTTTTGGTATTTTGCATAATCACATTTGCATTTTGACAGATATGTGCTCATGGTGTGAATATCCTCTCTGTTTTACATACCTAGACACTTGTGTTGTTTAGGAGTGAGACTTGAGCATGCTTTTTCCCATGACTGATTATTGAGCCTTTGACTTGTTCAGGGAGGGTCCTATGCACTCCCATTTTAAAACAGCATTGGCTACTGCAGAAGTTCCTAATCTGAGGTTCCCAACTGATTTTGCTTTCTTTGTTTTGGTGCCAGATTGCACATTTAAAAATGCTCTGCTGTGACAAATAGTTATGCATTATTCTGCATCTTATAAATAAATATTGTGTTCACTGGTGCCCAGTGAGGCAATGCTAAGCAGAGGCAATGGGAACAACCTGAAACTCAGAAGGGTCCATCTGATCATCAGAGAACACTTTTTATCTGTGAGGGTAACCAAGCACTGGAACAGGCTGCCCAGGGAGTTGTGGGGTCTCTGTCCTTGGAGATATTCAAAAGTCATCTGGATCTGGTCCTGGGCAAACAGCTCCCAGTGGTTTGCCTGAGCTGGGGTTTGGACTGATGACTTATAGGGGTGCCTGCAAACCTCAACCATGTTGAGATTCTGTGAAATATTATGTTCAGAGACACTAATTCTCACATCTTTGTACAGCAGTTAGAAACACTTTTGACCCAGAAGAGGCTGTTCCTCTTGACTATCAAGGAAATGAGTTGTGAGAGCAGAACCTGATGGTCCTCAGCATATGAATGGGGAGGGTAACTCAGTGATTCTGAAGAACTTTACAACTAACTGTGAAATACGAAACAGTATGCAAAAAATTTTTTTTTCTAGAGGAGTAGAAGCCTAAAAAAACATTAACTAAATCTGCCAGGAAAGATTGCATAAGTGAAATGAATAGGGACATGCTGGATTATGTTTAAAAAGTGTTCATGAAAGGGTATTTCATTGCAGACTAATTTCTTTAGCTCAAGTTGGCACTACCTTGCTTTTGCTAGTACGTGGTAATAAAAATCATGATACTTTTAGCAGATTCAAGTAGTCTATAAGAAGAGAAATACCTCATTTCTATTTTGTTACGAAACAGGCGTTCCTCAGCTCCTCTTTAGCCAGATAAAGTTGAAATAGCAAAACTTGGATTTAAAAGCTGCTCTCCTGCCCTCTAGTGTTACTGTAAAAGTTTTGAATCAGCTGAGAGTTTGCGTGTGAGCGAATTTCTGCTGGATTTTAGAAGACTGAAAACTTACAAATTGGTTCTTATTCTAAGTGGAAAATTACCCTCCCCTCCCCTCCCCTCTCCCCTTCTCCTTTTCTCATCCCCGCCGTTTTTCTTCCATGCATGAATTAATAAGGTGAGCCTTGCCATCAAACTTACCGAACCTTGTTAAGCCACTGTTAAATTCCGTGGAATTTATTGGACTCTGACCTTACCTCAATAAAACATATTGCCGCCTCTCTGCTTTGACTGAGGTGCATTCCATTCATCCACAACAGAGGCGTCGCATTGATACGGCCCTGTAGTCTAAAGGCAGGTTCGTTGTATTACGGTTTATTTGATCTTTTTTGCCCAACACCCAAGAAAAAGCAAAGATGCTGCCGAGTAACAGTAGGGGTCACTGTTAAACGGGATTACAATGAGTCTCGGGGCAGTCAATTTATTTGCGAACTGAGCCTGTATTCCTCAAGCCGGTATGATGTCCATTCCAGGACTTGGCCATGTTTAATTTATCTGGCTATTTTATCTCATCCAGAAAGAAGATAAATAAATGGATACCAAGATTCAGCTGGCAGGGGGAGGAGAATATCTTCTGATTTGTTGTCAGCAATCTTTGTAAAGGTGGAACTTTTGTTTTGCACTCTTCAGTGCTGGTTTCTCACAGTGTGCAATGATCTTAGAAGTAGTTTCAGGGCTTTTTTTTGTGATGAGCAAACTGAGATAAATGCCCTGTCTAAGTTTAGATTCATTGAACCAAACACCAGCCACTTCACAGTACCTGAGGTGGCACTGAGTCACATTAGTCACAGGAGCTGAGGATGCCTCTTGCAGAACTGGTCCCCTTAGGTCCTGTTCAGCATGACTAAGCAGACAGAGCTCCATTCCTTGGATATTTTATTTTTTATCAGCAGTTAATGGCACATACTGTAATTCACACATACTGTAAGTTTAAAAATTGTTCAAAAATAAGTTTGAAAAATCCTCTTGGTTTTTAGCTTAATGAGAGACAAGAGTTGCATCAGCCTCAAGTCTTTGTTCTGAGTTGTATGGGAAATTAAAAAACTCTCTGTAGCCTTTATTATGTTCGTCTTGTTCTGTGTATGTGAAGCTGCAGGCATAGGCTTGTAATGTGAAGGCACAATGCTTGGATTGTATCTCTTTCCTGAGAAATATCATATTGTGTGATCAAGATGTACTGCAGGGGAAGCTGCAAGCCTAGAAAGCATCTCTTCCCGCATGGCTCCTTTTGGCTTGTGTATTTGGGGAGTAGGAGGAAGGAAGAAAGGACCTAGTAAGAGGCACAGCCTTTGCTTCTTTACAGTACAACCACTTCTCCTCTGCTCCAGGACCACTGGAGTGGAGTAGGTGGGTTGCTGGTGTCACAGTGATAAATTGAGGCAAAGGTCAGCTGAGTGAATTTTACACATGAAACTCAATGGTCAGCTTACAAAATGCAGAGTCTGTGTTTGCTGCATGTGTCAGCCAAATGGCTCCTAAGCAAGGTTTTCCTCCTGTTCCTGTTCAGAATGGGGGAGGATGAAGGAATGGCACCTTGTGAAAATGCTCATATGGGAAACTTCAAGTGGTCCTGGAATTTTGCAGCCTTGAGTGCTGAACTGCTGGGTTTTTTCTGATTTAGAGATCCTCAAACTGAAAATTAAATAAATGAGTGGAAAAAGGAGCCCTGCCCCGAAGTGTGGAATCTATGGTTGTTGCTATGATGAAAGCTGAAATTGTGGCAAAGTGATTATAGCAAGGCTTTGCTATGATGCCTCTATTTTGTTTGGTGGTCAAGGTCGTGAGGCCATGCACTTATTATCCTCTCTCTGTCAGCTTGGATACATTACTTTTTAAAAGCTATGTCTAACCAATGCAAATATTTTAGGGAATGTTTTAAGCATCAGTGGGCAGAACAGTAATGGTTCAGGCATAAGCAATTGGAAACAAAAGGCAATCACAGCTTCAACCACTTCCTCAAATGTCTGCAGAGCAAAAACCTGGTTCTGCTGGATGACCTACAGGACCCTTAACTCACCTGTGTTCAGAATTTTATGTATTAACGCTGTCAATTACTTATCTACAGAAAGGAAAGACTGTCACTGTTGGAAGAAATAAACACAACAAGGAGGAGGGAGAATACACAGAGCTCTCACTGTAGGCAGAAAGGAGATAGAAGAAGTGCCCAGGGACCTTCTAGCACGAACAAGAGATAAGTGTGATGAATTTGGTCTGGTCTATAATCCCTTAGAAATTTAAATTACTGTGCTCACAGAAGCTGAGGATACTTTTTCAAGGCTTTTAGCCAACAGAGAAGTAACGTTGCTGTAGCTGTGGTGGCTGGCCTGTGCTGTTAGGAGTGTTTTAGCATGTTTTATTAGAGTCTGGCAATGGGCTGGTGAAGAAAATATCAGCATACTTCACTAGTGATATTGATAACAAAAGAGATTGTGCCACAGGCAAAATTTTTCCTGGGCTGAAATAAGTACCATGCTCTTCCACAACATATTCTGTCTAAGCATGTCTCATGATCATTGTGCTAACAGCCTTTTAAAGTTACTTCATTTAATTTCTGCCTGTGGTATTTCTTAATTTATCCTAGCTCACAATACTTGCAAGGAAATGTGCACATGTGTACATGTATGTGCTCATCCGTCTCTACTAAAAAACGTAAAAATAAAATCAAGAGAGACCCTGAGCTGCATTCCTCTGTATATTAACCAAGAGCACCCCACCTGTCCTTCAAAGGCCAGAGAGATAAATCATGTCCTGATTTTCTGGGTTGCACTTTTCTACAGTTAGATACAATTCACAGGAAAGTAACAAATTCCATAGAATAATCTGTCCTCCTAATATACACCCCCCCTAAAAAATATGGTAGGAACTGGAATGTTGCTCGTCAAGTTCAGGCTTAATATCTCATTTGTTCCCATTTGCTTCCTTAGTAGATTCTGTGCTTGCCCCGGGCAATAGCAACATGTTTCTTCGTGATGAAATGTGATCAGTTATTTGGATGTTAACTGTAAGAATGTAAGCGGAATTTCTGTTGGTTTGGCAAGAGTATTAAAATGGGTTTTTTTTCTCTAACTGCTGCCTTGATTGTTCCAGTCTCTAGACCAATGCATCCTTTTGGAAGCACAGCAAACTAGCCTCGGTGTGGTTTAATGTTACATGTTACAATTTTTGCTAATTGAGTCACCTTTTTCATGTGTGATGCCTCCTTTTGGTTCTGGCAAAGCCAACACCTGTTGACTTCTTTATTGGACAGCATTCAACTGACCTCTTGACATGTACGTACCTATGTGGACCTTGATCAGAACCTGCTTGGAGGTCTTATACATCCTGAATGTTATGGCTGGAGGGAGAACAGGTACACCTGGGAAGTGACTTTCAGAGAGGTACCAGGTTCTGTCTCTCATCATCAACTTTCTCAAGTTTATCAGATTTCATTTTCCAGCTGAGGTAGGAGAATGAATTGGACTTGAAAATGACCAGTAAGAAATTCCCTGGGAGGAGGAAATCTCCCAGCTGCCACAGAGCCAGATTCTGCATGCTCTTCATTTCCACTCCTCCTGCCTGGCAGCAGCTAGTAGCAAAGGGCTGAGGCTTAGAAAAGAGGATCTCACTGATCTTTATGTGACACTGGGGTTATCACAATCTGGTACAAAGGTCTGGGAGGCAGGACCTGTTCAGATACTCTGTGTTTTCTTGTGTTCATTGTTAGAATGGAGACCCTGACCCACAGCACCTCTGGCAGCATTTTTTCCAGGCAGCATAAATTGCTTGGGCTCCCAGGATGTGGGCCCAGCTAACATGCTTGCTTATGTTTCTGCTCAGCAGTGTAGTAGAAACTTGTGAGAGTTATTGCACTTGGGATGTTGATTGTGGATGGGCATTAGGCCTCGTGCATGTTCAGGGTAGTCCAGGCTTACTGCTCAAGGACATATATTTGCTCTAAGCATGGTAACTCCAAGTGTCCATAATCCATCACATGTGAGTAGAACCTGATGCACCTGTGAGAATGGCTTAGTTGTACATACATAGCAGGGTTGTGCAAAAAATCACAGATGATGGTCACTTTGTGTGTGAAGTTGTTCTAGTTTAATGTCCAAAGCAGGAGGGTGAGAGGTAATGAGAAGAAATAGAGTTGGTAGTTCCTGTCCAAATACAAAACCACATGCATTGGGCAGCTTTCTCTATCTTCCTGTTCAGTCTCTCGAATCTAAATAGACTTTACTCTCTTCTGAATGAGCTCGGTCCAATGTCTGGGCTTTCGGTCTTACTGGACTCAACTAAGTTGAATTTTTTGGCCATGCGGAAATTGAGGATTTGGAAACCAGTTTCCTAGAACTTCACACATTTGCCACAGTCAGATTAACGTGGTCACTCTCTGCAAGCAAGTCACAAGTAGCTGGTCTTTAAAGGAGCTGTGTATTTCCCTTCCATGGGATAAAAATTCCTTATCTGGAGCTTAGAAAGCACATACTTCTGGGATGTAAAGAGAAAACTGTCTTTCCCTCCATGTATAAAGATCTGTTCAATATCATTATCAATGATCGGGATGAGGGGATGGAGTCCACCCTCAGCAGAATACACCAAGATGGATGGGAGTGTTGATCTGCTGGAGGATAGGAAGTTCCTGCAGAGGGATCTGAACAGGCTGGATTGATGGGCCAAGGCCGATTATATGAGGCTGAACAAGCTGGGTCTTGCACTTGTGTCCCAACAACTGCCTGCAGCACTACAGGCTGGAGGCAGAGTGGCTGGAAAACTACCTGGTGGAAAAGGACCTGAGGGTGCTGTTTAACAACAGCTGAACATGAACCAGCAGTGCCCAGGTGGCCAAGAAGGCCAAGGCCATCCTGGCCTGGGTCAGAAATAGTGTGGCCAGCAGGACCAGGGCTGGGATTGTACCCCTGTACTCAGCACTGGTGAGGCCACACCTCAAATCAGTTCTGGACCCCTCACTATGAGAAAGTTCCCACTGGTGCTGGAGAGTGTCCAGAGAAGGGCAAAGAGGCTGGTGAAGGGTCAGGGGCACAAAAATTATGAGCAGCAGCTAAGGGTTAGCCTGGAGATGAGAAGGATGAGGAAGGACCTTACCTCTCTTTACCTCAACAAAGGAGATTGTAAAAACTCCCACCAAAGCCAGGTGGGAGTTGGCTTCTTCTTCCAAGTAGCAAGCAAAAGGACAAAAAAAAAAAATGTCCTCAGGTTGTAGGAAGGTCTAGATTGAATATTAGAAAACATTTCTTCATAGAAAGCATTGACAAGCATTGAAACAGTCTGCCCAGGAACGTGCTGGAGTCACCATCCCTGGAGGTATTCAAAAGACCAGTAGATGTGGTACTTGGGGACATGGTTTACTGGTGGACTTGGCAGTGGGGTTGTGACTTGTGATTGGACTCACTGATCTTTGAGGTCCTTTCCACCCTAAATTATTCTCTGTGTCTAATTGAGAGATTTGCTCATCACATGTTCCAAGACGTGGAAAGATCTGCAAAGATCCCAGTCACTTTCGTGAACAATATGATGATACTTAGTAGTTTGCTAGTCTTTCTAAAGCCATTAAATACCTCTTCCAACTTGTGAACTGGTTATTGTTTTCTTCTGTAAAAATAAGTTTATTTCTTCAGTTGCATAATTGGGTGAGATTGTATTTCAGGTTAAACAGAGTGCTTATTGAGGGGTAGCTTTGAAAGTACTAGGAAATTCAAGTAAATTAAAACAATCCAGGAATTTTACTGAACTTATCAAAAGAGCTTTTTTTGTTTTCTATATATATTATATATATATACATATATATGTGTATACACATGCACATACACACACACATATATATTTGTATTGGAGTATTCATGGTTTAAGAGGAAAACTTTAATCTTAAAAGTTTAGCCCAAAATGCACTTGGAAGCAGTGGTTAGGATGAAGTATTCTCCAGACCACTAAACTTGAAAAATAAATTCTGCAGCTGAAAAGGTGGTACATGATGTACTCAGAGGTGTGGGCTCCCCACAAGGTTTTTTTTAGATAAATTGATGTGCAATACTTGCCCCCTCTAATTGTTAATCACTCCTGTGCCAATATGTTTTGCTCGAGTTTATCTTGTGCAGCTGCTGCAAGCCTATGCCGGATGGCAACCTAGCTCTTCAAGCATGAGAAATGGAATGGAAAGGACTAGGAAGGTCTCAGATCCCCAGGTAAGGCTCTGATCCTATAGGCAGTCAGAGTTCTGTATGTGCAGAGCTTGTAAAGTCAAGCCCTTTGCATGTTTTAGCCTAATACAATTAGCTTACCCTTTGATTTTAGTGGCTTGAGCTGTTTGCCATTACAAGTGTGGTCAGATGAACACCACTTTTAAATTGAAGGCAAATATCTTTATTTAAATTTTATTATCTAATTAAGATATAGAACCATACTTAGACTACAAAAAAAGGCTTGGGGTTTTTTATTTGCTTTCTGTCTGAAAATGCCAAGTGCCTTTGTAAATAGGATATTTTATTTTGGTATGTAATTTAAACTCCCAAGTTGGTGACATATTTTTCCCCCCACTTCCTGGTTAGTTTGGTATGTAAGCCATGTATTTTGTATTGAGAGTATTCACTGCATAGAACATGGAGACCAAGTGTGTTGAACTCTAATATCTGTCTTTGGTATTGGAGGTACCATAGCATTCAAAATATTATTCTTTTTATAAGAACTATGAATTACAAATGAGATTTAAAAAAAAGTGTATATTTATAAACTCAATAGCAGAAAGTATTTATCAGTCTGAGAAATCATAAAAATAAAATTGTGTTTACAGTGTAGTGATTAGTTGCATCAGTATAATATATTATATGATGGAAAAAATGTGCCAGTACATCTATGCCAACCTTGGTCTTTTTCTCAGAAAGGTCAGAGGATGAAAGTATGCCCTGTCAGGCAGCCAGAACCATTTTACAGCTGTTATTAGTTGCCGTCAGCCTAGAGGAAATGGGCTCTTGCCTTCAGCTCACAAAATTAAAGCCTGAAACCGGTTGTTCAAAACATTCAGATTGGATCTCTAACGTACTTGAAATCGATCTTGATTCAAGTTCAGACTAGCTCTATGCACTTGCATCCTTTTGCTACAATTTTGTTTCTCTGATTTTTCTGGGAAAGGTGAATATTTTTTCCCCCCATATCTGAGAATTTGCAAATTTTTGCAAGTTTTTGTGACTAGCATTATAATGTGATCTGTGTTACCTTCTTTACCTGATGTCATCAAAAGCTTGCAAATTTCACTTTGATTTTTCACCGTAAGACTTCTTTCAGCTGATGTCCTAAGGCAGTCCAGCGGATAGAGAGCTGCCTCCATGTGTTTCTTCACTGACAGTGAGTTTGAACCAGCCAGGTGGTCTGTATCCTCACTGAGTGTCTGCCAGCTGATGTGTCTGCCAATCTGTGTGTCTTTTAGTGTTGTTTAATCTATGAGTCACATTTTGTCTAACCTAGGATGTAGGTGTGATACTGAAAGGCTGTAGCTGGTGACTGCTAGTATGTTCTAGAAGTGTGATACGAGATGTATCAATACTGCAAAGCACAGTTATGAAATCAGAGCAGCAGCAAAGATGAAGTAATTTGCACTTTAACTTCACATGAGAAGCTGGCTTTCAGGGTTGTGAGAACATATGTAGCAAAGGAGAGATTGAACTGCTGCAAAAGACAGAAAATATAAAAGCTGCAGGGACTGTGACTAGTGGGTAACCCGTATTTCCTGAGGGTTTATATCCTCTTTGTGTGTTTTCACAGTTATTTATGTAAGTGTGGCCAGGCTACAACTGCCCTCCATTTGCTAAGTATCAGCTAGCCTAAAATGCAAGATGTGTTGTCCTCTGGGAGATGCAAGCTATGCCTGGTTAAGGCTGTGCTTTCTTGCACGTACATATAACTGTAACCTGTTAATATGTATTCTAATTTGTGCTAAGCTTCAAGCTAAGGAGCCTAGAAGTGAAATGAAACTTGTGCCAGGTTTGCTCTGCATTCTTCTGTTGCATGGAAGCCTGGCAGAGATGGTGAGGCCAAATTAAACCAATTATCAATATTTTGCTGTTCAGCAAATGCTTCTGTTTCTGATGGTGTTAATGAAGTGGCAGGAGCAATTTGAAGGCTGCGGTTCCCTCAATAAAGTGCTGGCAGTGCACAAATGAAGCAGCAAGCGGCCCCGGGAGGGACAGCTGGAGGATGGGGGCGGGAAGGCAGAGGCAAGAAGTGATTGTCTGTCTCCTGAGAATGGGACCAATTTTCAGTGCAGCTATGCCAGCTGAGCTCCAGGGAGGCACCAGGGAATCCAGCTCAATGGGATTTAATTTGTGTGTATGCGTATAGATTATATATGACAGGCACGATTCCACATGCCTCCCAAATCATGGCGCTGTACTTAAACCCTTATACATAGATAATGCTGGCGTGGGATAATCAAAGCAACCTTTGTCATGCTGAAAGCTGAAACTCCTGAGGGCAGAGTTTAATCAGTGTATTATTGGAACTAAAATTCCAGCCTTACTGTAGTGATTGTATTACTAGATGCCATATTTAATTCATGAAGAGAACTGTGAGTTTTAAAATTGAAATGAGACTCAAAATTTGCTGGTTGATGTAGAATGTAAAATTAATTTTCTGTTGGTCATGAGCAACAAAGAAATACGTAAGAAAGAGGAAAAAATCTTTCTCATCTGTGGCTGAATTCCTTTGTCAGGTTATTAACAGTCTCAAAAATATTGAAAAAAACACTGCAGAAAGGTAGCTGTGATTCACTTCGCAAGTTGCATCTCTCTTCATACCAAAGAAGGATTTTCTTCTATTCCTTTAACAGTGCATGTAAATGTCAAGCTTCTACAGGTTGAAGAAATATTTCAGTATTATTTAAATATATAAGAAAATTATTAGTCCCCTATGGTTTTTGTAATATTAACTCCTTTTGCTCTTTTTTTCAGACAAGGGAATTGCTTGGAGGTGGTAGTGTATCACTTCTACATACACATATAGATTGTAACCATTATCCTTGTGCTTGAGCTTGTGTGTTTTCTTTTAGCAAGCTTTGCTTTAATTAAAAAAATAAGGAATCTTCTGATTCAAAAGAAAATATGAGAGTGAAACAAATCTGGGTTTTATTTGGTTAACAAGGAAACAGGATGATGCCGGATGTGGAGGTGACCAGGATGTTCCATTTCAGCTTTCCTTCCTCATTTAATTTTTCTTTGGCTGCTCCAGCCAGAAACGATATTTGAGGGCTGGAACAACAGCAGGCATGGTGTTTTTCATTACCTGCCCCTCTGACACAGTAGCACATCAACCATCACGTATCCACCTTCCTTCCTGTATGCTTTTTGTTTCCCACCATAGGGATGTTCTTTCTCCTGATGTGCCATATCTTCCCCCAGGTATGGTGTAATTGTTACTATTCCCAAAGTCCCAGTAGAAATGAGCTTGTAAATTGGAGAGCAGTAACAGAACTTCAGGATGACAAATTACACGGTGCCTTCCTGTAGCCCAACAAACTCTAGTGCTTCCACACGTTGTGGTTCATATGTTTGTTCAGACTCTAGATTTTCAGCTGTAGAAGAGCAAAAGAATATCTACACCTCTTGCTGGCAAGGAAGTGGTATCCCGACATGATATTTTGGGCACCAACCTCTCACTGTCTTTGTGAACCCGGACCTCTAATTTTGTGGTTATCTGTGTCCACTCCTAAGTAAATGTGCTTGGATTTGTGGTAGTGGCTGAGGACTGTGGAATAACTGTTAAGAGAAGAGTTTAAATTTTTCTTGTACCTGAGCTGGTTTGCTTGGTGACCTAGTTGGCTTGTCTTGAAATGCAAATAGTGAGAATGGTGTCAGGTGCAATATGACCCTGATTAATGTGACAGTAAACTTTATGCCAGAGTTCCTCAACTCTGAGGTGAAGGTATCGTTTCCATCCTTCACAGCAGGCTGTATAGTGGGATGAAACTATTTTAATGCTGAAGGGACAGATCAAACCACAGATTTAAATGAACCATAGTGCTGTAGTCTGTCCTGGTAGCCTCTACTTGCTGCTGCATGACCCTGATGCTTTCTTTGATCTTCTTTTGTGCTCTTGGAGTTTTTCAATGCATGCAAGTTAAATCATTCTTAATATTAACCTTCCTTCTTAAATAAACATTACCACTTATTTTCAGAAACACATTTCAAACATAGAGCAGTTGAGGTGACTTCAGTGAAGTTAGAATGAGGTCAAACATGAGTGTTGGAAAGGAACAAAAGACCATCAAATTAGGAACAAAGATCATAGAATCATAGAATCATAGAATCATAGAATCACAGAATCATAGAATGGTTTGATTTGAGAGGCACCTTAAAGATTGCCTAGTTCTAACCTCCTGCCATGGACAGGGACACATTTCACTAGACCAGATTGCTCTGAGCTCCATCCAACCTGGCTGTAAACACTTCCAGGGATGGGACATCCAGAATTTCTCTAGGCAAGTGGTTCCAGTGCCTTACCACCTTCACAGTAAAGAATTTTTTCCTGGTATCTAATCTGAAAGTTCCTCACTGTTACAGTTTTATCACAACTTCTGTGGTATCTCTCTTTTTTTTTTTTCATGTTCCTGCTGCCGCATCAACTGAAAACTTCAGAAGATTTCTTAACTTCGCAAGAAGAAAGGAAAACTTGGAAACATAAATTCTGCATGTTTTGTAACTAGAAAGCAACTAAAAATAATCACAATTCATATTTCATTTTCACAACTTTTAATGCAATAATACAAGTGCAACGTTTTTAGAAGGCCTGACTCCATTTTTTTAAACTGCAGGCAATATTGTTTCAAGTCACTGTTCTTGCTTAAATTCAGGGCCTGGAAATCCAGGTGGAGAGTTTTATCCTGAAATCATAAAAATTCTGTTAAAAAAAAAGGGAATATTTCAGTAATATTCCTTTTATTGTGGTAAATATGAAGAAGTAATAAAATAAATTCACTCATACTTGGTGTTTGTCCAGTATAAAGGGGTGTGTGTGTGAATACCAGATTAGTCACTCTTAACTTGGACAAACCCTTATTGTGTCTATATTCATAACTTTTCCATGGTAACCAACATGGATTATTGAGTTGCAACCATTTTACTGGATTTCATGTGTTTCTATCGACCCTTAGGAGAGTGCTTATGGTGTTGAATTCTGCCAGGCAGTGAGTAAATGTTTTTCTACTTTACCAAAGTAATGTGTGTCTTTACTTCTTCCTTCCTTCCTTGCTTAGTCGTAAATTCATCTTCAATGAATTGATTCAACTAATTAACCCACTGGAAAACTATTCTCCTTTCAAAAAAAAAAAAAGGCTTTTTCTCTTGCAGTTGACCTTGCTCAGGATTTAAAGAGCACAAGTATAAGACAAACAGAATGAAAGAGAGGCACAAGGATTGGAGTTACAGGGGAAGAGTGACCTCTTGTTTCCCATGGCAGTGAGCTGGTAGTTAACCTCAGTCCAGATGTCTTTAAAACTTCAAAATGAGTTAATGGTTTTTTTGACATGGTTTCTTAATGTAAGGCTATAATATCCATAGCAGTTGCAGTGAAGATAAGGCTGCTAGCCTGGATTTACAATTGTGAAAATGAAAGCAGAACTTGACCCTGAGATTAACATTTCCTGTCACTCTTAACATTCTTTTTTATAAGTGGTACTTTAGTTCTTTTTTGTTTCAAGTATTTAGTTTGTAATCATACCAGTGCTTCAGTAGTAAAGTGTTTTAACTTTGGAGCCAGTGATTTGAAGAGAGTAAGATTTGTACTTAATTATAAGGGAAGTGGCGTTTGGTCAAGAGTTTTAGGTTATTATTATCCCAAACTGATGCTTTTAAAGAAGAAAAGGAAATAAGAAATTTTTCGGTTCAATAATGTACCATGTTAAGGATAGCTGACCCCTTACAGTGTGCCATGGTGATCCTACCTAGAACCACGTGAAGCAGGGGACTTCCAGGGTGTTTGAGTTCAGCTGTAAGGGCATAGGAGATTTTCATTAAAAAATAGAATTACTGCTAAAGCCAAGTTGTCATCTCGCTTCTGATAGCAAAGGGAGTTTTGGTTCATTAAATCACTTTCTGGCTCTTGTTTAAAGGGTTCATAATCTTTCTATTAGAAATGAACTACTGTTGAAGGAAACAGATAATATGTGCTTGCCCAATGTGATTGCTGTAACAGAGGTGCACAACAGAAGCTGAGTTTCTGGCACTCTGTCATAGTGGCTGGAGGCTTGAGATGACCTCCATCCAGCCACTGAGCTCTGTGGTTGACCACTGCACGGTGGTCACTCCCTCCACACGGGATCTGGACATTCTCAGTGCACTCTAGGATGTGCGTTGCTGCAGTGTGTTGGACCAGCCCCGCCATTGCTTTGGGCAAACAAGAGTCCTTTTACTGTGTTGACCCAGGCACCTAGGTATGGTGAAGCTTTTCTCTCTGGTTTAGTGGGTTTGCAGATCCTGCCCTGGGAAACTGCTGATTTTCTGCAGTCAGGAATTTGCAGTTGTGTGGCAGTCACTGAAGTCCTGTGAGGTGCTGGTAATGGTAGATGGTACTTCTCCTCTTAGTTCAGGTACTAAAACATCATGGTCTTGTTAGAGTTTCTCTACTTCAGAAAATAAGTTTTCATCATTAGCTATTCAAACATTATCTACTGATCCATTTTGCAAATGAGAAAGGAGAAAATACCTTAGAAAGCATATCCAAGGGCAGCCTCCAACATGACTGCAGACAAAATTCTATGTTAAATAAAGGAAGAGCTGATACTGGTTTATCTGGTTATCTTGTTTAAGATAACCCTTCTGAGAGAATTGCTGCTACCCTGCTTGGCTATGATAATTTGTGATTTTAATACACATACTCTTTTGAAGAAGTGTAATTAAAAATAAGTAATACAGAATTGTCTTTCAGAACAGAAGTGTCTACCCCCAAACCATAGATCAATGGTGGTGTAACAGAGTAGTTGATTATAATAAGCAGAGAGTTGATCAGTCATGTGGGGCTCTCTCCTTGTTTCAAGCAGCTAAATCCTATCAAAAGAGAAGCTAGAAACAAATTTTTTGTCTTTTCAGTATTTTCACTCTGTGTATGCAATTACTGTGACAGACTCAAAAATGGCATGAAATCATGAGTAAAGAAGAAAGTGTTGCTGCAGTGAGAGGGCATTGGTCTACTAAGAATTTTCCCTCATTCACAGCAAGTGGCTCAGGGGCTTCAGAGTCTCTGAAGGTTTTCCAAAAACCTCATTCTGAAGTATTTGCTGTCAACTGAGTTCTTGCTGGAGAGACCTCGGATACTTAGATGAAAATTGTCATGGGGGAAAAAAGTCCAAATTGTAATCAGATCAATTAGTTATGCTACAGTTGCTGGCTTACAGTTATTTTCCCAGTTAGGCTTCTTCTTACTAGCTGTTATAATCTCAAAGGAATTTTGTTGAGAATTGTAAGTGGAATAGCTTTTATGTCATTTTGCTTCACTCTTTTTTTTCACTATACTGAAGACATAGTGTCTTTAATATCTACACTCTTACAGAATACTTAACCCCCTAGTATTGTAAAAAAATATGAATCCTTCTACCTGATTATCCAAGGCACTCCAGCTAATTCTAGAGTTCTGTTTACAAATTTGTTAAGTTTAGCTACATAGTTGAAAAGGTTAGTACCCTCACAAGCCCGTTATTTTGATGTGGGGAGTTATTATCTGTATAGGAACAGCAATATTTTAACTTAAACTACAAAATTAAAAATATGCTGATGCATAGGGTTGCAATCACAAAATGGGCTTTTGACCCCTGTTCTTCTGGTTTCCTATGCCAGAAAAGGACTGACTTTCAGAGTAAGGGCAAAGCAGGAAGGCTGAGGAAAGTAAAATTTCCAAATGCAATCATTATCCAAGAGGGAGTGAGAATTCTTTGCAACTTCCTAAATTGCTTTCACAGGAGACTCCTGGAATAATGCTATTTCTGGAAACTTGCGTTGTTCTAGTTGTTCTTTCGCTTTCCATGATGAACATGATCTCTTGCATTTTCCTTCATCTTACTTTTCACACATTCTTTTTTCAGCTGTTTTTCTCTTTTTTCCTCATCTCCTTTAGATGTCTGTTTTTTAAATTGTTCTCCCTGACAGAAAAGAGAAATCAACATAAATATATGTAAAATAAAGAACCTGTCACTGCCTTGATTTACTAATCTTATATGGCTTATTTTCAGGATTATTCTCTTGGCTCCAAGGCTTAGTTAGCAAAGAAAGCTGACGAGTGCTTGCTGGTGATACAGCTGTTGTCCTCTTCCAGAGGAAAGAAAGGGAATTCTCCTTTTCTTTCATTCATGAGAACTGCCTGAGCCACCGGAGTCAGAGCAATTTCCATCAGTCAGGCTAGCGGAAAGGCTGGTTCAGATAAATTCTTTCTTCAGTTTGGATTGGTAAAGAACGTCCTTATGTAAAGAAGATTCTCACTTTTCCCTGCTGTTAGAGCATACATGTGACTAGTAAAAAGTTTCAAATAGCAACAGACGGAGAGTAGAAAAATACAGACAAGAAGTGGTGTGACTTGTACTTTTATTAAAGATGACTGTGGTCTGGTGTCAGGTGAACTATAGCCTCACAGAGGGATCATAGAGCAGCACAAGTTACGGCAGATCTTGCCAAATACTTCACTGATCCTACTTTCATGTGTCACTTCACTGAATTTCCCTTGGTGATAAAGGGGTTTGCAGCAGGGATCTGCATGAAGTTTGCTTATTTGTCTAAAGACAAATGTCTTTCATGATAGCTCAACCATTTCTGAAATGGTGAGTGGAAAAAAGTGTTTTCTAATGACTACTTCTTACAGATGTTCTAGTACCTGTTAATTACAGAGCACAGACTTAACAGCTGATGTGGGGAAGGCTGCAGTATACATTTACTTTTCCATATTTTGGTACTTTCTGGCTATGAAGCACCTGGTTTTGCAACCTTACTACCTTTTATTTAGTTATTTGGTTTGTAATGTTGCCTCCACAGCAATTAAAGCTGCCTCATATTTTTCATTGTAGAAGCCTCTCTTTTAGTTGTAAGTTCCTTGGTCAAGTCTTAACTGTTTGGGTTGAAACTTTCTGTTCTTGCATTCTGCCTCTGATTTAACAGTTGTGGGAAGCTTTAGGAAAACTGATATAGCTGTGTTCCAGAATTGTCTCCAGACAGAAGTTGGGGAGAAGTTGAGGTAGATTTTGGTTTTGGTGCCATAATTTTTATTTCTTTTTCTTTTGAGTGCTTTGCCTTTCCTGAACAAGCCCTCTGGAATTAGAACTGAGACCAATGATTTGACTAAAAGATAGTCCTGGGATAGAAGAAATACCATTTACGGTCCTCCAAAGACTTGGGCAGATTTTGACGAGCTACACCTTTGAGAATCCTTTTACACATGTTCAGAAAGACCTGACTTCAAAAATATTTATTTCAGTGGCCTCAGGCTGGAGGTAATGGGTAAGGAAGTGAATATAGCGAACATAGAGATAGTATGAACCACACCCATATATGTTGAATCAGACTCACATGACAGAGGACATACCTCAAAAATCAAGATGATCACATGAGATCACATGATCATAGAGGCCCAGCAGTCCAAGACAACAGGGAGGATGGGTAAAGGCAGAGCTGAGGCCAACTCCCTGCTTGATGGGCAGTGCTGCAGCTTCCCTCTGGTTTGCATGGGAAGAAAGTTGGGAATTTCTGACTTAGAGGGCTCAAAGCCCACTAAGATGGACATGGAAAAGCAAATGACAATTTTCTTTCTCTGGAAAAGCTTGCTAAAACCTCTTACAGCCCTTTTGTTGCTGATTTTCTTTATGTCTGTTACTGCTGAAAACAAGAACCTGGTTACTTTACCACTGTAGATTTTGGAGCCCTCAATGCATGTGCCATTCTGGTCATCTTAAATGTTGTTGCAATATCTGGCTGTTTCTCTCAGGGAACTGGTAAGCAATTCTGGTTTTTTAAAATTATTTTTAGATTATTTCTGTGAGCTCCATCTCTCCATGGTGCACAGCCTGATTGTAGCAACTACAGCAGTTACAAATCACCTAATAAAGTCTGAAGAGCGCTCTGGGATTCATTTGATAAGAGTGGCTGCATTAAGTGAAAGGCTGTTAATTGCGTGGCTGGCTGCCACGTGCAGTTAATCCCCAGCACAAAAGTGCAGCGAAATGTGCTCTATGAGCAGTTCCGATCCAGAAATAACTGTGAAGCAAAGAACAGAAGCTCAGAGCTACCTTTCAGCTCTGTGATTTACACTGCCCACAAGGATAGTTCACAAGGTTTGCCATGTATTTTTCAGCTTGTTGCCAATCCTCATGCCATCATTGAACCTGATACCGAGGCTGGGACTTTGTAATTCTATCCAGAATGGCTCAGTTCTCCTGGTTCACTTTGCACAGCTCCTGCTTTCGTTTTTCTTCAATTAAACTAGAGAGGAAAACCATATAAGTAGAATCAAACTTCATACTTGTTTGGGTTCTCATGCCTGGGAACATAGGATGTGAAATATTTTTCAATCTTCTGTTAGGGGGAATTTTGCCTGAAATCTTATACCTCCCCTACAAGGACTTGCTGCTTCTTGATCTGCATTAACTGGCCCTTGTAACCCAATCTTTTTGTCCTTCTTAAGAGAGAGACTTTGTTCAGTATCTTCCAAACACACCCCTGCCTATATGGAATCTTGGGACATTTTATAAGAGGAACAATTCTATGGCTTTATCTTGGATTAATGCCAACCCTCCAGTCTTGGAATTGCAGTAGTGCAGTACTGTAGGTGAGGGCATGGCTGGTGTCTAAGATGCTTAACCATCGATTTCAGTTGCTTTGGTTTATAAGTTTATTTTATGTACAAAACTGATCTACTGAGTTGAGAAGCATGGAGATAGTGGAGATAAGCCTACTGCCTCAAATCCCTTGGAAATTTTCTGTAATTTTTTAGACTGCAATTTTTGAGGCAGCTGAGTTGAACTCCTGCCACCAAAAAAGCAAAAGAGTTGTGCATTTCCTTCCCCTCCTCATCCCCCCACTGCTCCCACTGTGAGGTCTTCTCCATCCCTTGCAGCAGCCCTGGAATTCATAACTTTGCAGAAAGTGGCAGAAAAACCACCCAGGTTTGTTTGGTTGTGTTGGGTTAATTTTCTCCTGCTGTCACAAATATAATTATCTAATGGAGAGGTTTGGTGAAAACCAGAGTTGATCCAAAGAAAATAACAGGAGTTTGCCACTTGAATCATGAACAGAAGGAAGGAATGGAAAGGAGCAGGATGCTCTGCTCCTTTCAGATCTTGTGGAATCAGAGCTTCAGCAGTGGAATTAACTGATGCTCGTTGATGCCTGCACAGATCTGGATATTATTCACTAGTGACAAGCTGTAAGTGCTATGATGTGACCATGACCAGCTCTGCTTCAGATAAAGGAACTGTGCCAATGTCTGGATATTTGTGACAGTGATGTGTAGTGACTTCTACCTGGGTCATTTTACCTGAGCAGCATTTGCTGTCTGGAGACACTTTAGGGCCTGGTGAGTAGCCAGTCTATCATGAAGTAGACTGGCTGCAAATGAATCACAGGATATAACAGCCACCACCTGAGCTATACAAACCCTTAACTTCAAAAGCCTGTCCCTGTTGTTGACTGGTTTGCTGTGCCCTATTTGGGATGTGAATTTCCTCCTGAATCAAAAATATTTAAGATGGTTGTCTCCAGTGATAAATCTTCAAGGCACATTTTCCTTGGTCTCCTTTGAGCAGTAAATTAAATTTTCACTTTTTCCTGCTTCCTGCTCTACTTTAAAAAAAAAAATTAATCCTATTTTTGCTCTGGTTTTATTTCATCTCTCAGCTTTGTGTCTCCCTTTTTCTGGTGCTGTCTGCAGGAACAACTGGCAATGTCTGTAGCAATGACTCACTTAGCAGGATCAACAGCTTTGCTGAGGCACAACAGGTTTCTTAAAGTAGGGCAACGTTTCCCCCTCTATTTTTTTTTTTTTTCATTCCCTTAGTTATTAAACTGAAAAACTAATTTAAAGCCATCTTCTCTTCAACAGAGTGTAGGAGGAAAATGACCTGGCATTGGATTTCATGTGACAGAACATGCAAATGGCTTTCCGAAATGTTGATTATACTTCAGTCTGCCTTTTAAATGTGTCCTCACAGAGCAGTTTATCCTTAGCTATGTTTGTCACCGGGAAGAAAACTCGTTAACTGCATGGAAATAGTGCTGTTGATGTTACCTTTTGGCCTTATAGTAATTTTTGTTGTCAGTTTTTCCCTTTGTTCTCTGATGCAGGACATCTTCTTCAGCAGCAAACAGTTGCCTCTTTCAATGGCAGAAAGTTGGTCTTCCTCCAACTTTGTGTACAGAAGGGATAAAGAAACTATTCTGGTTTTACAAAAGCATAATAAGCAGCAGTGATGTGTCAGGAATACCCAACGGGGTGTTCAAAATTGCCGTCCCCTTCTCTACACAAAGACACTGATAAGATAAAGCTCTGTGCTATTATTGAGAGATACCTTTTTTACCCCATTTTCATGGTGACGCAGGGAGAGAAAGTCCTTTGCAATGCTGTGAATTCGACCCTGAAACACTCTCCTGCAAACACAGCCACAGCTTGCATGATTAGTGAATGCATTTCATCAGTGTAAGCAGAATTTCTATAAATATTTGTCAACATATTTTTTAGAATTATTATTGTAATTTTTGTCTCTACCGGCTTTCATAGGCTCTTATCAAAAGCTGGGATTCTTATGGACAGTGTACAAGCATGCGATGGGATTTATCCAGACTTCTGTGGAGTCAATGGGATTCTCTCCATTATCTTTGATGGGCTTTGGATCAAATGGAAACTTTTCCATTGACTTCAGTGAGATTTGGATGAAGTCCAGTTGCAGGCCATTTCAGTCCTGGAGGGTTTTCAGGCTGGTGTTAGTAGAGAAGCAACAACTGGGTGTAATGAAAAAATTGAGACAGATGTATGAGGAAGTATAAGCTAGTTCTTTTCATCATTATCATGATTTTAAACCTTTTAAAATTTGATTTGAAAAAGGAAGATATTAATAATCTCAGTCTCTAAAGTTAACTGTGTCAACAATAGATGAAAATGGAAATAGTCCAGTGGAAGAGAAAGAATCTCTTTGGACATCCTGCGGCATTGTCTAATTTGTAAAAAATATTACCACATTGTTTTTCAAAGAACACAGATCCATGCTAAAAGTGTGTTTGTGGGGATTGGGAAGGAATAAGAGAGAGGTGAATAGAAAAACTTTTAAGATTATCTGAGGCCCAACAATGCCTTTTCTGAAGGAAGGGCTGAATTGAAAATAACCAGAGAGAGGCCAGATGGAGGGAAGCAGGGAAAGCACAATTTTCATAGCTGCACTTCAACATCTCATTCTCAAAAATCTCTTGGAACAGAATTGCTGAAGGAATAGTCTTGTTCTGAGTATACAAATTCAGTCTTTTCCTTTCTCATCCTTTCCGTCCCCATATTTGATTCTAGGCACTCCAAAGATATTTTAAGTCCTATACAAAACAAATAGTAAATCCTGCTCATCCAGATCTGATTGTTTTGAGTGGCTAATGTTAGAATAGAAGGTTTCTGGAGGGAATCTAGTGCATCTGCCTTCTTTGCTGGGCTTTGTAATTATCAGGCCAGATGCTGTAGACACTGTAGTATAAAGGTGCCTAAAACTGGTGCAGTAAGTCATCCTATGACCTAATAACCCTGAGGAGAATGATTGTAAGGAAGAACTGGATACCAGAAGATTCCAAAATTTTTTTTCTCCCCTCTTTCTACAGGAATATTGAAAGGAGGAGGATGAGAAAGATACCTCACCTTGAGGTATCAGGACCTGTACTTCTAAGAGTAGTGTGTTCCTGTTGGTGTTCTTGCTGTTAACCTCTGTGTGAGTGCAGTTATGCAATGTTTCATTTTCAAAGGAACTTAAGCAGTTATTTTTACAGTAATGGGAAAAAAATTAACAGCAGCAATTGAACCCACATCCTAATACAGCATGTGAATTTATGCATGAAGAAGAAATGAATTGTTTTGCTAGTGAAATGATTTTAAGGTGCCTGGGGATTATTATGTCACACAGTGAGATGATAAACAATTTTAAGGAAATTAATTCTGAAGTCCTTATATGGGTTACACTCCCATTGCCTGAGGGGCTCTGTGTTGGAAATTAAGTCTTTGACGGGGTTTAGCTGCACGTATTTTCTACTTTTCTCACATTTGATGGTGTGGCTGTTTTTTTCTTTTTTTTTTTTAATTGTTGTTGTTTCCTTTTAGTGAGCAGAGATAATCAGCTAACAATAACTGCCAGTCAAGGCTACCCATTGTTATTTCTTATGCTTTGGATATGTTAACATCCTATTATTCACTTCTTTGCTCTGCATTTTGGTGATTGTCCTATTCTTGTTATTTGCAATGTTATTTTCATGGCTGTGCAGAAGTACATCTTAGGAGGCTATTTGAGCACTTCAGCACTTGTTAATCTGAAACACTCTGATTTCATCAATAATCATAAAGATAAAATAAGTTATTTAAAGTTGCCAGGAATGTGGTATTCATGGATCCTGATAGTCCTGTTGTAACAATCACTTCACTGAAGGGGAAAAAAAAGGCCCTGAAATTGTGACCATCTGGTAGGCTCTTTGTTTCCTTTGAGAGGGGATGTGAAGGCCCAGTGAAGTAGCCAACACTATACCTCCAGCTTTCCAAAATTCTGATGAAGGTGGCCATATATTGGTGGGGCACATGCGTCCACTAATGGTTTTCTGTCTGTATCTGCAACAGAAATGAAATGTTTATCATTTTGTATTGGAAATACCCCTGCATATCTTTACGTAAGATCTTTTAATTCCTGTGTTCTGTTTTGTTGGCCATCAGTAACACTATTAAACATATGATTCATTGTATCCGCAAAGCCAGGCTTGCCCAGAAGAGTATTGGAAAATGAAAATGTTAAAGAAAGTTGTTTTAAAGTCTTCAGGACATGCTAAGTCTTCTTTATGTTGGAGGAATGTAGAAAATGCATACAGTCTGGTTACAGTTGTGTTGATGTTATGATACAGAAATGACTGTCTAAAAGAAGGCAGCCATTTTTTATTAGGCATCCAGCAGAATTGAAAAGACTAGTGTAAGAAAGCACTAGGTACTCCAAGATAAGTCAGGTCTTCCAAAAGGATACATATTTAGGATGCTGCCAGAGAGCTAAGAATATTGGAAAAGGACTTTTGGTGTTGAAAGTATTCCCAGGTCTCTTATTAGCATTTTAGAACAATCATTAAGAGCATGTTGTGGATCTAATAATTCTAATGGAGTTGGTAGTTCAGTGGCATAACAATATTTATCTCCATCTGACCTAAATAGCTGTGCGACGTATGAGGGAGAAGAATAACCTGTGAGCTGTGTTGGACAAGTAAACCCCGTGGAAGAAAAGATGGTAATGGAGTGGAGTGAGACGGGATTAAGAGGGGAGACCACTTTTTCTCAGACTGGGGTTTTGCAGGGAGTGACACTGCATCAGTTGAAGCACTGATACCATGATTTTTGTCATGAAATACATTCTCCCTCTCTCATAACTTACACATGACCTGTTCCAACTCAGGCAACTCAGTGATACAGTAAGAAGAGAGAAATCCTTGCTATTTAAAAAATAAGAGACTGACAAATAAAAGCAGCAAGCACATCACCAACACAAACCTCTCAGTGTAGGATATGACCAAAGCATTGCCTGAACGCAACAGAAGTCTTCCATGTCTCTTTCTGAAGCACTTTTGTGATGAGCCAAAGACTAGGCTTGAATCCCTGATAGCAGACTTGTCATATATACTACCAGAGCAGGTTCCTTGCATTTAGAACAGAGAGAATAATTTACAGCGTTGACTGTGATAATGTTTAGCAGTTTCTAACTTTGAAATTTGCTTGAGCTGCTTGACTTCCTGTGAAAACATTCAGCTGCTTTTTTTGTGGCAGTCATCTCAGAGGAGGTGGGATCCCAGAAGGAAACCGCTCTCAATTCCAGCTGTTTCCAGGGGTTGATGACAGAGCTCATCTGCATCCTTTCTAGATCCCATCAGGTTAAGTAGGTGATTTTTACTGGTTAGCAAAACTAAACTTGGCAAATCTGTGGGAGTTTTGGCTTCTGCTATCTCCTCTGATTCTTCAGGTGCCTTTAATTAGCATACTATTAAGTTATTTTAGGGAGCCCTGGTGGTGTAGTGATTAAGCACATGGCATAGCAATTGCCAGGGCCCAGGTTCGATCCTGGCCAGGCTGCTCCCCGGGCCGGCAGTGCTCGTTAGCCCTGCAAGGGGGCAATCTGCCTACGTCCTGAGGAGGACCTCAGCTGCCACTGTCCAGAATCGCTTTGGCCTGGCAGATTGAACCTCGGGATTAAAGGGTGGGCTCAGATCTGCGCGCCCTGTGTCTCACCTAAAAAATCCAGTGCGCAGGCTGGGAGGTCTGAAAAGAAAAGAGGCCTCCCCCGGATCTTCGTACGCGAAGGCTGGCCAGCAAAAAAAAAAAGTTATTTTGAAAATAACTTTAAGATCTGTAATTTGTAAAAGAGGGTCATTACTGTACCAGTCAGTATAAATCACCGGTGTGAAAAACAAAATGTGATATTTATGCAAACACTGATGTTAATTTGTAGATATGCAAACTGTTTCAAACTTGAAACAACAAAAGGTGGTTTTAGAAACCAGATTTCTTCTGTAGAACTCATATCAATATCATTTCATTATCTGGAAAATGTTGTGAACAATTTCTGTCTCATTCTTATATGCATGACTTTAAAAGGTAAACCCTGGTATTTATAAGCCCACTCTAATCTCTGTTGCAGCACTTTACAGATGGTTTTGGAACCATTTTATATTTAATGATATGCAGAATGTTGCAGGGAGGAGATGTAACTTTTGATATTTTTACCCTGTTCCTTTCTTCCATTAAGAAAACAGCAAAATTATTCAGACAGGACGCATTTGCTCTTGTGTTCATCAAAACATGCTGATATATTTTGTACCTTTGCAGCATGGAGAAAATGATAACTTATCCCTAAACATTGCCATCTTTTTAGTAGTCTTCTCCAAGAGGTTTTCTTCCTTTCTTCCTATTTCCCCCCTTTCTTTCATGTTCTGGCTAATTTTTTTTGTGAACTCCTTCAATGTAAAGCTTTCACATCACCAAGCAGAGACCCTTGTGTTTTCTCAGAGTGATTTCTGTCTTTCTTGGTAGATCAAAAGTCTGGGCCCCAGGGGGCTGTGTCATTCAGGACAACCTGCCAAATTGTCCTGCTGCCCCCAGGTACCACATCTGCAGATATCTCTGCTCTGGTAGCCAGTGTTCACTGCACCAAGCCTGTGTTTGTGCCAGGAGAAGGCATGGTGAATTTTCTGGGAAACCAGCATGGGAATTTAGAAGCACCAGCATGGCAACAAGGGGCACTTGAAAAGGCCACTCTTTGGTTGCTGGAGACCTTTTTAATCTCTGCTTGGTGTGAACTCCTTAATAAGAAAGAAAATTCTGTACTTTCTAAGCCATCTTTTGCTCGACAGGACAGTTATTCCATCTCTTTGCTTGCACTAAGAAATTAATACTTGTGTTTAATCCAAGAACAATTGAGTCATGGAAAATATTTTGTTCTCTATAAATACATTTCTTCACTATATATCATGGTGATCTCTAACCTCTCTTCTTGGCCCTTCATGCATGTATGAAGTACACTGCTCTGTATGCTGAACAAAGGAGAGATCTGCATGGACAGTTGATGCTGAGAGTATTCAGCTACACTGATATCAGTTCCCCACTTTAAAAGAGCCACTGCTTAGATAGCCATGCTTATAAAGAGTAGTGAGCCTCTTGAGGTTAATTCATACAGAAAGAAATTTATTTATTTCAATATTGTGAATTTAGCTAGAAAAATACATCAAGTTCAATTCTCTATGACATCTTTAACTTTTTTCCACCTGCAAGTCAAATTAGGGGAACAATGGAAGGAAGGAAGGAAGGAAAATATTTTTACACAGTTAATGAAGCAGATCCAGTCTGGAAATAATGAAGAACTATTTCTTTGAGTTAAAGCTAATTGTATTGTGATACAATCTTGCTAAGGTAGCAGTACAGTTGAATCATCACTGGTGGTATTCACTGCTTACGGATTTTGAAGAGGACGCAGTCCTGCATTATTACTGATTTGGAGCAAATGACTAATCTTTTTTGCTTCTAAATTTGGTGAAAATCATGATGATGCACTAAAGTGATACATAAATTTTCTGGATATTCTCAAAACATGTCTCTTGTACCTTATTGCACATCAGTAGCTTTCATAATGCGTTAATAATGAATAGAGAGATGCTGTAGTCCTTTTAGGTAAGCATATTCTTTAATGAAGAATTAAAGAACATGCTCTTTATCCAACAGTTGTACCCACCTTTTCCTTGTGTTCTTCATACTTTGCTTTGTCCCATTTTGGCTGAAATAGCTGTTGCCATATGGTAGAATTGGTAGGTAGGCTTGATGCATCTTCCACAAAATAAAGCACCTCTGAAATTGGGCTCTTAAAAAAAAAAAAGAAAAAAAAAGTGTGAGTAACACCAGTCTGAGTCTTTTCTAAAGCAAAGCCCTGGAGACTTGTGGTATGCTTGTAGCCAGTCACGTGGAGGTTGTCATGGCATCGCTGCTCAGAAAAGGCATGAATAGCTGGTGGTAGCATTTCAAACAATACATTTAACAAATAGAAAACAAGAACTGAATGTTATAGCAAAGAGTATTTTATTCATATATAAAGTAGTGTACCAGTTATACTTTGCAAACAAGCTCTACTTCACATTGTTGAAGGAAAACCAGTGGTGTAAGACATTAATAAGATCCATGGCAGGGGGGTTGGAACCAGGCAATCTTTAAGGTCCGTTCCAACCCAAACCAATCTACGATTCTACGAATGATTCATACAAATATGTAAAGGACTGCATAACTGGTTGTATTTACTGAGTCTTGGATTGAATGGCACACCTCAGTAATGATTTGAACAAACCCATTGTGTCATGTTTTACTCTCCAATAAATTTTTTAAATCATTTATTCCATTGATTAAAAATGCACTTTTCAAAACCCAGGGCAAACATGCTCATACTGAAATAGTTCTGGGGTTTAATAGCCTTTTCACTTTTCTTTATCTACTTGACATCTGACTGCTGAGAAAAGCAGACAGTCTTCCAAAAGCCTTTTACCAAGTTGACTGCTGGTTCTTGTGCAGGGCCACCTTGGATTTCATTTTTTTTAGGCAATATTTGGCAGAAAAGTGAATGAGCAAAGATGTTTCCTCATGCATTCTCAAAAATAGAAAAGGTTCTTCCGCTCATTCAAGGTCAGCTTGGCCTCCTCCAAAGATGACTTTGAACTGACACAGATCATTTGATGTATCTGTCTCCTGGTATGGAGCACCCTGAAGCTGGGTCTGGCAGACTGCTGAAGAAGGTTACATTTGGTTCATGCATTTTCTTTATATAGTCCTTAATTCCAAAGCAGAAGACCTGAATTACAACTTGCAGCTGCCATGGGTCTTTAAAAACAGGTAGAATAATGCACATTATATAAGAGTGCTGGGACATAGGCAGAGAGTACCAAAATTCACTAATGAGGGTTGGTCTGTTCAAGGATGAACCAGGGGATGTTCCTTTTTACTGCAAAGCTGTTTGTGCAGGTTTTACACAGTATTTCATGGGGAGGCAGCAACACATCTATCACGCAACTACCCAACACAGAATCAGGGCCAGTGCTCTTTTCAATATATATCTTGATTAACTTTTTCGTTTCAGTGACTGAAGTAAGGTTGATTATAGGCATTAGTGATTTTTATTACACTTGGTGTGAAATGGAGCTTAAACAGCAGAAGCAGACATATAATTAAAATCTTGATACACACTAATTTTGAGCTGTGAGGCAAATACTCTTATTTTCAGACAAATAATGAAAGGAAATCAAGAGGTTTCTTTCAGCTGATTGTGTTCTTAATTTCTTGTTAGTTTAAAAGAGAGATGTGGATAATGTCAGTCAAAATAATAAAGAGTACAGAGTTGAAGTGCATTTTTTCAAATATTTACATAAGATTGAACTGTGCATATAACACAATTACATTTTGCTCTTGAACAAGTAAAATTCTTGACAGGGTCTTGGCCTTGATCTTTTAAATCCTTGGTCTTTTAAATCCTATATGTTTAATCATCTGTTATGGACTGATCTGACCTTAAAATATAAGAAAAACAAAGATTCTTAAATTGATGGAAACATCGCCCAATAAGAAATTAAAACCACCTGGCTTGGGTTCCCAGCTGTTTCTGAATTAAATTCTGTAAAGGGGAGTGGCTTTAAACTTCCTCCTTGGTTGCCTCTTTCTACCCTCAGAAACTGAGCATATATGCATTCTAAACTGGATTCTGGGTGGGGGATTTTGTTATTGCTGGGTTTTGTTTTGGCATAAGGAAAGAAAAACTCAGCAGTTTCAATGGTTGTCTTCATGCTGAGCTACCTAAGGTCCAGAAGATGGTGATGGAAGACAGGGACAACAGGTCCTACCTCTAGTTCTAATCTCACTTCTAAACTTAGAGTGACAGCAGGGAATTCTTTAGACTGATGCTTTACTGATTAGTCAAAGCAGTCTTCTGAAGCATCCTTAAAAACTGCAGACTGGATTTGCATGTAATTTCTTAATAGCAAAAGGTACTTGCTAAAGAACAGATGAGAAATTAGTAGATAATGAACGTAAGAATATTTTTACTTTTTAAAAAAATGCATTTTCCACTATGTATTGAGACACAAATATATTTAGCTTTCATACATAGCAGAGAGAATTGAGTTTCCTGCAGCATAAGTGCAAGGTAGTCAAAACCAGAACCAGTTAATCTTGGAGTGTGCTCAGCTTCTCATTGGAGAGCTCAGCTCCCTATGGCTCCCACAGGCTTCTGGATTTGTTTTTTAACCTCTCTTTTGTTTTGGTCTGATTTTTAAGCAAACCTGTTCATGCAATATATAGGGATGGTATATATACCGCCCTGCAGGTGGTACTGCTGCTAGGAATTTGATTCTTGAGTTATTTCCCACTATGTTGCAAATTAGTGAGTCACTGCCCTTTTTTCTCCCACCCCCGTTGCCAACAGAAGAACTTTGCTGGCTCAGGAGCTAGCTGCAACAACTGCTCATGTTTACTGCCCAGTTACAAAATAAATTAAAAAAAAAAAAGCTTCTGCTGCCATTGAGAACCCCATAGAGATTGTATGTTTGGATGTACTGTTGCTCACCGTGACCAAAAGTGCCTTTTCACTTTTTTCACTTGCCATGAACTTTGTATATTTAGTAAGAAAATGCAAGATGGTGAGTGTACATTTTCTAAGGCTTTAAAGCTTTTCTGTATGTATGAAGAGGAAAATATGTTCTGGATTTTTCTTTTTGTTGACAGCTTTCTCAGCTATTTTAAAGTTGTGGCAATTTCTTATTTTATTCTATGAAATGTTTTACGCTGACTGACTTTGAACATATGCACAGACTGAATCACAGGATGGGAGCTACTTGTGGATGTGTTTGAGGATCAAGCCCAGTCTCCCTTCATTCATTGCCTATCCCTGAATGTGCATTTCAAGATGCTGGGAGAAGGCAAATTATTGTTTGGTCAGTTCAGTATGTTACATGATAGGACCCCATGCTGCAACTTTGCCCCTGTAAGCACACCCCCTTATCAGACAACTCACAAGCAAACTACATGACTGAGTAGTTGAAGAGTCCATCTGTACTCGGGGGGATAAAAAAAAGCAACTGGAAGCCATTCTGGGATGAATGGGATGTGCTCTGTCTGTGCATGCAGCATACCTATGGGCTTCCATCTGAGGGCTGCCTGCAGTCAGGCCAAGGATGTCCTCGTGCATGTGTGTGAGCAAAGCTGCTCCAGTGTGGCACAAGTGCTTGCAGTGCTGAGTGATGCAGAGGGAGGGGACATCAGGGCTATGGCTCCCACTGCAGTACAAAAGCAGATTGACCAGATGCTTCCTTTAGATTTGACCCCTTCTGGAAGTTTTGAGCAAGAATTAATTTTTGGTTGGGGAAAAAGAAAAAGAGATTGTTTCCCGCTTATTGTCTGAGAAATTGAGAGAAGGGAATGGGGGTTGCAAGAGAGAAAGAGGAAGGGAAAGACGTTGCTATACTCACACAAAGTTCTGTTTATCTATATGTATTTATATCTATATATACAATTTTAAATCTTCTGGACTATGTTTACTAAAATACATGATTTCTTTGATCTACAGAAAAATTGCCAAGAAGACTAGCACTGAGAGGTGCTATTCCTCAGTGGTTTTAACATGGGAGGAGGACACAGAGAAAGAGGACAGGGCAGGACTCGACTCGAGCAGTTGACTGAGCTCCTGCACTGAGGTCTGTTTGTTTATGCATCAGACCGTAGCTTTCTAGGGAAGGCTGGTGTCGCTGCATGGATGAATGATACAGAGTACTTACACTGAGATGAGGCCAGGGCTCTGTCCCCCACCTTTGCCTGGAGAGGGGAGAGCTTTCTGGATAATAACCTCCCTGTCCTCGTGCCATGGAGAAGGCACCTGGGTGGTGCCTTCTGGCTGGTCCATACCCAGATGCCAGCATGTCTTGGGACAGAGGGCTGAGGGAATTGTCCTGGCAGCCCCATATGCTCCCAGGTGAGGGTCTGTGTTCAGCCATATGCCCCCAAATGCCACAGTACAAACGTCACTGCAGCAATGGCTGCAGAGAAGGTGTCAGACTTCTGTGTGTGCAGGCTAGAGGGTGTTGCTGATTCTTTAGCTGGCAGATTTTTTACTTCTGGGTTTTTTCTTTATATCAGACCCTTGCCAAGCTTTACAGGAGTAAATCTCATCCACCTTGTCTGCACAAGGCGTAGCTAAATTTGTGGCTGGAATGAGGGCCACTTACCAGTGCAGGCAAGGACCATGCTGCTGTAAGAGAGGCGTCAGCCTCCTAAGAGCAGCACAGAGGAGGAGCCTGAAGTACTGCAACCTTCTAAGAACAGACAAAGCACGGTGAAGCAACAAAAGCTTTCGACTGAAAGCAAATGCCAACAGAAACATTGTTCTGGGTGCAAGGGCTGTGGCCAGTGTTCCTGGAGGGAATGCTGTACACTGCAGTGGTGCTCCTGCAGGCTTGGCCCTTCCCCTCCACAGGAGGCATGTGATAGTACATGCTTGTGTTAATTCTTGCTAATGCTTTAGGGTTTTTTTTTTATTGCTTTCAGGGCTGATATTAATTCTTACTGCTATAAACAGCTGATTGCTTTATAATGGCTAAAACAAGTTAGTGGAGAAAATGATGAATTAATTAGAATTTTATTAGGTCCTGGGATGTGTATTCTTGTTTCTTTCTCCACTCCATCCCACAGACTTGGATAACCTTCAAAAATAATTTAATTTTTTATTTGCCTTCTTTGTTTTTTATTCTCTATATTCATTTTTTGTTCTCCCTTTTTTTTTTCTCTTTTTATTAATTTTATTTTTTGACTTCAGAAATAATTGAAAGGTATGCAGACAAAGGCACTGTTTCCCTGAATGCAAGTGCCATCTAAACACTAACTCTGGGCTGCTGTTCTAAACCTGTTGGGCATGCAAAAATTGGTTGCTTAAGGGCCTGGGTTTGATTATGGTTTAAAAAAAATTATCTGAATCTCTAATATAGTAGCACCTGTCTCATTCTCCCCTACTGGCTTGGGGAGACCTGCCAATTGCAAAATCACACGAATACAATTAGTCCTGTAATCAGCCAGTGGGACACAATAAGCCAGCCCCCTGACAAGCACTGCTAGTCTTACCTGTGTGTCCTGCTATTGTTCAGCCTGTTCCACACTAGGGAGAGAGAAAGGCCAGTCCTGCAGTGCTGCCTTTGGATACCCTCTGGCTTACTTGGATTACTCACTCTGGTTTGCTGGCATAGAGGAAGCAATTTACAATGTCCTGGCTCTCTGAAGAATGCTGCATACAACACCATCCTTTTTTTTTTTTAAGTGAGAGCAGATGTTTTGAATGGGCAGGTTTTGTTTTCCTTGAGGGTTTTATGGGCCACCATAAAGCCAGAGTGGTCAATCTCTTTGCATGAGGTTCAAAGACAGTGCTAGACTATAGTGAATAAAGGAAGAATCCTTTTTGGGGATGGTGCAGGGGAACCTGCAATCCTGCCATTTCCAGGAGAGTGGCAAGACAGCTATGCCAGCCTGGGATGGGATTAACTGGGTGCATTAGTTTCAGACTGTATATCTTGCCTTCTGGTCAGACTCAGGCAGATCACTTTATTCTCAATAGCAAATTAAATTTCTGTTTTCTTAAACAAAATCATGTTATGGCTTCTCTGTGGATGCTTGCAAATATCCCCCTTTGACAAATCAAACTTTCCCAGTGGGTGCAAGAGGAATAAGCTCCTGGGTACAAGGAGTATATTTTGCTCTTTGACATTTCCGCTTGTTCTGTGAATGACCAGACCTTCCATCTGTGGAACTTAGTTGCGTTATCACAGCTATTTCCAGCAGGTGGCAGATGATAATCATGCTAGTAACCCAATCTGGGTACAAATGATGTGTTTTCCAGGCTGTTTATTCAGATATTAACTTAAATCTACACGTTATCTAGTGGCTATAAATATGTTTCCAAAAGCAATAAAATAAGATTGTGTAATTGGAGCCCATTAGTAGTTACCCGTGATAATATGTAATTAAATACTTGGGTATCAAGTGTGGTATGATTTTTATTTTTAAATTCAGCCTTGATTTTTTTAATCTCCCAGATCAGAGAAATTGCTTCTATTCCAAAAACCTCCAAATAACCATCTGGCTAATTGTGTTTCATGGTATAAGATTATCTTTGCTCATCAACTGTGGTGGGATATAGCTCCTCCATGTAGTCATGCCTGGATAATTAACTGATGCTTTAAAGAATTATGTGTTAAAATATAGTGACAAATGGTGCTATATTGCCTTTCCTATGTAGACTCTCACTGGCAGAATTGCTCTGCCTGAGTGGTTTCCTTCCTGAAGGAAGTTTTTTTCAGATTAGCAGTCCTTAATGAGGACCAGATTTTGCTCTTGTTAGTAGTCACTCACACACATGAGTAATCCCAGTGTGTTCAATGGGAGCTATTCACCACACAGAGAGAGGGTGGCATTTGCAAGTTGACCTTCCAGCATTGGCTTCAATGGGGTATTTGAGCAAATGGAAGACCACGGGACCTGACCCATTCTAAATGCGTAACTACATGGAAAAGTCTGCTCAAGGTTTACAGCAGCATGTGGGAGAGCTGTGTGCCGCTGCTTGTGGGTGAATTATGCAAAGCTTCACAAAGTCAATGTAAATGATTATGCATCTGTCCTACACGTCTTGCTCATAGCACAAAACTGGAACACATTTCAGAGGCAGAGAAGTGTTTGTTTTATGTGTGTTTTGGGGTGGATGTTGGTAGTATAATCTCAATGGCTTTCCTCTGCATGGCTATACAATCCCTGGGGTGGATAAGAGGGAGAAGATAGGGTAAAAGCTCTCCTTGCAGTGCCCTCAGAAGAGATACTACCAGTGCTGCCAAACTGTGGGAGACTGAAACTTTGCCTTGGAGTTGGAGAGTAAGGATGGAGTCCCATTTTATCAAATTATTTCTCATAAAGAACAGAGAAGACTGCAGATGAGCTGATGACATAAAAGCAAAGGAGATATGATGATTATGGCTGCCAATATGCAATGACTCATGAAACATGGTTGTTTATATGCCTGTTTGTATAACCATATATTTATTGTAGACAGAAGTACTCAGTATTTTTAAAACAGTCCCATTACTGTACAGTTTTTCTTTCTCAATATTATTTGACCTAGCAGTTTCACAGAAGGTTAATGTGGAAGATATGAGACTATATTTTTAAACTGCATACTTTTTAAACTGCAGTAAAATTCACCATATTTCGTTTTTGTACATAATCACTGGGGTTTTTAGTGTTTTGTTTTTGTTTTATTTTTGTTTTTCTGTAAGATCTTAATGCAGTTTTATTACATTATAATCTTTTATGGAAGGATAAAGGGATTTGTTCCTTAATAGGAAAGCAAGGTTTATAGGCTCAAGCAAAGCAGATATGGCTGAGAACACAATGCTTTTGCAAGTTTAACCAGAAAATATTTCATATTGATAAACTTCACTGGAATCCTGAACATTCTGTGCTTGCTGCTGAAATGACTTGGATTTTAACATAGGTACATATTTTAGGAGAAAGCTAGACTTACAGATTTTTAGAAGTGATGAACAAGAATTAAAAGAGAAAAAAATATAACAAAATTTAAAAAAACATATACCATGAAAGTTAGTTGTATTGTCTTGGCTATTGTAACAACCGGTTCTTACTGGCCCTTTTTTCCCGTAATTAAAGCCATTTTTCTTTTCCCCCTTCTGGCCTCTTCCTGGCCCAGAGTTCCCGTAACAAGTAAAAAAATGTTGGATTTTTTGAAAAGGCAACTAGTAAGCAAAACAGGTAAATATGCTTTACTTCCTGTACTCAGAGGTCACAGGGGACATCTTTGGTTTCTTTAAGTGTAGTAACTGCAATGCAATCCCTGGTTTTCCTGATTCTGATGCATAGATCTGCTTTTATCCAGTGTGTGATTGTGCCATACATGCATATATACTGGTACACACACGGAGTTCAGTAACAGCCACCTCAGTAGTATCTGCTCTTTCCCATGTTTCTCCTTCAATTAAACTTTGTCACTTCTGTATTATTGTGAAATCTCTGCTTTCTTGTCACTGTTGCTGACATTTTGCTAATTAAAGGTTTCTTCTTGTCATAATTCTCTTTTTTTCTTCTTTTATTTAATGTAATGACTGGAGTGTCTTTCTGGCAGACTAACCATACAAGCAATTTCACTACATAAAAAATTTATGTTTTGTCATTCCTCTATAGCTACCGCCGATGCAAACTCTTAGCCTTGGGAGACACAGGTAATCACAGACTCAGTCTTAATTTCCTACTTGCATAGTATATTTCTGCCATATCTCACTATGCATGGAGACTGAAGGAAAGACTGCAGCCTTTTCCTGACCAGTTGGTTGGTTCTAGGACTTCAGAAGCAAAAATAGCCAGCTACTTTTGTTATCTTACTGTGAGAGGCATCACTGCAAAGTCTGAATTTACCACTCAGACAAGGGAATAGGATGCTGAGGCTCTAACAAAGACATCTTTACTTCTCCACTCACTTTACCAGGGAGAAATGTTTATTGGGTCACCCTAGTCAGAATAGTCGTCATATCATGCAGCATCTCTATAAGGATAGTAGCTGCCTTTAGGCCTGGTACATATATTATTAGTTAAAACTGTCTGTGTCTTCCTAGAATTCAATTACAATATCTTGCTTGGTCATCAGATCACAGTCTTGCTTTTTATAACCGTGATATTTCCTTAGATTTGTCTTAAATATGTTGTTCCTTCACATAAATATAGGTAGCAGCTTTGGGCTACCCTGGGGATAGAAGGTTGATATTTTGCTAGTTTCTTGCATAATGCAAAAGGAGATTAGAGAGCTTCTTATATTCTGTTTCCTCCCAAGAGAAAGCTATCATGTAGATCAAGAGAGGAAATTATTTCCTTGCTTGGCACAAATGAGTCACAGAAAATGACCTTCTTTGTAGTCTAATTTAGATTCAAGAATCCTCTGAAGAACTGATAATATAAGCCCATATGGCTTGGATGAAGAAAGTTGGGAAAGACATTGTCACCAACAGACTCATCCCCATCTTAAAAAGCAATATTTCACTTTGCCTAGATTTTTTTGATCAGATTGCTGCAGCTGCAAATGTCATGCTGCCTGCACATGTTATGTGTAATATGCACATACATATGTGATGCTGCTGCTGAGGTTTCCTTTCAACAATGGAGAAATTGAAAAAGCAGCACACACTCTTTGGCTGTTTTTTATACTGTGTTTAACATCTTTTAAAATACATATTTATGTGAATTTTGAAACAGTGCTTGCATTTACATTGTTGGACTGTATAGCATTTGGAGACATGTTTATTACAGAGAAAGCAACAAGCTTTCAGCTGTATATCAAGAAAACAAGATCCAACAGAAAATAAACTAGCACACTGATACACAAAAGCACTGACAAAGAGCTTCAGCAGAAAAGATCTGGTGGGAAACCAGAAGTGTAGCTGGACAGCACAGAGAGCTGCAAGCAACTATTTGTAGATTTTCATGTGAAGAATCTTAATTTGTTCCATGGCGAGAAGTCTAAGAAGGTACCAGCTTTATTCCCCTATTTTTTCTTGCTATACATTGGTTTTTTATTTACTAATGTCTTGGTGTGTTTTGATGTTTTTAAATGTTTGTCTGTTCCAGTTGTTGCTAATTGATTCTGTAGGCATCTTGGAAGTTTCTGTTATACTTAAGTGTGGAAGTTTGTCATGCTTCACTACATTTTACAGGAAAGGCTGGGTTTTTGGTTAGATTTTGCCACAGCTTTCCTGGACATATCTGTGCTCTTGGAAAAGCTAGGCCATCCTGAAAAATAGCCTGGAAGGGTAGCCATGGGGAGGTATGCATTGCTAAAACTGCCCAGCATACCACTTTGCCCTAACCACACCTTTGAACTGGGACGCTTTCTGATCAGGCTGCTTATGATCATGGGTAAAGAATTTCCAAGTAACATGGCTTGCAGGCCTCTTGTTTTTCATAATATACAAATGGGAGTCATGACAGTGTATTTTTTTTTTTTACCCAACAAATATGTTGTGAGCCCCAGCATCAGCACAGGGAGAGGTTGCAAGCAACACCTGAGGTTAGGGTGTGGGAGAAAACCAGCACCTTAGATCACAAGGTGAATTTATACTTCGTCAAACGACATTAGATTTGAGATAGTGGGCTTTGACTGCAAATTTGGGTGCACAAAAAGGAGTGGGGAATTCATGCATAGCTTGATTTTTGTGAATATATAATGACTGTATTATAGGTATATTCTTTCATTTCCTGGGCATGAAGGATATAGATAGAAGTGCCATGACTGTCTGAAAAGAACACAATGGCAAATTGGGAAGGATAGTCTATTCAGTATCTGCTGAGAACTACTCTTACAGCAGCAAATTCTGGGAAAAGAATTGAAAAATTGATTTTTTTAATGACAATTTTGGGGTCAACCTTCTGCAGATAAGAAAAGCTTCCAACAGGGAAATGAGGCCAGCTGAAGTCCTTATGTAGAAAAGGCAAACACAGAAGAAAAATATTTTATCTGAAATGTCCTTCCTAGAGCATGGAAGCAGATTTCTCCCTGATGTTGAGGAAGATTTATAAGGAACCTAAGCATAGGTTACATTTACCTTTGCTTATAGCTGAGCATTATCCACTTGCTTATAGCTGTAATTCTTTGTGCCTGTGTACAGCATCATGTGTAACAGTTGCTTGCCATTTTTTTTAGTGAGATGGCCCAGTGGGCTTGTATTTATTTTGTTCCAATATGTTCAAGGTGTATGCATGTGTGGTGAAGGAGAAAAAGCAACAGGTTTGTATATTTCTTTTTATATCTGAGCATGTACAGAGTGTTGAAACAGACACCCCAAAATTGTTTGTCACATCCAGCATCTGAGACGCAACATTAGGTTAGCTGGTCTGAGACAATGTCCTTCTTAAAATGTGACCTCTCTGATCAGCATTCTTGTAGTTTCTGTTCAGACTGCTGCTTATGCTGACTCTTGTCCAGCTGGAAGGTGAGACAAAAATAGGGGAATCAGATGTACTGAGGTGAAATTTGGGTTATGGTGTAGAAAATGCTAAGGTTATTAGGGCAGGGATCACTGAGGGTATGTGGGGGGATGCAAAGGACCAGTGGGCAGAGGAGCTGAAGTGTTTCAGTGAGCTGGGAGCATTATGGAAGAAAAGATGGCACGTGGCGGCACATTACATAGGTGTAATGAGGTTACAGAGGACATTGGGCATATTACAGCGAGGAAGAAGGAACTACAGCATGGATGTTGGTAAACGGAAGCCTGTACTTGATAAAATCTCTTTAGAGGCCCGTGCTATAAAAGTATTTTTATCAAATTACATATGTCACTTGGCTATGCAGACAGAGAAGACAGAGTAAGTCAGGCAGCTCCTTAAGATAACTCACCGCTTCTTTTTTTGGCTGTGAGCTTGCCAGTTTCCTTCAGTTAGGCCCATACCTGTGTGGGGAGACTCAGATGCCTCAAGCTTTCCTACAAACTGACTTCCTCTGCTATTGTAGCTCCAACTTTTCATTTACTCTTCCATATTGAGATATCTCACCTTCTAATTTTTTTTTCTTTAAATAAATGGCATTTATTATGTGTTGTACCTTCCATGATTCAAGCAGTGGTGAACTGCTCAACTGTATTTATCGGGCTTGCATGCACAACTTCTTTGGTACAGACTTCACACTGTATGTGACTGATTACCTTCTGATTTCTTGCTGTCCTTCATTACTAGCCTCTTAATACATGTACAGATTGTCCTCAGTGTGTTTGCCTTTCACTCCTGAAATTAGAGCTAAAATGGGAAAGTATTTAATTTGTTTGTTTGTTTGTTTGCAGGCTTGAGAAAGAGCATTTTGTTGTGCTTCTCAGACTTGCTGGACTGTGATGTACCCGGGCTGTTCAGCATAGGGATGATCCAAGCCTCTTTAGGGGGATTGTGACTGCACCAAAAAGAATTTGTTTTTTTAGTTTTTGAAATAAGGTAATCTGTAGACCTCCACTGAACTTTTAGCTCTGCTTTTGTCAGACCTTTAGAGAAGCCGTATATCAATGACTGACTTTACATGACCCAAAGTTTGGCACTGAACACTGACAAGGGTCCTATTTCTTGCTGTTTAATGTGTAATTATGCAAGTCTGAAATCTGAATTCCCTGCTCTCCCCGTGCAATCAGGTAGAGCCAGCTTTGCCACCGATCAAATGGAGCCAGGAGACAGACTGGCCTGCTCCCAGCGCCCAAACGGGTTTGTTTATTTAATACGGGACTTCTTTTCCTCACTAATGAATGGCTTTCAACCTGGGGCATCGCTAGTGCCCTCTCTTTATGGCTGTGTGGGAAAGAGGACTTGCACATCCCTCCCTCCCTCTCGCCATGACGCCAACGGCTGCTCCCGGCGGCTGGTCCGGGCCGGCACTGGAGAGGGGCCATGGAGTTAGTCAGCCCTGGCCCTCCCCGCGCTGCCCGCTGGGGGTCCCGGCGGCTCCGGGAGCAGCGGAGCGGCGGCGGGGCCGGGCTGCGGTGCGGGGGGGGGGCGCGCTCCAGCTGTTGCCGCTCTCCGCGCTCCC
>VZRF01015036.1:587725-879125 GCA_013396875.1 Vireo altiloquus
GGGCAGCGCGGTGCGTCCGGCTGCCGAGCGGCGCCGGCGGGAGTCCGGGCGGCGCAGGATATGCGGCGGATTTCGCGGGTTTTGTTGGTTTTTTTGTTAACGGTGGTTTTTTTTGTGTGTGTGGTTTTTTTATATTTTTTTTCTTTTTAATTTTTGTTGCTAAGCTACGCTTTAAAAGTTTGAAGGCGGTCACCGAGTCTTAGCGCTATGTGTCACTGGCAAAGCTGGTGCGAAGCCGGCCCAAAAGCGGCTGTGTGCAGGAGCCGCTGTCCCAGCCCCTTCCCTCGGCGAGGGGGACAGGCAGGGGCTGCTGCCGCTTCCTCACGGCTTCCTCCGACTCGCGCTTTTGGAGATTCGCTCTTCTTCTTGCTGTTGAGCGAGTTCCAAACCACATTATTAGAAAGTAAGCGACAGATGTCAGCGAGCGGATTAAACTCTCCCTGGTCGAGTTCTGAGTGTGCAGGCTGTGAGGGAAATCCCTCGTTTCCGTAAGACAATCAGTCCCACATGCCGAGGGAGCAGCTCTCCTCCCCGGGATGGGGCGCGGAGGCTGCGAGCTGCAGGGGAAGTGGCGAAGTTCAGCGCCGGGCTCACAGCGGTGGGTACCGAGGGCGTGTGGCTTCCTAATAAAGCTCTTGAAAAATCTTCCTTTGCGTTTCCCTGCGTTCGGAAGCAAATTTGCAGCCACCAATTGCCGTGTTAGATAAAACTGAAACGTGAGGTTACGTAGAAAATCTCATTATTGGGTAGTAGCGTTAGCATTCAAAATTCCATTGCTAGGATCGTTTCCTCGTTAACTTTCAGCAGATAGTTTAGTAATAACAGCTTTTAAGAGTTAAAATTTTATTATATGAACTAAAAAGTATGTGTTCATTTTACGTCCTTGTATACATCCAGAAAATAGATTCAGTAAGACTACAGAGTATGGTCGGAGACTTGTTCTCTGTCTCTTTTCAGAGAGGGGAGGGGAAAATAAAAACGAGGGAGAAATCCAGGCACCATGTAAGTGATGCTATTTCAAGTTGTTTCTATCTAGTGATTTTTAGTAAAAGGGGTAAGAACACATCCTGCATATAGGATGATGAGTTGTGGTTAAGGTGTTTGTGTTCGATTAGTTGGGGTTTTTTTTGAGAAGAAAACAATGATGTTTTTATACCTAAGTGATTGAAGTCACGAGAGTGTGGGAATTTATTTGAATTGTAGAAGAGATCGAAGATAATAACAGCAGCGAAAGTCTTGAGATGAATCTCATCATGTTGCGGACTGAAGTTAATCCTGCTGCTGACTTAAGTTATCGGAGCGGCACCCCTGTCAGAGCTACGCACTTGATTACTGTAGAACTGCAGCGAGGGTCCCCGCTGGTTTTTAGCCTGGATATGGAGCAGGAGAAGCCGGGCGCATCCCGGGCGCAGCGGTGCCTCGCTGGTGCCGTCGGAGCGGAAGGTGTTTCCCGGAGGATGTTGAGGACAATGCCCGGCGCTGCGCCGCCGCTGCCCGGCAGGGGGCGGAGCGGAGCCCGCCCGTGTGCCCGCGGCCGAGGGACGCGCGCCGGCGTCGTGGCAGCAGCGCGGCTTTCTGTCGCTCCTGCTCAAAAGTCACTCCTTTCTATCCCTGACTGTCTCTTGGGAAATTGGTCAGAAAAATAGGAAGTGGCAGGGCTGTTTTGATGGGTTGGGGGAGTTTTCCTAATCAGACTGGCCTCGTAAAGCAATCCTAATCTAGAATTTGTATATGGAAGCTTGTAGGCTCCCTGCAAAAAGTCTCGTGGCTGGATGTGAAGAGGTTGCAGACTGAGTTGTTGGGGTTGGAAGGGATACCTGGAGATCATCTACTGCAAACCCCCTACCGAGGCAGGGTCACCTAGTGTGGGTTATACAGGAACGTGTCCAGGTGGGTTTTGGACATCTCCAGAGAGGGAGACTCCATGACTTCTCTGGGCAACCTGTTCCAGTACTCTGTCACCCTCAGTGTAAAGAAGTTCTTCCTCATGTTGTGGAGAAACTTACTGTGTTTCTCTTTATGGCCATTGCTCCTCCTCCTGTTGCTGGGCTCTTGGGGGGTGAACCAAAAGATGGTGAACATTGGAGGGACACTACTTTTTTCAGCTATTGCCAAGAGTACATTTGTCTTTTTGCAGTTCAAATTCCTGGATATCTTGTAGGTTTCTCTTTTCTCTCGTGGCAGGAGGCTTTGAGTATTTTAATGGATTAAGAGGCAAGTTATTTGAAGGCAAAAAGACAAGTCATTTCCCATGTTGATTTGCTTTGATTTATCATGCTGTGGAAATGGTCAGTTCTATTCTTTGGGAGCTTGTTTCATGGCTCTGACTGATCTCTGACTTTCATATATTCTGTGCTTCATCTGATGTTTCCTTCTTTGTAGCACCTCTGCTGGCAAATAATGAATGGGGACACTGATATACAGGTGTGCGTTAGTATAAATTGGATGAAATGTAGGATTGCTGCATTCAGGAATCGGTGCAAACAGAGTGGACACACATGCTGGCATGCTTCTCTTAATGGGGAGGCTGATGCAGCTGGGAGGCTTCTGGCTGTGCAGAACATCTGTAGCCTAGAGATGTTTGAATGCCCTAATGTAAGTACTGCTGTAGCTGGCTTGTCCTGTATTTCCAAAAAACTGCAGGTAAATGAAAGCATTTTCATCTGCTCATATAACTTGTTCTTTTGGGATTGATGAGCTGCGTGGAATCAGCCATATTTAGCTAGGTGGATAATTACATCCTGGATCTCCTGAGTGCTTCCATGTTCTGAGGAGTGTTGTTTCTAGTCATGCTTAGATTTAGCTTGAGTCATCTGTTACCCTTTTTGAAAATGCTGAAGTTTTGAAACAATTGAGCTTTGTAGGAAGCTGTGTGTTTGCTTCACTCAGTTGAATTGACAATGGTGTCGCACCTCCTAAAGATGTCTCATTGAGATGCTGAAGTTATGGAGCAGCGATGTGAACTCTGTCAGTGTGGGTAACAGTGTTAAGAGGAGTTGTTACTGTGCTGCCTCTTGTCCAGTTTCTTTTGTGGTTAATTGAATTGAAAGAACTTAATGCCTGGCAACTTCTGCTCATGTTGCAAGGAAGTAATGTACAGTAGAAAGAAAAAAGTAGTACTTGTGTTAATGAATGTGCTGTTCAGATGTCTAGTTGAAATTGATTTATTTTGGCTTTCCATAACTGAAACCCTTGTGCTTATGTCTTTTTTTTCCTTAATTGAAAATTATTTTTACCGGAATCCCGTATACATAAACAAAACAATGTGTCATGTAAGACTAAACAAACACTTCCTATAAGATTGCCACTTTGAGGAAGTGTGCAGTGCTGATATTTCCATGAGTCAGTGTTTCAAAACCTGAAAGGAAACAACATAAGGCTCTATGGCTGATGATTGGCTGGAAAAACTACAAAGAGAGTCCTTCTGCTTGACAACATGACTTTTGTTGTACTGTTAATATTTAATAAATATGTTGTACTTAATTGCTGCTCTTTTTCTCCTTAAATGGCATCAACTATTAAACTTTCAGTTGAAAAAATAAAAGCTCGTGTTCAGGGTTTCTGCTGCTGCCAGATTTTACTTTGTGAAATTGTTTATACTTGAAAAATCTGAAGTAACAGCTCATTTGTAAATTTTCACTTTAACAAGCTTTTCATGTCCCTGAAATCTAGTACTGCTATACTTAGGAGCATTAGGCTCTGCTCCAAAACAGTATTTTTTCTAGCAGTAGTAGTCCTTGCTATAGCTCTATCTGTCTGATAGTTTGAGAGTAATAATTGAGACAGGAGGATACTGCACACTGAGAGTTCACTGGGGCTGTAACATAATGAGGAGAACCTTTTGCTCATCATTCTGCTGACCTAACAGGTAATAAAAATCCACTTGTACACTGTGTAGTCTTGTTGCAATTTAAGATATTAGTGAACTTCTAAAGCTTTCTGTTATCATCTTTAGAAAGGGTTGTTTTGTGATTACAAGGTGTTGAGGTCTTAGTCTAATATGTGAGAATTCCAGCAGCATAAGCTATCCTTTGCATTAAGTGTGACCAGAATCATGAAGTAGTGAAATATATGTGATAAAAGTTGCCTGCTGCCTGATGTAGGTTGGTGCTTCACACACAACTTACCCCCTTTCTAAACTCACCCCATTTTCTAGGAACTGTAAGACCTTGTTTATGTCGAGTTGACAAAATGAGGATGGTTGGTCCGTAGATGTGCCATCTCTTTGCCTCTTATTCTTGGTGTGCCTTCTTTACTAATTCATGCAGAGCTATGTAGTTTAAGACACCGTGAAAGCAGTTAAACTTTGTGAAACCGAGAGTCTTGGGTGAAGTCAGGCAGAGTATTTAGTTAAGTGCTAGTTTTATGTGTTTATGGAGGTCAATTGCCAAGAGAAGGTATTTACAAGCTTCCACCATTAAACTTGGTACAGAGTAAATGTTTGAGAGATGTCTGTGTTTCCAAGGCTAAGAAGAAACTTATCTTGTCCATGACAAATGTAAGGTCTCCCTTAAGTCTAATAATACTGAGGTTGTTCAGGGAAATCCATTTTGTCTTGAGAAGATGTCCCTTTTAATGTTGTCTGCTGGGATTTAGTGCCTTAAGTGGTTACTTGTAGAAGTAATTACGACTAAATATGTTCATTGCATAATACTGTAAAAGGATTTATTCCCATTTAAATGGGGCAGAAGGTTGTTGAATAGATATTTTTAGAATGAGAGAATTTTTCCCAGGTAACTTTCTCTCTCTCTCAGTATATATATGTAAGTATGTATGTATATTTGTAAAAAAAATAGAAAATTATTATTTAGGAAGTGTGAAATGTGTCTTATAAAGATAACAATGTTTTTTTCCGGTGTTTCCAAGTCAGAGGACCAAGAAGTAAAGAAAGGAAGAAAAGCTATTTGCATCTCAGCCTAAATATGTTCAAGACTTCTCAAGATCTTTTCTTCACATTAAAACATTAACAAGTGCAGCTTAAACTGATGTTGCATAGGTAAAATAAAGTGGCAGCTTAACGTTCTTATTTATTGACGGTAACAATGCTAATTAAGGCTTGAGTCTCACAGGCTGTGGAAGGTGCAGAATGGATTATGCAGATTTGTCAGTGCTGGTTCAGTATTTGAAATGGCTAAATTTGGCTTCTGTTCTGACCAGCTTGTGTTCAGTGTGCTGAATGGAAAAGGTCTGGGACCAGTACTATTTCTAGAGGCAGAATGCCATGGCTGTTTGTGGACTGTCAGGAATAGCTGTGACTGGAGCAAAAATGGAGACAGTATTTTCTGCAAGTGAGAGAAGGAAACAGAGGTAGCAGTGGAAAAAGCTTCAGTGAATGTAGTTTTGAATAAATAGAAGATGCTTGTGTTTGGGGCTGCCAGCCTGACATCAAATTCCATAGCTGTCCATCCATAGCCTTACTTTCTTTTAGGTAGAGAAGGATTCATATATGAGCAGAAGCCAGTGTGTTTAGGTTTTTATTGTGTAGAGGTAAATTCACAGGAGTGAAACTGTTAAACAGATCTGCTCAGGGCTGCTGATGTCAGTAAGCAAACTTGTTAGTTTTTTTGGTCTTCTGGAATTGGTCCATTTGAAAAAACTGTTATTTAATCTCTCTCATGAGAAGTAGGTATTTTCTTGGCTCTTTGTGGATGTGATTGTCTGGTGGTCAGGGTACCAAATGCTCTTACATAAGGGCAAATAAGTGCTGGATGTCTTAGCTTTGCAGCTTTCCAGTAAATGCTTTTGGAAACTTCATTGCCTTGAATTACTCCTCAGACTCATTGATGGTTTTTGTTTTTTTGTTTGTTTTTTTTTTTTAAACTATCTCTCTATCATTAGTTAAAACCAAATTTCTAGTTCTGAAATTGCCAGGTTAGTTAGATGCCAGTATTAGCTTCTCTTGCTTTGTTTTTATGTGTCTGTTCTGCCTGATGCTGTTCTTTGTGTTTTGCATATTGCTTCGGTTCTGTTCAATAGCTGCAGTCCAAACCATGAAATCATGACATGCTAACCCAAATTAGTAGCTTGATGCTGCTGAGAAGGCAGCTCTTGTCTTTCCCCTTCCCTACTCATCTTGCTCCCAGCCATGAAATTCTCTTTGCACACCTGCTATTGACTGATGCTCCTCTGCTCACAGAAAAGAAAATCCAGTTCCATTTGCAAAGCTGAACTGAAGAATGCAACCTAATTTTCTTCTCAGATTTAGTTTTCTTCCATTTTAGTGGGCTTAATCTGTGCACTCCAGTGGATGTCAGAGCTGTCTCTGGACAAGTATTCAAGAGCTTGTCTGGGAGTATGCACGTGTGGGAAGTCAGAGGGGACAGCAAGTGCATGCCTTGCTTTCATGTCTGTGTTCTGGCAGCATTATGGCACTACCTGACTCTTTCTATGCTCTTCAGTCCACTCCCTTTCCTTACTATAGGTTTTCTTGATGGTGCTGTATTTGTTAGCTGCCAATACACACCAGCTTGGTCAGCTGCTCTGGAGAATAAATGTTAAAACTCCAGTGAGAACGGCAAGAGGATTATCTGACAAACTGATGTATCTATATCTGACCTTCTGCTTAAAAACTACTTGAATCTCTCACTCAGTTCAGAAGCCTTAGCTGTTTGTGAAAGTTTAGGTGTTTCAGATGGTATTAATTAATAATCACACATGCTGCCCCATTTCTCCATCATATGCTTGTCTTTTAATGCTGAGGCACCTAATGTTGGTTATAATACTTATGCTTAAACAGAACTCCCCCTCCCCTTTCTTTGCATCAAAGCAAGATTTCTACTTATGCACTTATGTTGTCAAACACTCTGTTATCATATGAAGTAATTTGCTGCACTGATGTCCTGTTTAAGGAAGACCTTCTCTGTAAACACAGGAGAGTGTTGCCTACACCAAGATCAGAAAATACAATTAAAAAACCTCAATAAAAATACCTTTGATAGTATTCATCAGGTTAAAATTCCCCCTATCCTTTCTCATTGACTGATCTCTATTACAGAAGTGTAAATTATGAATAATTCTGTTAAAGCCAGTAATTGCACTTCTGTGAGAGTCGAATTAAGTCTCTGAGTATCTCATGTAGCAATATTTTTTCTTGGAGGAGAAAGGATGAGGCAAAATCCACTTTGGGTTTTTGAGGATACTTAATACCTCTCATGCTGTTACAATTCACTTTGCAAACGAATGTGTTTGGAGAATAAATCTTACCGCTAGCCCTTGTGAAAGCAAGAAGCCTGGAATAAAATCAGAGGCTTGTAGACTTTGCTGCATACAGTAAAAGATGTAAATATCAGACAGTTACATTGCTCATATTGATCAGACCCAACAAATGTTCAGCCAAATATGTCAAAGAAAAATTAATGTGTGTGCCAGTGGACTATTAATGCTTCTGGGGAACAAGTCACCTAAGGCTTATATTAATAGTCAAAACATGCATTAGTGAGTCTTAATGCTGTGCTTTTAAACTTTCTAGTACAGGAGGTTTGTATATTTTGTGGTTACACCGAAGAAAAGATCAAGCTTGGAGTTAATAACAGGTTGCATTTTATTAAACTGAAAAGCTGGTTGTGGTCTTGCCCATTCTAACCTTCTGATTTTACTGACATTTACTAAACCTTATGAAGTGTCTGTTCTTTAGCAGTGTCTGATTTCTTCAACATAGTGGAGTGGTGTCTGAATTTAGGATCCAAATAAAAGCTTTGTTTTGGAGTAAAAACAAAACAAATCTAACTTCCTTCCTCTCCCATCCTAACCTCTACCAAGGGAAAAGGAACTTCCCTGAAACTTCACATGTTGTTTTCCTCCTATAGAAGACTTTCTGGGTGAAAGTTTTGCAAAATGAGATGTGAAGCTTTAAAATTATGAAGAACTGGAATATTTTCTGCCTATTTTCCTTTCTCAGGTTTTAATGGATCATTGCCAACTGTAAAACACTTTAAATATTCATTGGAAAGTTTGAGGTCTTCCAGGTTTGTTTTCTACCCCCTGCCTCTCCCCTTTCCTTCTGCCTGCAAGGGAAAAAATGTAGTGTATCTGTATTTTTGAAGTCTGTTGAGGAAACAACACGAATGTTAAAGACTAAGAGCCCTGACTTCTGAGGCTGATTAATGTTTCTGCTGTTCAGTTTTCATTCCAGACCTCTGAAGTATTATTGGCTTTTTTCTACTTGACTAGAGACTAGTGCATTTGCCTGTTATTACCTCTCAGGGAGCACTGAGGAAAAACGAGGGTACCTTTATTAGGCCAACAAGTGAATCTTGCTGTTCCCTGTCTGCTGGGTTGTGTAGCTGTGACTGCATCGCCATTGACTGAAATGGATTAGTTTGATCTGATGGTAAGAGGGTTTCACTTATTTAAGAATGACTGGTAGATTTGAACAGGTAGCATTTGATTCAATATTTAATTTGCATAAATATTAATGTACTTTTATAAGCTGCTAGTAGGTGGATGAACATTAGATGAAGTGTCTTGATTCATTCTTCCATGCGCAACAAATGAATGAAAAGTCTTGAAGCTGGGAAGGACAGCTATTTCTGTGGTGAGGGGAGGAGGGAGACACACAGATCTGTGTTCCATGAGATGCATGCTTGAGCTTTCTTTTCATATGTTACAGTAACTTTAGGAGGAAATATACTTGTCTGTTTGTCTCTACACTTGTTACTAAGAGATTTCAAAATCCATTTAGAAGAAGTTTGTATTGAAAGGCATGAGTTTTTGTTTCAAAAAAAGGAAGATGAAATATTTGAGATACATTACGCAGGGAGCAGAAGGGTATTTGAACTTGTGAAGGGGTTTTATTTCCAGGATTTTTAACCTGGAGTGGTTTTTTTTGTTGTTGTTTTTTTTTGTTTGTTTGTTTTTAATTTATAGATGCAGGAATAAAGTTTTTAAGTGACTGATAACTTGTTTTATAGCAATTTGCAAATGTAAATTCCATTCAATTCCAATTGCACAGAAGGCATTTAGTATAAATCACTTTACTGTTTTTCTTTTATTTTCTTTGCTTTTGAGTTTCTTTCAGCTTTAATATTTCAAGTATTGGAAAATGGGCAACTTGAAATACTTATTTACAGTTACGCTTCTGTTATGGCTGTTTATACAGATTTCTTATGTTTAAATAAAGCAGCTCAAAAAAACAGATGAACTGGTAGCTGAGTTTTAAACTCCTTAAAAACAGGAGGGAGGGGAAGAAGTTTATTTTTATTACTATTTCCAATTTCTTCTAATAATACTTCTATTTACAAATTGTTTACAGCTACTTACTTTTGTTCAAGAACTCTAGAAGAAAACAGTTAGTGGTAGCTTTTTACAAGGCTGTAGTTGATTCTTGCTTGTATTTCCCAGCTGGTGTTAGACTACATCTGGATTCTATGAAATTCCTTTCTTTGTTCCTCATTTCCTGTTTCATGGAGTACTACAGTGCAACATTCTGAAAGCTATTCCTCTTAGCATCTTCAAAGATGTGCATTTTAAAGCAGTTAGTGAGTTCTTAAAGGTAGTTATATGTGCTTGTGTTCAACAATGTAGTTGAACAGTGAAATTGAACTGTATTATGAAACTTCTCAGGTGTGTTGTTGTCATATTTCAGTGAAAAATAGTTCTGTTGATTTTATCTGGCTGTCATTCAGCTTGTAGAATTGTAGGAAGGAGGGTGGTAGAAATAGAGAAAAATCTGGTAGATAGTACAAAAGCTGCCTTTCTTAGTCTCTCTCTCCCTCCCTCTCCCTGCCCAGGAGCAATCACCAGTTTGTAATGGAAAATTAGATCTATTTTGCAGGAGACACAGGGTGTGACATCCTACAGTTGCTTTTTGATTCTGGTTTGAAGAGCTGGTAGAACACATGAACACAACCTTAGAAAGCTGAGTTCTGAGTGTGGCACAATGTGAGAGTTGTGTCTAAAACAAAATCAAAACCAATCCATCCTCTCCAAAACAGCCATATTTGAGGTAGATTTACTGGTTGGGATTTCATTGTTGCAGATAATTCATAGTCAGTGTAAAAGAGAGGAGATGCAGTTGTCTAACAGAATTGCTCTCATTTTTTGCAAGTAGTTGTTTTGTTCTTCCTGAAAGAAATTGTGCTTTTATGCATATTTTATGTATCTGAGTGGGTGCCCTAAGTTTTCCAGAACAAATGGAAGTTTTTCATAGTCCTGTAGTTGGCTCTCCTGTTGTTGCCATTTGCCAGCTGTGAGTGCTGTTGCTGAAATCTCAGCTTTCGTTTTTCGTGCTGTCTGTAGTCATGAAAACTCTGTTGTGGTACAATAATATGTTCAAAAACTTCTTCACAACGCACCTGCTTTTAAGATGAGACTTGTATTGGAAGCATTGTTTTTTCTCTTTATAAATGCAGTTGCTCTTTTCCCTTCTATTTTTGATTTGTGGAATGTCTCTGAAATGGTAGAATTTGCTCTCATGGAGAACTTAATATTGGAGAAATATCTATCTTATTTTTAGCTGCTTTTAATACATTTTACCAGAGATTAGCAAGGAGTGCTGGCACTGAGACCTGTCGCTCCTCTACACATCTAATCAGTACAGTTTCTTGTCTTCTTTGATTCTGTTTTCAAATATACCTAACAGCAGATGTATAATTGATCACATGAAATAGGTTGTACATGGAGGTAGTTGCACATTATATTTATTCTACATATTATAAGGAGCTGAGGGAAGTGCTACTTCTCACAAGGTATGCAAAAATAGTGACAGAATTGTGAAACTCCAGCAGTTGTGTGTCTTTCAGCACAGAAAAAAATGTGGTTACAGAATCTTTATTAAGGTTCTCATGTCTTCTGCTCTTACATACAAGTAACCATACTGCTCAGTGTGGCTGAGAATTTGGTAAACCCAAAAGCCATTTTGGTGTGTAGGTGATTATTGTTGCTATTAGACTGTATTGTACCCTGTTTCAGGGATGCAGTAAAGGTCCTAGAAAACTTGCACCTGCTCTGCTCAAGGAGAGCTGTGCTCCTGTAAATTTTGTGCCCTCTTGTAACTGTCAGTAAGGTCCTGGTCTTGATCTATGCAAATTTTCAGTAGCCTAGAGTGAGTCTGGTCCTAAGAGACTTCCTTAGAGCACTAATCCCTGCAGCACTGGTTCATTAACCTATTAGTTCAGTTCTTGAAATGATAAGTTGCAGTTTACCTCCAAGAACATGATGTTCAAGTTCTGAGCTTTGTGTAAAATATTCCCTGGTGGATAAGCAGAAAGAACCCATCAGCTGTTTCTGCAAATGTTCTGTGACCCATTCCTCTTTATAAACTTTTAGTCACATTTATAGTGTAGATATTTGATGTTAAAGACTTTGACTGATGTTGCATAATATTCAAATTTCAAATTTAAGATACCTAAAGAACCACATTTGTGCTCTCTTAGCATTTCTTCCCCTCAGTGTAAGGTAGGAGTTGACCAGCACTACTCTTAATTCTGTAAGTATTTGTCTTACCCTGTGTTTGTAGATTGTTCCACATAATATATTTTGCTACATGCTGAGGGCCAGCAGCTCTTGGATGACTCTGCTTGACACTGAACACCAGAGTACCCTCTAACAGTTACAATACTTGGAGGTAGGAGCTCCAGGTAGTTGCTGCAGGATAGGCTTGGGTGAGTAGTGCTTCAGAGACCATGATGGCTTAGAAAGGAGGTTGTGGTCAGTGGTCATGAATTCAGCCTATCTAAAGCTGGGGGAGCTGTTACTGCCCCTTCCTTCTCCTGCTGATGGGTAGAGCCAGCCTCTGTGCTCTGTGGGGTGGTGCCTGCAATGGACTTCAGGAAATTGGTCTTGTGTGTTAGGGTTGGAAGGAACTAGATTTCAAGGTAGTGTGCTTCTCCCTACTCCCCTGCGGTTTTTATTTTTTGGGCCTGCTGAGCAAAATTGCCTGAGAGGGAGGAAAAAAGCTAATTTTTATTCAGACCAATACTCCTGCCTGTCTGTTTTTGAATGGTGATTCTGTGATTTTTGACAGGAAATAAAAAGTGCCTGGGGGAATGTGGAATGTTGCAATAGTGCAAAATAATTTCAGTAAAAGTGAAACTCTAACAGGCTGATAATTAGTGTGTTTTGACACCTGATTCTGTGACAGTATTCCAGAAAGTTGTGAGTTTGGAAGTGGGGAAAAAAAAAAAAAAAAAGAGCTGAATTACTTTTAAAGCCAACCTCAGTATTAAATATAACCAGTCTCTGTAATGTCTGGTCGAAAATGTTGTCTTTAGTAAAGTTTCCTGATAACACCTGCAAAGTTTTGGTATGCTGGTGCCCTGCTTCTAGTAATGGGAGTTGATAATCTAGTCCAGGAGGTAACTTGTACTGCATGCTCTTGAGCATGGGCTTCACTTTTTTGTGCGCAATGAATCTCTGGAATTTAAGGTCTATTTTTCTCCTAGCCCAGTGGAATCTTATTCAGGTTTAGTTGTACTGTGTCAAACTCTTTTTTAAAAAAAAAGTTTGGTGTCTGAGCTATAACCAGAAGTACCAGATGTTTGTAAGGTGGGGTCCCTACTTCAGCACTACCACGCACACTGCATTGGGTAACATAGGAACAAGTTCTCTGCTTAACAGACCGTGCACAGTGGCAGAATGAAATGGGGTCAGGCATGAATATCTTATCCAGGAAGGGCTTAGAACCAAATAAGAGCTTACATGTCTCTGAATTAGTGCCAGGCAGCACATATGCCAAAACACCTCTGGCCTTGTGTGGGGTTAACTCGGTGCTATGGAATGTCACCTGAAAAACCCACTACTTGTTTGGTGAGAAAACACTTGGGTACGGGGCTAGGTCCGATTCCCTGCTGCTCTCCAGATCTCCACAATATGAGATGTGAACAGGAGCTTCCACCTGCTTCCTTCAGAGTATGGAGTCAGTCACAAGGCAGGACCTTGTAGCTGTGCCTTAAGGAAAGGAGTTTGGTTCCCTTTGTGCTCTGGAGGATGCAATGATGGTGATTTATCAGTGCTTTTGTTGTATTGTGGGTGTAACATTTGGTGTCTTCAGTGTCATGGTGAAATGCTAACATATTTTGCAGTGTATGTATCTTTTAGAGTATCAGCCTGCAAGGATATTTCTCTTGGGGTAGGTTGGGTTTTGACAGAGGCAAAGCACAGTGTAGTTGGTGTAGTGCAGGTGTCATGTGCATTTATTTGATATTTTTGCCATTGTTTTGGATATGGATGCATGTTTGGTTTGGTTTGTTTTTTTTTTTTTTCCCTGATGAAGTGTTTCTTGCTTCTCTGTCCTCTGTGGTACACCTGAAACCAGCTGTGCTGGTGTACTGAGCCTTCACAGCTGCGAGGGGAACAGGGTGTGGGAAGGATGAGCCATAGCCCAGCCAGTATGTGCTACTTTTTTTTTTTTCCTGCTTTGCATTGCATTGCTTTCTGTTTGTTGAATGATAGTTTTCTTTTGGGAACATGAGATTAGCACTAAAATAGGCCAGCATAGGATGAAGATGACGACAATATAAAGCTTCTAAACATGATTTTGAGCCAATGGGTTGGCTTTACTTTAATCAGGATTTTAATTTTTTTTTTTTTCAACAATCATTCAAGTAAAATCTTTGGAACAAAATAGCTTAATATCGAGAGTATGTTTAAGCATTTCTTTTGAGGAAGGGAACACTTAGTTGGATGTTGATGGAGACTAACGTGAATTCTGTTGTAGGGCTGTGATTGAGAGCTTTCGGGGGGGGCAAGGGAAGGAGGTTGAGACTTAGGTAAATTAAAACTAACTCAAAAGGATGCTGCTGTACATCTTCTGTGGTATTAGTGATGCCTCTGAAAGGTCTTTAGTTATACCCAGGCTTCAGAATCATATCAGGAGTTACAGCTTAGCTGTAGACAGCATAATCACTGTGATACAAAATTAGTTTGTACTCTTGTAATAATCCAGATTGGGTGGTTCAGCCCCAAATCTTCAGGATACAAGAAAGTAAGTTTGACCTGGCCCACTTAATTCATTTTACAGTCTCCTCAGGTGTAATTTTTAAAGTTCATTAATTGCCAAATTAGCCTTAATGATAAATGAGTTTTTATGCTAATTATTTGAAAGCCTGATTTAAGAAGATCCCTGAAACACATAGCTGCTGTTCTGCCTGTAAAACAGCCTGGATATTTGTCTCACTCTGACATTATGATACCAGACATATGTCTTCCTTCATGTTCCTGGCAGCTGGAAGCAGTGTCTAAAAGACTTGTATTGTTTACCTGTGTCTGCTAAGCACTGGTGAGCTTCCAAAGTCAGACATTTGAAACTGAGGGTTACCATCATGAGGGTTGTTCACTGTAATCTTGAGTCCCTTTGTGTACATAACATTCTTACCTTTACAGGATTATAAATTTACTTATTAAAGAAAAACACTGTACTGCTTTCAGCCCGTGGGATGGGTGGTACTTGTGTAATGAGTAATTATTCTATTTTTATTATTAATAATTCATTATTATTATCATTGCCGTCATCTGTATTCTGTTTTTGTAGTGGAATACATGGTTTCCTGCCCATGTGTTTAGTTCAGAACCTGCTCTGGCATTGTTGTTGAGCTTTCTGCTGCATTCTTTACCATACAGTGGAATTTTTAATCATGCAGCCTTTTTCCGGGCAGAGCTGACTCTCTCAAGTGGGGGACAGGATAGAAGAATGGTATTTACCAATTATGGTGCCAATTTCCATCTAATTCTACATTTTTCTGGAAGGCAATTTTGTTGAAGTGACAAGGATTTTGGACCTGAATATGTATCCAGCGATTGTTATTCCATTGTGGCAATCTTCTTTCTTCCTGTTTACTTCATTTGTGATGTGCCTTCCCCCTGCTGAAATGTAGAGCGCAGGTGCCTCACAAGCACCTCTCCCAGCTATATGTAGAGATGGAATCAACTGGCTTTGGTTAAGCACTCCCCAGAGTGATGAGAGAGCCCTGCCAGGGGAAGGGACAGGGGAGGACAAGCAGGATTCTGTTTCTCTGCCTAGCCAAATCTTGCTTCCTTCCTTTCAAGATCCTGTTCTTGTCAATCTGCACTTGAAGTCAAATGCCTTCTGTGTCTTCCTGACATGATGGGGCTTTTGCAGTGAAAGTCCTGCCTGGCACAACCAGTATTAGAGGAATGAAATGCAGTATCTCTCACAAGGATCAGAAAAGATACTGATTTCTATTCTCTGCAATTTTGGGGAATTTTGATTGAACTATTTAAGGTCAAAAGCCAAGGGCTTCCTAATACTTAATTTTGACATCTGGACATTTGCTGGACAAGCTGACCCCTCCTGAGTTGATGTTGCCTGTTTTAGCTGAAACAGTTGAGGGGAGTAGGAAGAGTTTAGCAGAAAACAGCTTTAGTACTCTATTTGAATCTGAAGAATAGAAACTCAAGAGGAAGCTGTTATTAAGAAACTGTTACAAAATTGTTGCTTTCTCTTTTCTTTCTCCTGTGTATCCATCCTCCCCTGCTTGTTAGACTCTCCTTGTTGGTCTGCAGGATTTAATACAGTTTTTGCCTTTCTGTAAGCTTTTGAACACTGCACTACCAAGGTCTCGGTCCTGGTGTAGAGGATTGTTTTGTGCAAGTAACTTCTGTTCTAGTTGCTTGGAGTCTAAGCAATGGAGAGATGTCTGCTATAGCCTTAGTAATAAATTGCATTTTGTATTGTAGTTGCTTTTGGAAAAGCTGCTGTTCACTTATGTTACAATATAACCTTTTGCTTAGCCTTGACGAGTGTTACCCTGTTCTGAATAAAAATGGTTAAATACTCCACTGATCCAGGTGACCTTAGTAACAGAACTCCAGTGCCCTGCTGGTATAAGGGTGTGTTTTATTAATATTTAGAGCAGAACTGAGTGAACAAAAGATTAATTTAATGTGAGGCTATCCTATTCCACTTGTCATGGAGCACAAAGTGGATTACTTGGTAAAAAAAGGCAGGCTGGAAGCTGAGTGTGACAGCAAAGCAGACAGGGCAATGGTCTTGCCAGTGAGGTGGGGAATCATATGGTAGCCAAACAAGGTCCATGATGTTAGTCAGGGTCAACCAAGAGCCTGGTGACCACCAGAGAATTCTGTAGTGATGAGCAGGCCCAAGGTAATGCCAGCATTTAAATCATCAGACCAGAATCTGGGTCGGTAAGGCAAATGGCCGGGCACAGACAAACAAGCACCAAGGGTCTGTCTGAGCTGGAATGCAGCCCTGAAGTGGGGAAGGGTGCCCAGTGAGGCCTCCTCCAGTGCTTTCTCCCAGGGCTCTCTCCCCAGCAGCCTGCTCAGAGTTTACACAGCTGCACCGTGTCACAGCTGGCCTGGAGCCGAGACCTCCAGACCCCCGAGGGCTGGGGGAGAGGCTGTGCTCAGCATCCTGGCACCGCTCGTGTTTGGGTAAGATCTTGTCTGGGCTAGCCTTAAATCACATAAAACCTGCAGTTCCTGATCCTGGGATAGCTGTGGTGTGAATCCTAAAGGGTGAAAAGAGGAAGTGGAGAGGCAATAACAGAAAATAGGTCTGGGTGTTTTGTAACACTGACTGTGGCAATAAAACACATCCGGTGTGCGAGGGGAGCCAGCCCCCCGTTGTGATTCTTGCCGCCACTGTAACTTGCATTGATGGCGGGTATTTCCACAGCTCTTTGTGGGTAAGGGCAAGTGTGGGAGGCACTAGGTATTAGGTAGCTATTGCTACAGTATGTTACAATGATTGCTAATTAGACTGTTGGGATGGACAGAAAGTAAATTCTCTTGAAATCTCTTTAACCTTTTGCATATGTATTTTGTGCCGTTATTCATCCATGTACTTTGGCTAATATCTTGCTTTCATTCTTTGACATTTTTTAGTGATTTATTCTTCTTCCCTCTTTCTGTGGTTTGAAAACCATGTCTGATTTTTATGAAGTTTCTGGTGCATAGTCTTACTTCTGTCCAGGCTGTGTCAAGTCTGCCCTTACATCATGTCAGCAGCTTTCTGTTGATCAGCAGAAGAGACCTATTTGTTCAGTGTTCCTTTGTTTCCTGCCCCTTTTTTTTTCCCCTTCCCCAGGACTTTTTTAGAGACTTCTCTGTGTTATTTCTGTGGGAGCTGTGTTGAAGGAGTCTTTGCAGCAGACAGAGGATTGTGTAGAAATTAGCTTATGAACTCAACCAGTGGTTCTCCCTGCAGACCTGTACTTAAGATGAAAGGGTTGGTTCTGTTTGCATTTGAGTTTCCTGCTGCTTTCAAAGGCAGTGGTGTGTCTCATAACAGCAGTACTTGCAATGTGCTCCTTCCACAGAAGGGAGAGTAATGACCAGTGTTTTATAGATAGGCATGTGGTTCCTCATCTTCCTCTTTAGTTCTGCTTGGTTAAAAGAGCTAGAAGTCATCACTGTTAATATTTTTTTTTTCCTTTTCTTTTTCTTTCCTGAAAAGGGAATGTTAACTCATGCAAAATATTTTGAATTGTCGTCTGAAAGCATATCGTGGTAAATTCACATACTAGAGTACTATTAAATGCATCTGGGGCTTGTTCTGCATAATCAAATTGCTCAGAGATTTTTATCTTCTTTTAAGATGCACATAAAGTCTGCACTTTGTGCGTTTAGTAATTCCTTGCTGCATGACATCAAGCATTCCCATATGTTTAAAGGTATCTTGCTTGTGTAAGAGCAGGGATATGACAGGCAGTCGAGTTAAGCAGAGATTAAGGAGACAGCAGTTGCAGGGCTGGGGGGAGGAAGTTCACAGCTCTTATGTAAAGAAAGTGGTATAGGATCTCCCAAAACAAAGTGGCAGAGAGCGCCCATGAGATGTGTTCAGGAAGTTATTGAATGTTTCTTTATAGCATGGCTTTACTGTTAGTGCTGAAGTTTTATGTGAGTTTTTTTACTTAAGTGCAGTGTTGATTCTGGCACTGTCTAAGTTAGATTAGGTGCTCCTTTGAGCCGAAGAGTACAGCAGGGAGGTGGAAGTGGAGAGAAGTTGAAAGAAGCGCTTATCTGGTTAAGTGGCTTTTTCCTCCCTGCTGGAAAGACCACAGAGCTGTACTATCTGTTCAGTAAACATCTTCCCCTGGGTGTGAGCTGTTGGTAATTTGCAGCTCTTAATGATAACAAGTGAGAGAACTTTATTTTAGATAATCCACATGATATAGGTGGTTGTTGTAAAGCATTTGAAATGGGGATCTGTTGGGGAGCAAAAGGATGAGGAAGGAAGCTTGTTAAAGAGGAAGGAAGCTTGTTAAATGGGTGTCCTTCTCCTTCCTGCAAGTACACTGTAAGTGGTTAAAGCTCAATGATGTAATTGGATTCCTTCACAGATTTATTTTAGGTGGTTGTTTTGGAGTTATCAACTGTACATGTGCCCCATCTCCTTCCATTTAAATGTAAGCCTGACTAGCAGCATTTATGACTTCTGATTCCTGAAGAAAATGAGGCAGGATTTATGTTTAAGATTTGGAAATTCAGTTCCTAATCTACAAGGCAAGTTTTTGGTACATGTGTTTATGTCCACTTTGCCTTTACAAAAGGGAGAGACCTAATGGAAGAGGTACCATTTGAACAGGTTTAGGTGTGGATGTGATAATGAGAAATGGCAGTCTGGGTGTCATTTACTTGAATTTTGTGTTTCACAAGACGATAAGGATTTGTTGGTTGGGATTTTTTACCTCTGCAATATGAACATGTGTCAACTTTGGTTAGCCATGCTAGCAGGAGTTACACAACCTACTTGGAATGGCAGACTGTGCTGGACAGAGGATATCCCGTGAATTTGAGAATGAAGCTTGTAGATGATAAATGCCAAGGCAAGAGTTAATTTAGTACCCGCTTTCCATAAATAGAGGAAGTTGATTCATACAGTCACAGCTAGAGAGTACGTGAGTATGTCAGAGACTTCACTGTCTTGCTTGAGATCACAAATTTGCTGAATAATGTGGCAGTTGAGTTGCAAAATTCAGTCTTTTACCCTTAGAATGGAAGTCAGAAAGATAAAATGGCATGGAAGGAAATATCTTTTTTTTTGCTGTAATTGTTCTCTTTCACTGCTTGGCTTTTCAGTACACCACAGTGTTTCACTATTGCAGACACTTCAAATGTATTTGTGATCTAGTAAAAGATTAGCAACATGTGATATTTGATCATGCTTGTAGAAAGAGAATAGAGAATTCTTTCATCTCAGATAAAGCTGTATCAAAATCCAGCAGAATAAGTAGTCAGAAATGAAAATAAGATTTTTTAAATGTCAGCTGAACAGAGAGAGCTTCAAAGTTAAAAGTTGCTTGCAAATTGTGTAGGGTTTTCATATACCTCTTTAACATGTAACTATACAATAAAATATAATCTATAGCAGTTACATAATTATTGCAGTATATATTATGCAGGTTATGATTGTGTGCAGTGTATTTTATTCATATATGCTATATATTATTATGGAGAACAGTATTTCAGTTTGTATATATGCTTTACTGACCACAACCATTGCTGTTTTGAGGCACATTGGCTTCAAATTATGGCAATAAACATGATGGGTGGAAGAATCACAGGGACTATGGCTTGGGTTATGCTGTCAATGATAGGATTGAGTATATCCAGAGCTTACTTTAGGACCATCCCTGTTTCTAAAAGTGCTAACCATCTGGCACAATTTATGTATGTGGTTTGTTTTAATGCTTGAGGTTTTTTTGAAGGGGAATGAACAGATATACATAAACATAAGTTTTCTTTTGGACCAATTTTGCTGTCATTGTAAAGCTGATGTCTAACTGCTCTGGTTATTTACTTTCTAGTCTTTTGGAAATGTTAATGGAATAGGTGGTGGAGGCTTGTACAGGCACATGAATGGAGTAGGAGAATAGAAATGAGTGTATTTCTCGGCAGATCTGCAGTGGGGTTTGGAAAGTTGTCTGGATTGGCAGAGACTACTTTGTTGGCTTTTAAAATAAATAAATTATTCTGCCAGGAAAGAAAAGCTGCACCTTGTATTTCTTCAATGTATACCAGACTTGAGCAGTCACCTCCAGGAGTCTGCCCAGAAAAATGATGAAGTGTTGTAGCATTGTTTTCTTCACTACTCTAAATTTGAGACTCAGAGACATTAGTAGATCCTGAAACCTGAGCTGGTAGTTCAGGGGTCTGTTGCATACTACATTTTAGTGCTAAGCATATTAGAAAAAAAAGATAACCACTTACCCTAAACTGTTTCCCTAAAGTAGGTGGTCAGAAGCATAGCTTTCATTTGTACAAAATTTTTCCTTCAGCTCTGAATTGGTCCTGTAGAAGCATAACTGATTGAGAATTCATTGCTGTCTGTCCATAAATGCTGATGTTTTGGTAGGAATTGTTTCAACATGCGGTAGCTCAATAATACATGGTCTCCCTCAATGTGTGTTTAAACTGTTGCGGTGGTGTATTTATAGTTTCTTAAATTCTACTCTTGAGCTGATGTAATATGTATGAAATGCATTTGATGGGCTGCAGTTGGGCTAGACTGACACAAATAAAATCCCCTCATTATGTACACAGAGATAATTAGTGTGACTTTAAATGTTTTCCTTGCTGTTTTCCACCTATATGAATCTTGACTGAAGTTGCTAATTATTAATAAAAGTATACAACCCTATTCTCCACACCTGTAATTGCACTGTCTTGATGCTTTGTAGGTGTTTTGATGCTGTCAGGCTTTGTAGGTGTTTGAGAGGAGATAAACAATGTTCTCAGTGGTTTTGTAGGGAATCTACAGCAAGAGCTTTGTGTTCTACACAACGTAGTTTTTCTGTGTAATTTGAAATATTCTTTGTTCTGCCCTTCTTCTTGATATGTTAATTGTGCTATATTGTACCAGCAAAATGACATTTGGCATCAATTTCTTTTTACTATCCCATTTGGAGATGCATGAGTGGAAGACATCCTGTACAAGTGTCATGTTTTAGAGTTAATTTTTAAAATTATCTAGCTCTTGTTATGTTGCCATCTGTTTTCCACTAGCTTGAAGAGGAAACAGCTGTTGTGAATAATCTCAAGACAGTATTTTTAATAAAGTCTAATAGGTCTGCTTACCTTCAGTTTGCATGTGCATCACAGGGAATGACTGTGCTGGCGAGTAGGGGAAATGTGGTTTTGCAGTAGGAACTGGAATGAATTTGGTAAAGCAGTGATTCTGAAATGTGTCCTTCATAGCTGGATTTGAATACAGCTGGAGAGATCAGTGTTAATGGGACACACTTGCCTTGCTATAACTGTAGAGGGGTTGTTATTGCAGCTTCTGCCCTCGACTGTAGTGGCTGGCAGGCAGCTGACAACCTGCTGATCCAATGTAAACACCAGCTCGTGGCCACACCATGCCATCTTCAGTGTGCGGAGCCAGCGGAGGCAATAGCTGTGCTCCACCTCAGGGAAAGCACTGGAGATGGAGAGCCAGTGACCCAGCTTCTTCAGCTGACAGTATGCAGTTGTATGGAATCAGAGGTAACATGTGCATCAGCAGGTGATACCATTTTGGGGAAAATATTTAATTCTCCAATGGAGAATAAGTATTACTCATGGTAAGTAGGGTATGGGTGCACTTGAATAGCTGATTACCCTGTGGGTTTCTTGATTGTATTTTAGACTTCATTTTGGTAACGAGTGAGAAACCTCATGAAAGAGATGATGTACAGTATAAACTTCAATCACACTGGTGATTCAACTGAATAAAGGGAAGGATAAATGAAAGTAGAGAAACTGACTATCAAAGAATGCCTTGGAAAAAAGTTCAAATTGGTTTATTTGAGCTCAGACATTGCAGAGTGGCCAAGATGCAGTACTGTTTTACAAAGATTGGCTTTATTCACTTATTTCCCTTTGATTTTGGTAGAAAGACTTTGTTAGGTCTGGAAAACTTTGTTGAATTAATAGTTTGGTTTTTTTCCAAAGGGCTCAACAGTAAAAAACGGGAGAGAGCATTAAGTGGTGGTCAGGGAATACAGAGTTGAGTGGAGAATGATGATGAATCTCCTGTAAGTAGAGTGGATCCTTTTTGTCAGAGACTTTGTTGCTTTTGCTAGAGTCTTTAGGTTAATGGCATTATAGAACGACACTAGCAAGAGTATCCATGAAAAATGAGCATGTAATTCAAGTGCTTGAGATTGCAGCCTCAGATCTTCCAGGAGCCTACATCCCATAAACCTGCATGACATAGGTGTCCAGTGCCATGTGGTTGCACAAACCCTGTCCCATTCACTCTCATTGCTGCCCCCTGCAACAATTTCTTGTTCACTCTTATTTCTTGCAACAAGGCTAAAGTCTGTGGTGAGGATCCATCAGAAACCTCTACAGTGTCAGAGCTAATGGCTGCACCAGATCTGTTCTGCTCGATGGATTTGTGTATCCTGTGAATGTGTGTGTTTGCAGCATGTCAGGGAGGATGGGCAGTGAGCAGTCATCTGGCCTGTGGTGGCTTCAAGTGGCTCTGAAGCTGCAGTGTTACTGAAATAGGTGAGGACATTGCTGCTCCCTGCTTAAAAATCCCCTTTTAACTCTTGTCTTCTGACACAGAATGAGTGTGTTGGAGTTCAGGAAAGACACTGACTTGCAGTTCAGTTGAAAATTAGTTATACTTGCTTTTGAGCTTTCCTACCAAACTTATGCTATTAAACAGTGTTCACTGTTTCTCTGGAGAAATATCTTAGGTATGCTAAGAACATATTGGTACAGAAACCTATCTGCCTTTCAAAGGAGAGAAGCTTTGATTGATAACTATAAGAACTCTTAAGAAATAAGCAAATAACAGTGACCTATGTAGATGTTTATTTTAAAGACTGATATTTTTGCTTAGCTTTATATGCAGTTTCTTTGGTTGAATAGCAAACTTGCATTTGTTTTCCTACTTTCAGATATACTCTTTGCCTCACTTCTGAATTTATAATGCAAGTATGTTAATTTCAGAACAAGTTAGAGCTGGAAATAAGAAACAAGTAATTTCTTTTGCAGAAAACCCTACCATTCAAAAATCTTCAGTATAGGAAAGACCTGTTCTGACTGCACATCTTTTGAAATAATTAATATTCCTATTCACAAATGGTTCATCTTGGGAAGATGAGAAGAAAATGTCATTCTTTGGATCTCTTAAATCCATAGCTGGCAGCAGCATGGTTATGCCATGGTTATTTGGGATGTAACAGTGCTGGAGTATGTAGAGGTGAACTTTGCCTTAGTGGGAGCTGTTGTTGGGCTTATGTCTGTGTTACTCTGTGCTTCTGTTGTGTGTACGTACCCTCTCTCCACTTGGGAGTTCTTCTGTCCTTCTGTTTTGGTATGGAATACCTCAGGCAGCTTCCCATGAAGAGTATTTTTCCTATCAAAGTAATTTCTGTCATGAGGCATTTTTCTGCCAGGTATTTTTGCAACAGTTATAGTACGTTTTTCATGCCTAAATTGGTGTTCTTCCCACAATAAAGCCCTTGGGGGACATTTCTTTTCTCTGTATGAATGTGAGAGCACTGCTGGAAGTATACAGTGCTAACAGTGAGATATTTGCTGTCATGGTTACTGGGAGCTGTTTGTTAAAAGGATAAGGTGCTTTGTTTTCTGCTCTGTATTTGTAAATTCTGATTTGTGTTTGATTTCCCCCCTTGTTCTGTTATGACAGCTGGCAAGAGGCTTCCCAGACCAAGATGTTGATCTTGACATGCTGCACAGGAGAGTTCTTTGGTGTAGGGCAGGTGGGTCAGGCTGGGATGGCTTTGCTGGCCCTCAGATGCAGCTTCTGCAATCTCTCATGCAGTTGCATTAGCAAATACTGTAATGCATTGCTCCAATTTAGTCTCATTTGAGGGATCTGAAGTTGCATTTTTATTATGAAGTACTAGAGAGGGATGGAGTTTGACCATGAAAGTTTGCTGTGTGACTTACTATGTACTATGTACAATCACAGGTAGAGTCTGCAGCAGAACAGGGATGGAATCCAGGTCTTCAACCAAAAGAGCTAACTTCTTGCATGGGGTGGAAACTTCCTGCACAGAACAGCTCTGCTACATGGTATTGCTTTGTAAAAACAAACTGACAGCTTTTTGAAACCACATTAAATGAGAAAGGGCTTAACTGAAGGTGAATGAATGACTTCCCATTCTTGGGTGATCTCTGCAAAGAGGCATTAGTTTGTTTTGGTAGCCAAATGTCTGGCATATTCATTCCCATCCCACAGCATTAAAAGTACTGACTACAGCGTGCACATGGATTTGTGTCCCTCTACTCTATGTAACTTGTGTTCTACCCTAAAAGGTAAAAAAAAAAGGAATATTTTTATCCAACAAATAGTCTTTGGATAGGCATGTGTATTTACGTGCTTTAACTTTTGCAGCTGGTTATTGTAAATGTCTGTGAAGAACTTCCTTACAGTCTGTGAAAGTGTGTGATATAATCCAGAAATCAACTTCATTTTACACATGATTATCAAAAGCATTCCCTGACTCCAGTCTCCTGTTCTTTTGCAAGCCATGAATTTGCACAGGGGTTTGAGGAGATTATTTCAAGACAGCTTGATATTTCACATTTATAGTTTGGCCTTTAGATATCAATTGACACTGGCTGCATGTGATAGCATAGCTTTATGTGACCCTCAATAAATATGAAAGGATTTATAGCTTATTTATTTTTTGAGTTTGAGATAAAACTAGTACATGTGGTATCAGCAAGAAAAACATGATTTTCTCACTTCTGTTGGCCTCTGAAAAAGATGAACTCTAAGTTGATGCATGTGGGTAAATTATCACTTTTTGCCTGCTTGATGTGTTCTGTAAAGTGCTGATGACAGAGTTAACCAAGGTTTTGTGTATTTTGGGCTTTCCATGACTGAGTAGTTGCACCACATAACTGTGATTCAAAACTGTGAGTTTAAATTTATTTAAATGTGTGTTGTCCTTTTTGGTCATGGGGCTGAGGAATAAGCTTGGTTGCAGTGCCTTCTCCACCTGTGTGTCATGAAAGCAAGCCACTGTCACCAACTAGCTATGTTGGCTCAAAGACTGTGAAGTTGGATCTTAGTTTGATTTGGCAAAGTTTTCATATTAAGACTTCTAAAATATTAACACCACATTTCAGTATATCTTTTGTATTGCATTATGTTTAGGAATGCTGTGCCTTTATACTTCCATCCTGTCAAATATCCTTTATCTACCCTTCCCTTTTTAAAACTTAATCTTCCCTTACCATGAATAGTTGTTTAGGCTTAAGCATTTTAAGAAAGACAATGTCTTCTTTGTTGGTACAGCTCTCATTACCACTGGACCTCTGCAACTGAGGCAAAGTCAGAGTAGGTTTGTGCTGTGTTAGACAGAATTATGAAACTGAAGATGTGTATAAAAGTAGAACTTTGTGAACGTATAGTGGAGTTGCCAAACGTTCCTCTGGTTCATGTTTTTGAATTCCTTCATTTCTGCATAGACAAATTATTTCTGCTTTGTCACTAGTAGTAAGTATGCAAAATATTTAATACTTCATGAATATTTAAAAATCAGTGTGACTTTACTCCCTTTCCTGTAGCTGATATGACTAACTTGTAAACTGAAACCAGAAGACTGAAAGAAAACTAACATCAATTGAGTTTCATTATATTAACACTTAGCATAATTTAGAAAAGGAAAGTAGGTCACTTTCCATTTTTAATACCCACTTTATACTTTGCATAAAAACCCAACAGGCTTGCAGACAGTTCATGCAAAGTTATACGTTTTCCTGTAAATACAAATTTTAATCATATCAATGTTTGTGGAAATTGCAGGGGAATATTTTAATTTTGGCTTAGATGTTTCTTCAAAATCTCAGTTGCTTATATCAGGTGATGTGTTTTTGGAGCACACAGCTATACAAACTTCTGAAGTATGTAGTTTTGATCATTACTTGTAAATAAATGACTATATTCAGCTTCTTGCTTGTTTTTCTGTAGTGTTGTGCCTCTTTTATCTATACTCTCTGCTGAGGAGTGAAGAAGTAAATGTGTTTTCCCATAGTTACTGAAGTTTGATAATCAAGCATTTGGTTCTCATCACATTGCCTGCACAATGAGTCATGCTTTCTTCGTTAGGTTTGTTCCTCAGGCCAGGATTCATGTGATGTTCCCCTTCTCTGGGCAATCGGATTAGTCACTGTTTGAAATCTTGTTTAAAAAATAAATTGCACCACAGGTTGATGCCTGCTTACCCGTTACATGCTCTCCCACTGCTTGCAGTTTGGGTTCAGCAGTATCATTATACAGAAAAATATTTTATAGTCATGGTAACTGACATATTATTGGAGTTCCACTGAAATTAACATATTAAATTTGGGACTCATTGTAACTAACTAGCAAAGACTTGCCTATAAGGCAGGTGAATTTTAAGTAATTCAATGTGCTGAAATGCATCTTGTGTAAACTTGGCTTCTTTCATTTTGCTGTTAAGAACAAAAACTACATTGCAAATGTAGTAGTAGCTTGAACTTTGTGAAGCCTATAGATTTATAAAAGCAGTGGTAATAACAAAAATTGTTAACATAGGTGGCTTACTATCATGGTGCTTGAATCAGACTTCAAGTATTTGTGACAGAAACTCTTCTTGCTGAATTATCTGTACCTGGAAGTGTTTGGTGGAGCAAAGATTTAATGGAGGTTTCAAACAACTTTAGGACAGTAGCAGTTTCAAATCCCTACTATGTGATATGCTATTATGAAGGCTCTTGAAGTTCTTTATCTTGGTACTAGAAGATTTTAGGGGTGATGGTTCATTTTTGTGGGAAGTAGCAGTTTGAAAGATGAACTAATGCAGAAAATGTGTGGTGGCCAGATCAGAAGTAGGAAGAGAGAGGGGAAAATACATACAGTGCAGTTGTAAGCACATAACCCAGACATTGCTGTTAGCTGGCGAAGCTCCATGTCCAGTCAATGGACAGCAAATTAGGATTCAGAAAATGTGTTATGTTCATAGCCCGAATCCTCTTACACAGGAATCTGCCAACGGTAGATATTAATGCGGGCATCTAAATTGTGCAAAATATTGCATCTTATGAATATCCCAAGGAGCGATGTCTGGTTTGTGCCTTGAGAGCAAGTTAGGGTTATGACATGGTAAAGGACTGGAAGTTGCCGAAATAAATGGTTATAAACGGTCAGAGTTTATAGATGAAAACCTGAATAGAAGGAAAGATGAATTCATGTTCCACATTAAACTTTTATTCTGGTTCTTATGAACAGCTTCATTTTTTATATTGTAAGTGGTTAACAGTGTTTTGACAGGAAAATGCTCATGGAGTAGGTGGAGGTGTAGACTAGGTAATCTCACTGGTAAAGTGAGATTATCTATAGAAAGTCCAAATAGTGGTATTTTGGGTTTTTTGTGAGGCTTTTTCTGGTGGTCTTGTTCTGTCTCCAGTTTTCAGCTGATTCTCACAGGTATCAGACACTCACAATCATTATGAATACTAGTTCACATTGTTGGTTTTCCTTTCATTCTGTGTGAGACAGATGCAAAGAGAGATGCTAAAATTCAACTTTGGATGAATTTCATGGATGTGGGTGAGCAGCTCATTGGGAATACCTAGCTTCCAAAAACACTGCCAGATTTGAAAAATACTCAGCCTCTAGGTGATTAACTACAAACAAAATTTAATTGTGAGTCTTATCTTTATTTGTGTGAGAATATCCACTGGAATAGAATAGACCTGTGTTGCTTTGAAGTTTGTTTAATCCTCCTGCATTGGCTTCCTCTGGAAGACTACATGACTGTATTTTGGCAGAGATGAGTATGTTGAGTCTTGTGTACTGTGCGATGAGGACGTAATCCTGTGACTGCAGATGAAGCAAGAACAAGTAAATGCTTTGGTATTTGTGCGTGTGAACTTAATTTCCTTCAAAGATTATTCCCCCAGCCACCACCTGGGACATTGTTGGATGGGGGAATTCTTGTTTGTTTTTTACTGTTCATTTTGCTCAGTGCTGGTCAGTCAAGTCCCATATGCTGCTCTGGATTTGTGAGTAGAACTTAACAGCTTGTTTTAAAAATAATTGGAAAACTTTCCAAGGCTTAAGACAGTGATAGCTACAATCATAATTTTCTCCTTATACTTAGGTCAGTTTGTCTTCATCTGTGTTTTCTAAGTGAAAATTTTATTTCAACAAGGAGCCAGGAATCCTGTGCTGTTGAGATTCTTGAAAAAAACTATACTTGTTTAGGAAGCCTGCTGACATGGTAAATGGAATGTTTGGTAGGATCTTGGATGATGATGGTCCAGTTCTGTCAGTGTGTGGATATTTTGGAAGTAGCTGCTTCTAGAAATTCTTGGGCCAAACTGTGTGGTGGCAGTAGTTAAGGCAGTGTGCCTTCAGAGTAGAGGCATGTTGTCCTCTTACTTTTGGTGAAGAAATCAATAGGCTTGTAGATCAGTTCCAGTGTATCCTTGCATCTGCAGACTTAAGAGTTTAGCTGCACAGCACTGCAAGCTGGCAAGTGATTACTTAGGTAGTCAAGCTCAAATACTTTTAAGCACCTTAAAATGTCATAGAGGGAGATGCTATTGGTTTTGCTTCATTAATGGAACTGTAAGCTAGCAACAAGAAATTAGCATAATTTATGTAAATTCTTGTGCATTGTTGTCATGCATCTGTGCAATACAGGCTATTCAACAGTGAAATAATTTTTCCGTCACCTATAATCGTATAAGGCACCAACCTTAGTGATGTTCAAGTAGAATTTATTTTGGTTTCACTCTACTGGAAAAAGTGCTATGTAAACAAAGGCCTGGTAACTAAAATGAAACAAATACTATGGATGGATTTGGTAATGTCCAATCTGAGAGCTGAGTTTGTAGCATAGCGTTTGTCAGCCACCTAAGACTACAGCTAGAAAGGTATGCTTTCCCTTTTTCATTCAAAACTCATTGATAAGCATGTAGACTGAGAACTGGTTATGATGACACTTCCCTTAAAGGGTTTCCTTCTGTCTTATTCCTTAGTGCAGAGGATACTTGTCATGTGTGAAGAAACACGTGAGGAATATTTAAATGGGAAAAAATAATTTGATCTCATTGTAGGAAAGTACCTACTTTCACTGTTTTTGAAGAAAGACTACAGTAAAGCAAGTTGAGGAGCTACCAAAACCTTGCTCTCTCCCTTATGAGGATTTATTTTGTAATAGGAAGAGCGTTTTGAGTGTGGAGGAAGACACTCTTTTCTCAGTTAGTTCCTAAATCTTAGATGGTTTTCAAGATTGCCTTGAACTTCTGTGATCAAAATCACCCAATTTCTCAATAGCCAGATTTTATTTTGGTTTGAACACTGTGGGGCCAGAGGACCAAACTGAACCTGATCTAAACTTGATCCTGTGGGACTCTGCTTGGTGAAGATGTTTCTAAATATATAAATTTAAAGTAAGAACCATTGTGGACAGCAGAACCATTGTGGACAGAGGAAACAGTTATGGTTTCTTAACAGTACCCATAAAGTTTAGGCTTTTCAGCAATTACTCCTTTTGGTTAGTAGTTTTTAATCTAAGCAAAACACAGCCTTTGGCAGATTTGTACTTTTCATGTTACTCTACTCTAAAAATTTGTGGGTGTTGCTTGTTGTGATAGAAGTGATTAGTGCCTGGAAGAGAGAGGGCATCATTACTTTTTTATTGCTTGTGTTTTGTTGGTTTTTCCACACCAACAGCTAATTGTAGCTTTTTCATCTACGATTTTAAAAAATGGGAGGTACATAGATAAAAACTATCCTTTTCCTTATTTTTTTGCGACGCGAAAAATTGGTTTTGTCTGTGAATAACAAATGAAAGTAAAATGCTTACTTCCACAGACATTTCTTTTTGCATATGCTGATGTTTTTGAGAACACTGCTTTTGTTCCTCAGCAATGACTAGGTTCCCTACTACAGAGCAACAATCTTAAATTATCCTAAAGTACAGAGGCTCTCAAAAGGGAACACATGAATTGTTGTTAGATTTTGTTGTTTGATGTTGTAAATAATTTGATTGTATTTCCTGTGTCATACTGTTTTTCTAAAAATAGCTGAAATTGCTCACTGTTTGCTCAGTGCAGCTCCATGATGGAATAGCATGTTTAAAGTTACTTCCTCTCAGCTCCTCTGCCCCTCCTGCAGCCTGAATCTCTCCCTCATGGCCTCCCACAACAGATGTTCAGTGACTTAAACTTTGCTGAGAAAAGGTCTTTTATAACTTTAGGAAGCTGATTTTCTTTTTAAAAAACAACTACCACCAAACCAAACAACTCCCCCTCACAAATGCCCCACCTCAGAACAAAACCAAAAAACCTACCGAGAACTGCACAAGCCACAATCTAAACAAAGGTCACAATTCAGAGGCTACGGAACAACCTGTAACCAGTCCCTGCAGTACTGAAGCTGGCAGGAAAAACCTCATGAGTCTCTACCAAATGCAGCTGGGAAGTTGCATGAGATGTCTTGATGCAAAGTACCATTTTCAAAACACAAGCCGGATTGAAAAATAATGTGTATGCGGAACTGAGTCTAACTTTGTATCAATACAGATAAAGAAACAGTCTAGCTAATTCATTGTTTTTTTTCTGCAGAAATATGGAAAAAAATCACATCAAAGCAACTTAGAATGCTAACCCTAGAATGCCATAGGAAAACTGAATTCAAATGTAAGCTTCTTGAGAACACCTTTTTCCTGGCAGCGTTCTACTTTAACATAGTATCTTCAAAGCATCCTTTTGTACAGAATAGCTTCAGTTTTGTTAAAAAGCAGCTGGACTGTGTATTTTTTATTTTGTGGGATTAAGTTACTATTCTAAGGGGATCTGTACAGAAACCCGATGCCTGCTGTTGACCACAATATTGGCAAGTAGCGTCCAACCAGTTATTAAAGAGTTGAGGAGAATTATGCTTTTCCTCCTGTACAAACTAAAATCTTAATTTTGCAAGCAGCTCTCATGAAACTTGCTTTATAGGCATCTTTCCTCTCAGCCCTGGGATTTGATTAACAGCCCTTGTGCTGTAAGCACTTAAGTACTTAAGATCATGACAAGATCTTTTGAGCCTTCTCTGTGTTCATTCTTCTTACAAGAAAAGTAAGACTGTCAGCCTGCAGCTTCTCATTGCTCTCCAGTGAAAATATCCTCAGCTGCTTCTGTTACGCCCAGAAAAATAAAGCAAGATATACGAACAGTTTATTGGACTTTCAGGGTTGCAAAAGGGTAACTGGAATCTCTGATCACATGTGTATAGGAAAAAGGGAATTTGGCTACTTGCCATTCTAAGTGATAGGTCTGAGTCTGTTCACCATGCAGGCTGTGGTTGATTAGACTTAGCAATTTTTACAGTGGACAAAAAGGCCTATTTGATGTGCCAGAAGAAGCTCCAGATCAGAGGAGGATCTGTATGAAGGTTCCTAACTGGTATAGAATAAGTTTAATCACGGGAGGGGGAAAGGAGGTAGTATAGTAGTATGGCATTGGGTGTACTGGTGAAGTGGATTGTGCAGATGGAGTTTTAACAGATGCCAAATGTTCCTGTCACTAGGCTGTGAATAGAGGTATCAGCTGGTGCTGGTCTTCAGTTTCATGCCAAAAGATTTGGGGTTGATGCTCTTTCCCTGAAGCCAAGAGGGTTTCCACATGATACTCTTGTCTAAAAAGTTGTAATTAATGTAGTGCTTTCCTTGATGGCTGCTTGCTGAAGCAACACTGTGGTATCAAGGCCATGGTATTGAGCTGCTCAGGGCTTGTTGGTAATGCCCAAGTCTTCAGTATTGTTTTGCTGAGCAAGTGCTTTCCCTGAGACTTACAATATGGTGACCATTTTGTGTGGAAAGGGGCTGGCAGGCAAGGGCTTTTAGATTAAGAACAGGTCATCTAAAAATCTTAATTTCCAGATCATCAAAGTCTGTTCACAGATGGCTATTTTTGACCTGGAAAGTTGTGTGAATGTGTGTGTACATAAATGCCAGTGGTCAAGGCAAAGAGAGATTGTTGGACAAGTAGTGTTTCTAACCACATCTGTTTTACAAGAAGTAACCTTTGTTAATATATCAGTTTTCTTTTTTAGATATTTCACAGGTTTTTCTTATTTTCAGGCTGTGAGAATTATACACAGACACTTGGCATGTATTGCTTAGAAAGTATTTATTGTTTTTATTTTACTACAGAAGTACAAAAGAGCACCAAGCTACTTACATAGCTCCATAGTTGCATGCTGGGTACACTGGTTTGTGGAACTTCACTTCTAAAATTTATTTTATTTTATTGCTATTTCCTATTTGGAAAGGCAAAAATTAATTCAGACTTTCTTTTCTGAGGGGTCCACACATATCTACGTATAGAAATTATATACAAATGCAACAATCGATTCTGTTTTCAAACATTACATAAATGTCATATAATTATCACAGTGGCTGTTCGGTAGCAAAATTGGTTTCTAATGTGAATTGAAGTTTTTCAACTGGGCCCATTTCAGTATTAAAGGGATTACTTTCTCAGTATATTCTTTCTGAGGTATTGTGGTCATATCCCTCCCCTAGTCCCCATCTCATCTACAATAATGATCATCTTTCATTTGCAAGAAAATGAATTTTTTCTCAGCATTCAACATGAATGCAGCTGTTTCTGTTCAGTTTAAATTTAAAGCATGGGCACGAAATTCTAGTTATTTCTGAGTGTTTTAATCAACATTGAGTGGTATTATATTTCTGTTTTAAGTAAAATTAAGTATTAATTAGAAGCTTGTTGGCGTCTTGATATTTTACATAAATGCTGAATTTTGTGCGTGAGTAGCTTTTTAAGCATAAATTGTGATACTCTGATCTCTTTCCCACACTTTCCTTTTTCCGTTTTTGCTTGATCTGTGGATGTTCAAGCGATAATGCGTTTTTTGAAGAAAGAAAACTTGAAAGGAGTGCTTGAGATAATTTTTCAAGATTTCTAGCATCTCTCTTGAGATAGCTTAAAGGAGAACAGGAGAAGCTTTTCATTCTTGACATGCATTGCTACTTTGTTTTTGTTCTTGAAATGCTTCCCTACAAGCCTCTTTGGAGAGTGTGCTCCTGAAAATAGCAGAAACAAAGTGGATTGTTGTGGGTTCGGATACGATGCCCTTTTTAGATTTTAGGTATTTTGTTTCTGTACTCAAGTCTTTCAGCCTGCTCCCTGAAGTCAAATGCGCTGGCATTGAAAGCTCAGCTGCTTTTATTTGATTTATTTTTTGGTGGTAGGTTTCTGTTTGCTTGTTTGTTTTCTGAAACAGTTTGAGAAATAGTTCTCTCATGCCCACTTGGTCAAATATGTTGCTGCTAGAAAACAGCAAGCTAAATTTGTTAACGAATTACAAAATCTTCCTTAATGCATTCAGATTGGCAGATGTGTGCTGGTGACCCAGTATTTGGCAGCAGAAGAGCAGGAAATTAGTTGCAAAAGGTAGAAATAATACCTGGCTGTCATGCATTCTTTACTTTTCAGAAAGTTGCCTCTGGGGAAATATATTAGAAGCAAAGATAACTCAATGGCAAGTGTCTAAATTCAATTAAAAATACTAGATGCTTCAAAAAAATTCAAGTGTCAAAACCTTAAGGAAATGTATATATATATTTGTTTATTCCTAGAAGCATTTTCAAAGTTTTTAGTTCTTACCAGTGATGCTCCCAGTGCCCTTCCCTGCCATATGTGCAGGAGAACCCTTTTTACTTGCCTTCCTTTTATTGCCAGTGTTTTAGCAGGGCAGGAATATGCAATATTGGAAACAACAACGAAGATGAATACAATTTTGAGTTTTTCCTTCATCGTTTTCCAGCTTGTTGCATTCCCTGTGCCTGGCTCAAGCTAAGCTATCTGTGCTGCCGGGGTAATCTATTTTTGAACTGTAGCGACCCTGTTGTAATTCATGGGGAGAAGATAGCAAGCCAGTGGCATATTCAGAATTTTATAGTCTATTTTTTAAGACTTCTCCAAAATACCTAATGTTAACTTTTCTGTAGCTGAAATCAGCTTTGCTAGGTTTAAGTACTTAGCGCTAAATTGAGTTCGGCACACAGTTAAATTAGGACCCATGTACATTAGAAGTGCAGGAATAGAGGGAAAAGCTATTGCAAACTTGAACAGATTATTCTGCTTCTTTTGCTCCAAATGGAAGCCTTATGCTCCAAAACAAAGTGCTTGTGTAGTCTAAATTGTCAGGGTCTTAGACATCTTAAGCAACATTCCATTTCTTCTTAGTGGAAGTGGAAAATTGAAGGTTTTGAAGGCGAGTTTATTGACCTTTCATCTGCAAACCCTCTCCAAGGTCTCTAGCGTACAGGTACTTCACAAATATGAAGAGGGGGAAAAAAATGTGGCTTTTGAAAATGCAATTGAATGAAGATGCCTCTTCTATACAGATAGGTTAAGTGATTAAATTCTTGCCCAAAATAAATGATCTCATCAGCTGTTTTTTGAGAAAATGGAAATGACTGTGTCATGTATCCATGGCTTTCTTTTTTTCATTTCAGTAGTAGCAGAACCAAAAAAATACTGATCAAATTGTTCAACTTCATTGTAGATGGCAAAACAGTCCCACAGAGGGAACTTTTTTGTCTTGGAGGAATCTAAAGAGCAACTGAAGCTCTAACAGAGCGTGTTTGTTGACATAAAATGTCTGACTAGAGAGCTGAGTCTTTAGCTATGCTTGAAAGCTTGATAAATTTTTCTTTCTCAACTCTCAATGCTGGAGGAATCTAAACAGCCATTGGCTGCTGCCGGTGTTGGGAAGAAACAGTATTTTTTTTTTTTTTGTAAGCTACTCAAGTCAGTAACATGATTAATGTATTGGGTTGGTCAATTAATCCCTTGTTCTAGTCCCAGTGGCTTTTCAGGGTCTTTTTCCATTTCGAAGAAAGAAATTACTGTAAAATGTCTTCTCCCTCTGTCTTCCCTCTGTGCACTTTCTAACATTGTGATAGTGGTGACCTTTAATTTTCTCTACAGACTGCAGGCAGCCATTTTCTAGTGATGCTAAATGGTCTCTTCCTTCACACTGCATTTATGTTTCAATATTGCGGGCTTTCCTATTGTAAGTCTTTTTTAAAAGAAGAAAACTGAGTATGCAAGTATGATTCTGACAGAGTACTTGACATAGCTATTACCTTTAAGCACTTATGTGAATACTGTGCACATCAGAAAAAGGAAATCAAGATGAAAAATTGAGATTTGGTTTCATGTGATGCATTAATCTTGAAGTAGGAAGTGGAAGAGTGCAGAAAAAGGGAAGCTGTGTTATTATTTTGGTTTGATTTTGAGCTTGAAAAGTTTTGTGTCTTTCTCTTGGAAGAGCCGTGAGAACAGTGTGCCAGCCCTGGAGGAAGACTTCCTTATCAGTCTGCTATTGAAACGCTTCCTGTTGACACTCTGTCTCTTTGGGGAACTGTACGCAGTTATCCAGAAAAGAGTCTGGTTTCATGTGACTTTATTGTGAGAAAAATAGATAGAAATTTGATTGCTTGGGCAGAGGAGACAGACTTGGAGGCCTTAGTCTGTGAGAATGGTGCATTTGATTTGTAGCTTGCTTGAACTCAGACTAACAAGAATAAAACTTGAAGGTTTAGTATGACAGAATAGACTTCAATGCAGACTGAGCAAGCCATCAATAATCCTCTGTATATTTTTATCTAGAGCTGCTGCAGTTAAACTATTGCTAACACTTCAGCTTAGTTTAATGCCACATTGGGCGCACCAACAGATGTTCCTTCAAATTACAGTGGAGACAGCTTTTTTTGATGCAATGTCTCACAACTCTGAAGGAAGTGGGAAGAATGCTATCAAATTGTATCAGCTGAGAGAACAAACATATTTAGAAGAACTCTGAAGTGAGACACTACTGTCTGAAGCAACAGTTTGAAGTCCCTTTTTAGTGCCTCTATATACGCTCTGTGGTTGGCTTTAGAAAGCATATGCACATGCAGTCACCCATATACAAGCCTTTTGTGAGAAGTGTGGATATGTGGTGCTTCCAAGGGCATGCCATGGGTCAGTTAGCAAAAGCATGCGAGCAGTGTGCCAGAAAGCGATCATAGGCAGGAAGACATGGAGTCCTGCGTAATTTTGTGCCTTTCCTTTATAGCTGAGGATGCAGGTTGGCTCAGCATTTCCTTGCTGCACATCTTCAGTATTTGCATGCACATGCATCAGATTGCTGTTGAACAAATCTGCCAAAAGGGAAAAGTATGTCTTTACTGAAGATAGGGTTGAAAAAACCAAGGAGATTCTGTTAGTAGTATAAAGCTATTGGGGAACTGGAGACTGGGAAACATTGTGTCTAGGAAAGCACACTTAAGATGAGCTGCAGACATTGGATAGAAAGTTATATTTGTTACCATCATTTAGAGTTTCCTTCTGTAGTGGCAAACAAGCCTGTGTTCCCTTGGTCCGTGCAGTTTTAGTTTTAGTTTTGTTCCTTGTATTTTTACCAGGAGAGAATGATCTAGTTCCCATGGTATGTGCTAATAATCTCCAGCTACTGGAAGACTGATGGTAAATAAGACCATTAGCATGTAGACTTGCATTTAGGTCTGAGTTTTGTCTTTAGAATTAAATCACTCATCCACATAGTGTTAAGCTGCTTTAGCACAACGATGAGGGGCATTGTCCAGTTTCCTGTTGGAGAGTTTTGATTTTTAGCAGTCAGCCAAGGAAATTTAGTGCTCGGCTTTGGTTATTAATAGATATGTAGAGGGGAAAACTGGTTTTGTTCTTGTTTCATACTTGAGTTTGGTGGTCTCTTGGTTAACCTGAGTTCCTCAGTCCTGTCGTTTTTGTTGCTGCTGTTGATAAATGTAGGATACATACTTAATTCTTGCTGTAGTTTTGAAACAAAGGTTTATTGTGAAGAATATTCATGACTTGCATGGTACCTTTGTGCAAGGACCTTAGGCAGCTTCACAAGTGCTAATTATCCCATCAGAGTGCTTTGAAGTCCAGCTTGTGATCTAAGGCTATTGGCTGTAACTAAAGTCAGTACTTTCCATCTCCACATCCTGGAGAGTGGTGGAGCTGTGATCTGCACAGCTCATTTGCTGTGTTCTGGTAATGGCTTTAGGATAAAGCCAGTGGGCTGTATTGAAAAGCTTGATTACTGTGTTGTGTGGTGTTCCTGGTATCTTATGGTAACATTGATCAAAATCTAAATACTAGTATGGAAGGAGATAGTCGTGAATAAATTGGATGCAACAGACAGTTGAGTTGTTAGCTGAGCTCTGAACCTGGTGACTGTCAGGACCGGCTGGAATGAAAACAGGAGACTTCTGCAAACTTAAATAGAGACTTCACACTTGAGAAGGAAAAATACTTTGCTTTAGCCATGTTACTGACACTGCATTAAGTTGACAGATGACTAATTTACAGATGATGTTTTAATATGTAATCTTTCTGGTTCTTGTCTTGTCTTAGGTGAAGCCAAAAATCTTCCTACATATCCGGGGCCAAACAAGATGAGGGATTGCTACTGTACTGTAAACCTGGACCAGGAGGAGGTTTTCAGGACCAAAATAGTGGAGAAGTCATTATGGTAACACATACGTATATAAATGTTCTGTTAACTCTTCTCATTCTCTGCTTACTAGATGTGTTTAATATTCCAAAGATACTTTCTTCAGGGGAGAAGAGAGAATGAATAGGATTCTTCCAGTTTTAACAAAACTAGTGGTAAAACCAGTAATGTCATGATAACTATCTGTATTTATGGGAAAATGCCTTCACCAATGCAACCCATAATAATTTTTTTTCCTAACAGTGTGCAAGCAGAGCTCCTTTCTTTCTGCAATATGTGCTTTGAACTTCCCCAAGCTTTTAAAATCTCAGCTTAGGGTGCACTAAACTCCATTTTGCATCTTTCTATGCTTAGAATTTTGCGTTGGTCTGGCTGTCCTTAGGGAGCTGAGTTAAGGATTTTATTTTTTTTCCTGTTGTGTGCTGTAACTGAAAGGAGAGGTTTGAACATAAGATGCCTGTCTGATTATCTTTGACACTTCCTATGAGATGGCAGAGGTCAAATGTAGAATGAAACAGAATGAGAAGCATGTAGCAAAAGTTAAAATGCTTTCTCCTGGAAATCCTTAGGCATCAGAAAAATAAAGAGAAGTAGGCTAGGTGTATATGTATATTTTGGTAAGGAAGCGGGGTTTTTTTGAGTGGAGAGAAAAGAAGCAGCCAGGAACAGTCAAGTTTATAACTTTTATCTTAAGAGATAACTCACCCTTTCCCCAGTTTGAGTAATATGTTAGGAATTTGCTATTTGTCTTATTGCAAATAATGTACTTCAGGAAGTATCTCTAGACCTTAGTCCCAACCACTCAGAAGTACCTGACACATTCAGAAATGTGAGTGGGATTTATTCTTGTAAGTCTCTTTAATTCTTCTTTCACATAAATTTTTGTCATCTTTAAGCCTTGGTGTTCTTGAATGATGCTGCTGCTAATGCTTTCCTATTTGTAGTATACTATATTAACAAAAAGCAAAAATTGGTCTGTATGCCTTCTTCCTCACCCCTGTAGCTGACATGTAGTATCCCTAAACCTAATACCCCTGAACCAGTTGTTTCTCTAAAAGTGATTTTGTATGTCATATAAATTTTGTTGTTGTTGGTTTTGGGATTTTTGTAATTTTTTTTTTCTGTGTGTTCATTAGCGCTTCACAGGGAAATGGAAGATGGGAGGTGAGGATGTGTGAGAATAGTTGATGTCATTTCCTTGAATTAATCCAAGCATTTTTCTATTGAAAAAATAAACTCCTGGTAATAAAAATAAGCCACAAGTATAATTCCTACAGTGGGAAAAGTTCCATCTGTCTTTAGATTTTTTTATAAAGATGGAGAGGTACCCTGGTGCTGTGCAAAACTGGAAGGTTTCTGGTTTCCTGATGGGCTAAGTTCATTTTGTTAATTGAGGTGAATTCAGGGGAGAGCTGAGCAATGATCAGAGGTCTGGAAAACATAACTGATGAAGAAAGGTTAAAATATTGAAATTGTTTAGCCTAGAGAGGAGGTATGAGAGTAGACATACATATGTAAATTTAAAAAATGAAAAAAAACCAGAAAAACCCTGAACAACCCCCTCACCAAAACAAAAATTTGAGAGGGAGGGAACTGCTCTGTCTGTCCAGTATAGATATTGCAAGTAATAATGAACTCAAATTGCAGTGGAGAAGGAAGTTGAGGTTTAAGGTTTACTGTGGAAAAAAAAAATCTCTGTTAAAGGTTCTGAAGCACTGGAGTAGATTGTGTTGGTTTTTGTGTTTATTGCTGATGGCTTTTAATAGGTTCTATATAATCAGTCCCAACTAAATAATAGGGATCTTTCAGCTTTGAAACTGTGGTGGGACCAGATGACCTCTCAAAATCCCATTATGGACCTATTTTCTTTGATCTAAGGCTCAACTAAAGATGGTCTCCTTGGTCATTTTTTTTCTTCCTGGTAAATTCCTGTCTTCAGTGGGAGTCTCCCTGTGTGAGCTTCTGTTTTCAAATACTATTTTTGGAAAACTTGCTGCTTCACAGTCTCTGAATATCCACTTACAGACATTGATATCAACTCAGTTTTGCACTTAGCCATAAGGGTGTTTCCCTGTCTTTGTTTTTCTGGGGCATAAAAGAAAAGCAGACAAAAATCCCAAATACATGAGTGGTAATCCTGGGATGTCTTTCCAGGCCATGGGTAGGAATTGCTCTTACCTACTGAGGCACACTCAAACAGCTATTTTATCTTTCATGACTATGTTTACATCTTTTAAAACAAATGCGTACATAGACTTCCAGAAGAAGATGTTTTTCAAATGATACCAGACTCTCCAGCAGAGAGTTTTTTGAGAGCCTATTGTTTTTTTGTAGGATTCTGGGATGAGCTGAGGAGCCAGTCATACTGTTACATTCTCTAATGCTTGTTTGCAAATTGTTTTTAACCCATCGAGTGAGTTATTGGGCAGGCGAGGCTTATGTGCCCTATGGGCCGTGTAATGTCTGTGCAGCAGAGAAATTCCTGCTCTCGTGTACGGTGCTTCTTTGCCAGGCACTTGCCAACTTAATAGTGAATCATGTGTTGGTCCCTCTTTCTGAGGTACTGCTGCAGTGATACACAACGTTAGGGAACAGCGATGTGAGGCAGGGCCAATGCTTGACTATATTGAGTCCTGCCTGAAATTCCATGGGGCTGGCATTGGAGTGGGTGACACAGCTTGACACAGATCTCCCCTACAGTTTGAAGGGGGGGAGAGCATTGGCTCTGATCTGTTGTTCATGCCTGTTTTCTGCTTCCAATCACTTCATGTCTGGCACAGGGCTGGCTTGCTATAGAGTTTTAAGAATTGCTTGTATTTTTGCTAAGTCTCTGTACCTCTTCATCATGCTACAACCTCTTCATCTTCCAATAAGCTCATAAAATTATTTTATGTAGTCTATAGAAAACAAGATGTTTTGTATGAAAATCTGAATTATAAGGTCTTTCATATGCAGCCCTAGTACTGATTCTGGAATGATGTATTCTTGTTCAGATTTATCCTGGAGAAGCCCGTGTTTTGCAAGACTTCTGAATATTTTTTTTCTTCATCTGCATTAAAGGGCTTGTAATTGACACAATGTCTTGTGTAACTGGGAATTACTGGTTTTTTCCCCACCCTTTTTTGTCGGTTGGACTTCATTAGGCTTCTTCTAGGCACTGCATTGATGTATACTTTTCCATGCAGTCCTTCTCCTGGTGTAAAGCTTAAATAGAACTGGCAAATGGAAAAAAGGAAGCAGTTATCTCTCCTTCCCAGAGGGACTTGGATGAATGTCCAATTCTGGCTTGCTTGGAATATCTGTGATAGAACCTTCAGACTCTGACTCATCATCTCCTGTTTTATACTGGCACAGTGTAAAAAGTTGCCTCCCTGAGCTTTCTCCTAATCTTCTGCAACAGATTTTCTTTTTTTATTAGATTGTGGCAGAGGCATGAGAAGATAGCTGAGAGCAGTAACCTTTTAAATCAACAATGCATGATCATTCAAAACTCAAAAGAACTGAACCAGCACATCTCATTGTCCAGTGAAGTGCCCTTACCAGTGCTCTGATGAGAATATCTATGAGCTTAATGCCCTTTATCTAAGTTTGTGTTTCAAAAATTGAGAGGAGCCAGCATGATGAATCTTACCTCCTCTGTTCAGCAGTCAGGTGGGGTTCATAAATTACAATGTGAAATTTAGGTAATTCCTGGTATCCAACCTCTTGGATGCTGTTAAATTGGATGGTGGGCACTGCTGCCTTGTGCTGGAAGATTTTGAGGGCTACTGTGATAAACTTGTAGTGTCTGACTGAAAGAAGTCAAGGATTGGTTACCACCGGGGCAGGCCTTCCTACAAAACCACAGAGCAACATGAAAGTGCTGTTTATATGAGTGGTTCAGAATCATCCCACTTCTCTGGGGATCTTTGGGCAAGAACAGTGAATGTGTGAGTTAGTCAGAGCAAGAAACCCAGGTTCTCAGAGAGAGAATCTTGAACCCTTCAAACAGCAGTGTTTTTGTAAACTTGGCACAAGCTTTTACTAAATTCTAAGAAGGTCACATGCAAGTCATAAGATATGAGGGAGAGGTCAGTTAGAGCCAGAATTTAATATGCTTCTCTGTTTTGTATTTGTCATTCAGTGTTTATATTACCATCATCTACAAAGACACTGAATAGATTTGGATCCATTCCATGTAACCTAGCAAAGATGTACATGAAGGGACTCGTGTATTTTATGTCCTAAGGAGCATGTTAGAATGACTGTGGTTTTTTATTAATGCAGAGATCTACAAATTTTCTTTAGTTCTGAGCTGTAAGTAAACAACCTGACAAGAATTTTGCCTATTAATTCCCTTTGCTCAATAAACTACTTTTCTTTCCCTACTAGTAGCTTTCCCGACTTCATGCTCCACCATCTGGGAGTGTTTCCTAGCTACAGATATTTCCTGAGGATGAACTTCCTTGTCTTGTTGGTGTTAAGACTGACTTTGCAGTTTGCATCAAATGTGCCCATTCACTTAAAGGGCAGTGTCAGCTGCAGCAGGAAATCAAGGCAGCTTCTCAAATCATAGGTGAAGAATGGAAGGAATGTGACATCTCTAAATTTGTTTCAAGGATATGAATAAAGGCAAAATCTGTCGTACGCTAAGAATCAAATGTCTGACAGTGTGTGCTTTAGAGAGGTGAGCCAAGCATCTTGAGTCTGTGATTATTTAGTTCACCACTATTTCACTGAGGAATTTTTCACATGCTAAACATAGTGATCAAAGCCTGAATGAACAGCAAATGAAGCCAGAGGCACTTTCCCCACTTTCTTACCCCCAGGTTTTTTTGGTTAGACTTTTTTTTTTTCTTTTCTTTTTGCTAGTCTCTGGTGAACATAACAGTGAGACATACAAAACATAGAAGTCTGCCATGCACTTGTGAGTGTATATTGAAATGTGCTGTAAATTCACATTTAAGGCTATATTCTCTTTAATAAGTGGTTGCCTTGTCTTTGTTTTAAAATTAGATCAGGTAACAAATTCAGCCAGTAGCTCTCAGAACTTAATTTTTCTACTGCCATATTTAATGTTGTTATTTTCTAATTCTAGGTTTGCTTAAATCCTTTTTCCCCATATGTTTGGAGTTCATGGCTGCATAGCTAAACTTCTCATGTTCTGATAACATCTTGGATGCAGGCCACTTCTCGAATTTTAAACACAAAGTTGTTTCCCTTAGTTGGAGCGTTGCCAAAATTAGCTGTTGTATCTGAGTTTGCTCCATTAGCTGCTTCTACATTCTTACATTGCCAGATCACCTCCTTGAAATAACAGCTTTCCCCAGCCCAGGGGCTTTAAGCAGAGAGGCCTCGAGGTGGATGTTGCAGTGTGTTCTGCAGCTTCACCCCTGCATGTTCCCATGGTCTGCCATCTCCTGCATGCAACAGCACCTAACTGTCACTTGAATTCCTAATAAACTTCACTTCTGGAACACTCAAGCCTCTAAGGGAAAGGTTTAAGATTGGTAGGGGGTACAGCTTCAGCCTGGTCAGGGTTATTATTGAAGCCAAGGACTGCATGGTTGTGCCGGGAAGTAATATAGCTGGGAAGGGTGCCAGTAAGGGAAGCAAGACTTAATGGAAGAAGGAGAGTGAAGTGAACCTTGAGACCCAAGGCAGGGTTTATGAATGAGAGCGTTTATCTATATGAAAAGCCACCCATGTGAGTAACAATTGTTGGTGTTGTAGGCTGCTTTGAGTGATTTAAAAAAAAAGTAAATGCAGCTGTAATGTGACTTCTGCTGGTTGTGTGTGTTGTCTTACAGAATATTTTGGGAGGTGACCAGGGGCCAAACGGCTGCTGCTTCAATTTATCATAATCCTTGTAAGCCTCATTGAGCCAAACCAGCAACTGTCAAGTGAGGTTGATAACTATAGCTCATGTGTCCGTCTGTCTGTCTCTTCTGAGCGCAGGACTGAGAAAATGCACACTGCTTTATTTTTTCCTCTGTGTAGTAGGGCTGGTTATGGCTGTAACAAAGCACTGTTCATCTGAGTGTCTCTGCACAGTGACATGAGAAAAAATTCACTTAGGCTCTGTGGGTGTCTGGTACACTGCAGCCAGCGCTCTCAACAGTGGGCATAAGTGATATGTTTGGATTTAGATGTTGCCATATACTTCCTGTTGCATGTCCTCTGCCAAATCTGTGCTTCGAATATAATATTAGTTATTTTTGATAAAATGTGTCAGAAAGCTACCATGACATCTGCCAACTTTGGCTTATACAGAGCCTGTCTTACTTGCCTGTTATCTTCTAGTTCTGTGTCTAGTAGGAGACTGAAGTGCATTCAGATTTTATTTGGCTTGCTGTATCTGCTTTGAATAAACCTTCTCTCTTCTATCCCACTCCCTTTACATATGCTGCAAAGCATAGCATAAAAAGTATTAGCCAAGTAGTAGAAAAAGCTTAGTAGTAGAAACAAACAAGTGTGCTCCTTTGTACAAGACTGATTTTGCTTCCTGCTCACATGGTGATGTGAACTCTGGTGTTCAGTTCATGCAGCAGGATGAATCCAGTATTTCTAAACCTTTTAAAATAGTCAGAGGATGTGGGGTTGCCTGTGGCATGTTAATAGTCCTTACTTTTAATCACAAAAGCAGTTAAAAAAAAAATCCATACACAAAGAATTCTGGTTTGAGGGGTTTCATTATTATTCATCATGCAACTCTTTCACTTCATCCACTGAAGTACTGGTGCCAACACAAAAACAAAACTGCTTTAGCAAATCCTAAGTATTGAGAAACAAGCACGAGGTTTTGTAACACAGCCTGAAACTAAAGAAATGTTTTTACACTAACATTTTTTTTATGAAATCTCTTCCCCTCTGTTAATATTATTTGTGATGATATCAGTAGATATCTGAAGCTATGAAATAAAGTTGCAAGTATGCTTCTGGAATTTAGTAAAATATGTAAATGTGAACAATTTTTGAACCCTTTCTAGAGGGTTTATTGTATTTGAAGTAAAGATTCTCTTCCTTATTTGCTTTCATTCTACTTGATCTGCACAGTACTTTTTGATTCTCTTCTCCTTCCCTGTCTCCTCCTGAAAATATCTATTGCCAAAACATGCATTAGAAGAGATTCAAAAATAGATACCTTGAAATGGGGAGGGCTGGACAGCTGTGAGTAATTGAAACAATACCTAGAGGGATCTTTTTTAGGTTTGTTTTCTTGGTATTCCTGCTGCCATGCCATGAACATTCGGAACAAGCAAGTTTTTGGTGAGAGGAGAGTGAGTATGCCTGAAAATTCAAATCCATTGCACTATTTATACATCTATTTGACTTTTTTTTTTTTTTTTGAGTGTATCTCTTCTGTGATGAGAGCTGTGGAATCATACTAGGGAAGGTGTTCTGAGGAGGGATTGTTCAGTTTATGTGTTGGTGGTCAAGGCTGTACAAAAGCTGTGCAGTCAGAGAGCCCTATGCTTCCGGAGGAAAAAGAACGGCTGAGGTCGGTCTTCTCTCTTTCAGAACATATTAAGGTGATGTACTGAAAAAGAAATGAGAAAGGGGTGTGAAGTGAGAGTATGTGGAATAGAAGGTTAGTCAGGCCCTTGTGTACCTGAAAGCTTGGAGCAAGGATTTAAAAATTGGTACCCATTTCTAAACCCATCAGGAAAACAAGAGAAGAGTGACTTAAGAACAAGCCCTGTTTCGTAACTAAAGAGTAGCTGATACCTACACTGATAGTCTTCTTGTTGTTGTGATGGCAAAACTGAAACGAAATTAGCAGAGCTATTCTAAACTTAGTAATCTTTACTGAAGAAGCTGAGTTTTAAAACACAGTTATGTTCAGCTTGGAAGGAGATGAAGTGCGTTTTCAAGGGAGATCCACTGTTTCTGGCCTTGCAAGTTCCTGCTCTCAGCAGTTATGTCCCATCACTTCTTTGAAGTCCAGAAGAAACTGAAATAATGACAGCACTGGTCTTGTCCATGCCTTTCCCTTGTGTTCATACTGATTTATAGTCTGTACTTCCAGAGTTGGGGAGGAGGCCCTCATTGTTGCTCCTCCACTTTGAAGGATTGAAATTTCTTCTGAATATTAGACTGATTCATCTACAAGGAAAGTTCAACTCAAAACCTATAAGCTGAATCTGAACTCGCTTGGTTCAGCTAGTTCCAGTATTTGTTTTGGAGGATGTTGTCAGACTCCTGAGGGCTGTGTAGGCAGATGTTGCTGCTTTTTATTAATTGCTCTGTCAAAATAAAAGTACTCACTGAATCCCCGTCAGACAAACTCTGACTTTTTGGAGAGAGAAGATGCTGGGGGAGGGATTTAGCTGTTCTTTTGGAAAAACCATTCTGGAGCCCTGGGGTTCTCGTTCAAGATAACTTAGCTTGGGAAATAAATCATGGGATTTGACTGCTGCGACCTCTTGCTCTTCAGGTCTGGGTGGGAGACAAAGCGAGTACTGTTCTGAAGAGATACATGGAGAAAAAGCACACATTTAAGTGAAAGCTGGAAGCATTTGTGTGGTTGCTTTTGATTCCTTCAGAAAGAAGTTACTGTTTCTGCAGAGCTACACAAGATTGGGTTGGGGACATATCGGATTTATCTTGATGTGTATCCTTACAGTTAAAACTTTGCTGGCTAATTACCCAGTGCAGATTGAGTATGCTTGTGTTGGAAATCTGCTTGCTTAAATTAATTAAGAACTAATGCACCTCAGGGGTGTTACGTGAGTGATGAGAGGTTGTGAATCTACAAGGAGTTCAAGATCTCAGAGGGGAAAAGCCAAGAGCAGAACAAAGGTTCTCTTCTGGGCTCGGACTGCACTGCTAGGACTAATAAATCTTGTGCCAGAAGTAGTAACCTGATATGGACCCTGCATGGCTAAGTCAGTCTTCATAGCATTTCTTCTGTTAGTTAGTCTCTTTCTGATTCTGTGCATTGGGCTGGGTACCTCCTGTTGTCCACTCTGCTTTTCTGACTCTTGTTTGTTTTGCTGTGATGTGATCTTAGTTGACTTCTGCCTCTGTTCAACACCCATGACAAACATTAATAGAGGGGCTTGCCAAAGGTCCCAGTTGATCTCTTCCCTGTCCTTCCCCCCAGAATCAGTAAATTATGCTCAGTGTAAGTCACTTGTATTTATATTTCATTTAGACTTGCAGTATACTAAAGCTTCCCTCGTATATTTGATAGAGGATTGGATATATAATCCACAGTTCATTAAGTGTTGTTTCATTCTAAGGACATTAGTGAATAAATTAATCTGTAGTGTTCTTCCAGCAGAAAGGACAATTTTATGGCTGAATAGAGTATTAAAACTCAGAATGATGAGTGTTTTGCATGTATAATGCACTAGATATTTGGGCAATATTAATGCATTTGTGTGGTCCCCTTGGGTTAAGGCTGTGTGTGAAAACTTGCACCAAGTGATGTGCACAGAATGAGGCCTTCGGGGCTGCCAGCAGAAGCATGGCTGCTGGGACAGTCATGTAACAAAGAATTAAGGTATTTTGTGCCTGAGGTGTGGTCGTGAGAGTCTTGTTTCCAAATAAAACCTCTCAGAGCAGAATGTAAAGAGGATATAACAAAGAGTGCTGAATGGGATAGGGCAGTTGGGACAAACAGTCAAACCAGCTGCCATTTCCAGCTGTCAGATTTGCCTCCCCTGCTTTGGCAGTAGGGGGATGACTGAGTGGGCCTCACTTTGGTTTTCATAACTTATGGGTGGATGCATTTATTTCAAGGAATGGGATTTCAGTGGTGGAAGTTTAGCTGGTGGGTATGCCTTGGGCTTTGTTGTTCATCCAACGTGTTCTTCCTTGTGGCTAGTGGAGTAGTGGCTTAAATAATGTTCTCGGTGAATATTGAGTGATGTCTCTGGATTTCATGAAATTAATGTGGCATTTTCCCTTCAAACACAGACTGGTTAGCTAATTTGCAGTGCGTGTGTGTTTTAAGGGAGACTTGTCAGCTAGCTCTTGAGGGAATGTGGTTATTCTGGGGGAACGTATTTTTCCTGTAGGCGGAAATACAAGCAAAAACGTATGGTGGTGTAAGACTTCCTGAAAGAAGCCACAGGAATGACCTTTCCTGAAAAAATCCTGAAAAATTTAAAGTTAATCCAGGGAATTGTTAATAACTTAGGCATATCTAATTTTCTAACATAAGCTTTTAATAATCATTAAAATACAGCACAATTCTGTCTCATTTTTGGGCTCAACCAAGGCAATAAGGAGGTCTGTGTTTAAGAGGGGAAGAAAAAACTTACTGGCTTTTGGCCTGTTGGAATTAGATTTAAGTCTACATCTCCAGTGCTTGCTGTATTTCTCCATGTGACTCAAATTGCATCCATTCATTTAGATCTACTGAAGCATGAGTGACTTGGAATGAAAGGTCCATGTAAAATGGTAGACCTGTCAATGAATAAATAATGTTGATACGTGCTTATAGTTCCTAGGAGTAAATCCTTAACCATATAATTCGATAGAGAGAAAGTGAGAGGGAAAGCCAGGTGTCTGAGATTTGTTTTTTCCCTGTTTAAATTGGCAGGATCCAAAGAAAGCCCCTTAGGTCCCTAAAGAGCTTTTCATGCTGAGATAGTATTTTTTTTTTTTAATGCAGTCTTACTGTAAAAAAAATTATTCTATACAATTCCACTATGTAAAAATAGATATGCAGTGCTCTGAGGTAACAAGCATGGTGCCAGCTCCAAGGCTTAGTTGCCATCAGTTGATTGAATCTGACTTTAAATAAATAACTTTGCAGGGGATGAGAAAAGATGCAATGGCTGTAGGCATTTTATCTTAAGTATACTAAATGCTTTAAAAAAAAATTGCCATGAACCATACTGTATCCTGCTCATCCTGTTCATGTATGCTTTTGTGATCTCTATCCTAATGGCCTACTGTAGGCATTCTGTGGCAGCAGGGACCTCTCTCTACCCTTTGAGGCACTGTATGTTAACAAATAATGTGGTCTCTGCCCCCTTTGCAAAGGGGCACTTGTTTTCCAGATAGAAAGAAGTATCTGTTCATTTTACACATTAAAAAATCTTGTTCTGTGGGCATTTAAGATATTTAGGAAGAGTCAAAAGGGAACAGTGCTTGACAGTGCACATTCATTGGTGGGAAAGACCATCACAGTCCAGAGTGATGTTCTGGGTGTGAAATATGAACACACTGGCTTGTCCAGGATACCAACACTAATCTATTTTCTTTTTTTTTTTGTGTGTGTGTGTTCGTGTATGTTGGTGGTTTTTTTTGTTCACTCAGCCCCTTCTATGGAGAAGACTTTTACTGTGAAATTCCTCGGACCTTTCGCCATCTGTCATTTTATATTTTTGACAGAGATGTTTTTCGAAGGGATTCCATCATAGGTATGTGTTCATAAATTACTACACTTCTAATAAGCTTCTTTACAGCTTATTTCTCTTGGATTTTAACTTTTATATCATATGTAGCCTTACGAGTTGGAGGTTTAATAGGACTAATGATGATAGTGGTAAGTGCTGCTCAGTATTGTCCTTTTGTCAGTTGACAAAAATGCCTTCAATATTTCATATTGTATATGAAAAAGCTGGGCAGATAAGCGCTGTCTGTTGTGATAGTTTATGCAGATTGTAGTTTAACTGAAACAGGGTATAAAACCTTGTTGAAATGTTGACAACATCATTTGTTACTGCAAATGTTACTTTTTTTATTTTCCTAAATGCAAGGCCTTTAGTCTCACAGTTTTCTGGGGTCCTCACATTTATTTGCATGCAGTATTGTTAAACTGTGACTATCTTAACGACAGGCAGAGGAATAGCTACTGGCCACAGTACCCCAAGTATAACGATGACAGAATTTTATGGAGTATATCAGATCAAGCTGTCACCTACAGAATAGCTCTGAAAGACTTCCAGTGCTTGTTAGAGATTGACAAGATTCCTACTTTTCCAGATAATATTTGCTATGCATTTCATCTGCAGCAAATTGCATGACACTCCATTTATCTCTTTGGGGATGAAAACCTTGTGAAAGCTTACTTGTTATTGAGGGGAACAGTTTCTATTTTAAGTCACTTGAACACTTTGGACTTTTTTTTTCAGTTATTCATCTCTTTTGAAATAAGTCATGTGTGACTATCATGGCTATAGCTCAATGAGATGTATGTCTTGACAGATATTGTAGAGAGGAGGTTGTCAGAATATAATGGCACAGAATTTATTATCTTAAACCATGGAGTGGTGTTGCAAATATTTTATATGTATCTTTACAGTCATTTTTCATGAAGTCACAAGCTCTTTCTTTAATTATTGTTTTACCTATGAGCTGGGAAAGCAGGTCTTTGTCCTTCTCTTTGTCCATAAGTGAGCTCATGTGTGTGTAGCATCCTGGAGAGGAGGGAGTCAGTTTCTGATTGTTGACTGAGCTTTTGAAAGCTTTTTGGTCTCTCTAATGTATACTTTCCCTTGTACTTTGAAAATTACGCCTCCCTTCTTTCAACTGATGAGTTTTTCATTTTTGAAATTATCTGCTCTCTTGTGTGTCACCAGTTTTTAGCAGCTGCAGTGACCCATCAACAGACCAGGGACTTTACTTGCTCAGAGCTTTACTTCCTCTCTTGGAACAACAGTCTCTTGAACCACTTAATATGTGTCAGACACATGAAATTGCAGATAGAGAAGTGAAAATATTTTTGTTTTCTCCGTGTTTCCTAAGTTCATGTTTTAATAATCAAGCTCTGATGTTGGAGGGGAATTATTCAGGAGCTGCTTGAGTAATGTTAAAGGTACTGGGAGCAGTTTGTGAAAAGGACTTGCAGAAAATATAGACTTTTCTTTGCATGCTTGAATTATTCATCAAGTTTTCATTTTTCATTATCTCTTCAGGAAATGGCAATGTTAACTTTTGCATGTGTTGCAGAATCCACAGGTAGGCAAACTGGTATGTTACCATACTGGTCTTAGGGTCACAGAAAGTCCTTGGTTGGAAGGGACTTTAAAGGCCATCTAGTTTCAACACCCCTGGCTGAAACATGGTGAAGTGGACACCTTTCACTAGACCAGGCTGGTCAGTTGCCATGCAACTTGGCATTGAGCACTTCCAGGGATGGGGCATCCACAGCTTCTCTTAGCAACTTGTTCCAGTGCCTCACCACCCTCACGGAAAAGAATTCATTCCTAATGTCTGCTCTAAACCTACTCTCAGTTTTAAGCCATTCCCCCTTGTCCTATACCAGTACATGCCCTATAAAAAGTCCCTCTCCAGCCTTCTCGTCAGCCCGCTTCAGGCACTGGGAGGCTGCTGTAAAATCTCCTTGGAGCCATGTCTTCTCCAGGCTGAACAGCCTGTCTCCATCAGAGAGGTGCTCCAGCCCTCTGAGCAACTTAGTGACCCTCCTCTGGCCCCGTTTCAGCAGGTCCACATCCTTCATGTGTTGGGGGCCCCAGACCTGGACAAAGTACACCAACTGGGAGTACAAGAGCAGAGTTAGAGGGTCAGAATCCCGTTCTGAGACTTGCTGGTCACTGGGATACTGTTGCATCCGTGAGGTACCTTTGACTTTGAAGTTTGAAGTGCGTGTTGCTGGATCATGTTAAGCTTCTTGTCCACCAACACTGCCAAGTCCTTCTCTTTAGGGCTGCTCTGAATCAATTCTCTACCCAGCCTGTGTTTGAGCTTCTGATTGCCCTGACCCATGTGCAGGGCCTAGTAGTTGGCCTCATTAAACTTCATGAAGTTCCCACAGTCTCACCTCTTCAACCTGTCCAAGTCTCCCTGAATGCCATTCCTCCTTTCCAGCGTGTCAGCCAAACTACATAGCTTGGAGTCAGCGTTGATGTGGCACTAGAAGTCAAAACTCTGATATTTCCTGTGTACATGGAGACTTTTCAGAGCATATTATCTGTTGTAGTATTTTTTTCCTCTCTTCCTCCCTCTGTTCCCTTTCCTCCTTATTGCAGGCATATTTTAAAAAGTGTTTCAAAGATATGGAAGCGTGATAAATAGCAATGAAGAGAAGATGAAAAAAATGCAGAATTGCTGTCAGTTTGATACTGATCTCTAAGTTCTGCTTGTAGTAGGAAAATTTTCTGGAAAGAGAACAGTGCTCTGGAGTAACTGCATGTGGCTGTTTTCAGTAGCTCCTATTGAATGGGAGTCAGCACCTGCAAAGCTCAACAGTAGAGTGTTTTTGAACAAGAGAACTCTTTAATCTGATAAAAGTCTGTAATATTTAAAAGTGATGGTTGCTCTATGTGTATTTTCAGCTCAGTTTTAAGACTTCCTTTTCTTGAAGAGGCTTGAGCAAGGAAGGTTTGGAAGAGGTCCCTACTGAAAAGGATGGTCAGAGTAGAACTAGAATGAGCTCTTTACCACTGAACCACCAAATTCTGCGGTTAGGGGCCCTTTGCCTTCCAGGGATCACTTGGAAGTTATGTTATCATGAGACAATTCTGTTGAAGAAAATGTAGTTACTCATGCTCATCCAGCAATGAACTTTCTCAGAGGAGGGAGTTGGGAGGTTGTGTCTTCCATCCAGGAGAGACTAATTTTAAGTCCATATGTTAGTGAGCTTGTGAATTTGCCTGTGTGCGATCTGCAATGTTTGATGTCTCTTTGCATTGTTTTTTTGGCGGGTTTTGAAACAGAGAATGGAGTGCATGTATGTCAAAATGGTGAGAATTTGACAAGTAGCTCTTTTTTGAAGATGGTTAGTTAGCAGAATTCCTTTTGGTTCACTGTTTAATGTTTCCAGGACTTTCTCTTGGTGCTACAATACTGACTTCCAGGGTTGAAGAAAGGGACTTCAGGCTGCTGTTGACTTCTAGGGACCTCAGGCATGCTTTTATTTATTCAAATATGAAGTGTAAGTTTGTGATGGCAAATTCTTTAACTTCAGAAATGTAACTGTGTGTGTGAGAGATGAGAATGCTTAAGCTACCAAAAGCGGAAGATGTGGGAGAGAGAATACAAAGAACAACCCTCTGAAGCCTCTGACACAAACTTCCGAGAAGAGCCAAACAAACTCAAACTGGAACATGTGTAGCAGATGTGTTTTGGAACATACCATAGTATTTTGGCATACAGGATGGGAGGATTATGCAGATAAAGATATCTTTGGAGTTTGCATGTTGGTTTATTACGTTTGCATTTTCTTAATTGTAATTGCTAAGTCATCTGGGATTTTGCTAGTTTAACAAAACTACTACAACTACAACAACAAAACTACAACAACACAACTCTCGAACAATTGTCTTGGAAGAATCTTGGATGCTGGTTGAAATGCAAATATAATGAAGAAAATGCAGAGTTCAGTGGATCTGAAATATTGTTTTTCTCTTTTTTTTAGATAAAATATAGGAAATAGTTACTGTGAACGTAAACTAGTCTTAAATGGTTTAATTGATATTGACTGTTACTAGATAGAGTATATGTACTGGTTTATATAGTATGTTGGGATGCTTTGAGTAGGAAATATACTACTGAAAGCAATGGTAAATGCAATTTAAAATTGCATTTGTTTGTTTCTGAATGATCAAATAACAGTAATAGGCCATTTTGCTGGACTATGTGTCTATAGTATGTAGAATAGCTATTTCCATCTTGTTTTTACAACCAGAAAAACATAGAGAGGGTGGGGCTAACTTGAAAAACTGTCAGTTGGTACTCCTCCAGTAATAATGAGGAAAATAGATGTCTCTGGCTAGATGCAGCAGAAGGAATATTAGGATAGTAGTGCTGCTGCTATATCAGGCAAATGTTTTTTAATGATTGTTTTGATATTTTTCAGCTTTTCAGAATAGTTGAATGAGACGTGCTGTGACAATAAACTGGGCTTCTCACATCTCAATAACTGAGCTAGATTTAGTGAGGAAAACATGTCTGTGGTATGCCTTGAAGCTGGTATTTTTCTAGGTGTGTAATGAATAGCTGAGGCTGCCAGGCTGTGACCTTAAACATACAGATCAGTTCAAAAACAGGAAGTGTGCCGCACCAAGTCACTTAACACTGCAGTGAGATTAGTTAATATCAGTTGTCCTTCAGGTGACAAGTGCACAGTTATTTATTCTCTACTTAAGTCAGTTTAGTTTTTTTCACTTCAGCACTTCATTTGTTTTGGCAAGAGATTCATGAAACTGACTTGCCAACATCTGTGCTAAGCAGGAGCTGAATGGGACAAAATGCACCCCTGTGAAGTTCTGAGGGGGAAGAAGTGCTGCACTGTCCCCGTACTTCTGGGGGGTAAGAACTTTCCTAAGTTTGTGGTACTCCTGGCCGAGGAGAGGCTTGGTTACTGTGCTGATGGGGATGGAATGATGCTGAAAAAAGCACAGATGTGAAATGTTGAAGCTTTTCAGTGAAGGGGCATAAAGCCAGTGCTAGGAGACTAGTGCGTGGTTCTTCTGTTAATCACATTTACAATAACTTCACTGCTCTAAGTCACCTTCATACAGGTTGTTAGGTGTGTTCTATGACAAATTGAAACTCTTGTGGCCATTGTATTTTGGTAGGTTGTGATTCTCTTCCTGCTTAGTTCTCTGGATGAGGTGAAGCAAAGTAAAGCACTAAAATTTGCATTCGGAAGTACTACTATTTGCATTTGGTAGCTACTCTGGACTAAAGTAGATGAAACCAAATCATAACTCTTGGAGACACTCACAAAGTAAAAACTCCTTGAAATTGAAAGTTGTTCAAGGCTTGAGTGTTTAAGTTACCTGTGCCTTTTTTAATGGCTACTTCAAAAGCTGAGGTGGCAACTCTACAACACACTTCAATTTATTACCAAACGTCCGAGCAAGCTATCTGATGGTGACTGCAAGTCTGGAGTTCAGGACTGCTGTCCTATGGCAACCAACCACAGGCTGTACCCAGTGTCTCAAAGGACCCAGAGAGCAACTGGCAGAGAGGTGATACCAGAGGTGTGGTTGAGGAGGGTTCTTTTTGTTTGTTTGGGGGTTTCGCTGTTTTTAACAGGAAGGGAAAGCAGAAATTCTGATGGAAGCTAAGTGAGATCTCTGGGATTGTGACCAGCAAAACAACCCTGATAGAAGATAGTTCATGCAATGCTGCAACTTGCAACTATCTGTTGTCCACAGTCTACTTTTCTCTGCCTTATTATCCAAGATAAATCCCATAAAGGGGGAAAATGGATTCTTATTATATTTGGACTAGTTAAAAAAACCCAAACAAATGTAATTTGGGTCATGAATATCACATACCTCAGTACTCTCTGTAGGATGCATTGCTGCTGGAAGTGTTCTGCCATTATTGCCACTAAATTCTCTCCCATGGTCTAATAGTGCTTGCACTTCATAGCAGATGGTCTAATAGTGCTTGCACTTCATGGTGCACTGCACAGGAACCGTGAGGGAGCAATTCTGCTGCTTCTGAGACTCTGAAGCCTTATGTTGCCCCGAATTCTCATCCTTATCTTTATAATTCTCAGATAGAGGGTTTGCTTGTTTCAATCTTTTTCTGTGTTATGGGAGGGGTGAGTGAATTTATGCTGTTCTTGAACAAGGCAGGTAAAGTTTCTGTGCTTTCATTTAAAGACAAATAACCTTTCATACAGATAATTATAAAATTCTAGGTAGGCTGGAATAACAGTGATGCTTCTTGTTTCAAGTTAATTAGTCTCTCACAACCTAAAGTGTCGATTAAAATTGATTCTGATTTGTCCTTAGTATTGAAAGTGACTTTCTTTGTGCACCTTCATATCAGTTGTATTAAATCAATACACTGATACAGTACATCTGTGCACTTAATATACTAACATGAAGCAACTTCTGAAGTAGCTTTGAGGCTCACTTGTTGCCTGAGACTGCAGTATATATGAAGGAGACAAAGTAGTCTCTGTTCAGAGCTGAGAGAAGAGTCAGTTAATTAGGCTTTCGGGGCCTTTTAATGTGTGACTCAGACCTAACCCTTGCTATAAATTAACTGTACTGCAGTCATTGTTAATTGAGGATGTTATATTAAAAAATATTACATTATATTGTTTCAGCTCTCTTGGCAGCAGTGTGTAAAATTCTTTTGTTTTCACTGTGTAGTATCTTTATCTTTTCCAAGATAAAGATAACCTAAAGAGAAGATACAACAGCTTCTGAAATGCTCTGATTTTAGGCTTCTGTAAAATAACTGTTGGATCACTTTTCAGGTAGGGCCTTGTGCCCTTTTAAAATGACAAGTTCCTGTCCTATTGCTACTGTGACTACTTTTTCAGTAAAGAAATCTTCTCCTAGTCTAGCATCTGTCATAAATATTCACATATATCACCTGCAAAGTAGAAAATTACTATTAAATGGTGGGATGTAATCCTTTAACCAATGCCTAGCCCTTTTGTCACCAACAGGTAAAGCAGACAGAAGGTGGTTGTGTATTGATAGAGAATGCTTGAGCCAAATTATCAATTTTCTTAGTCTTTGTGTGGAGGTGTTGACTCCAACTTAACAAGCCTAGGCATGTCCAGGGACAAGTTTAATGGGCTGCATTGACTTGCTTTGGAAAAATGTTTGTAACCTGTGAGGGATGGGCACTGAGGGCTCAGTGCTTCCACAAGCACTTTCCCAGGCAGCATAGCCAGAAATTCCTGCCCTTCTCTGTTCAATATCTCTACCTCTGTGCCCAAATTAGTGATCTCCTACTGTCTTCTAGCAATGTTAATGTGACTCGAGTGGGGAAGCTCTAAAACAGGTCAGTCAAAATTACCTTTGTGTTAAAAATGCCAACACCACCCACATGTGACCCTTGAAAGTTATTTCTTATTCCCTTCTCCTTGCCCAGAATGTTTATTTTCCTTGTTTAGGTTTTTTTAGATTCACTTGATTTCCTCAACCATTTCAGTATACCCTGATGAGAGGACAGGGGTGCATCAGTGGAGAATGTAGGAGACTCTTAAATCAGTTTGTACCAGGAATTGTAAAGTGGAATTTGCAGCTTTAAAACCATCCAGGGCCTAGGTAGTAACTTTATTAATCTGTAAGCTGTCTGCTCAATAATAGGTTATTGGTATATTGTTCTTTCCCTTAAGAGAGGTTCACAGAAGAAAGAGCTCATTTGTGGTATTATGCACCTTTGTTTTAAACACAAAGCTTAGGATTTAATGTTCCAGGGAAGATCTGTTCAGTCTGGGGGAGGGGCAAAGGAGTAATAGGGAAATTGCTGCTATATGGGTGGAAAACACACAGGAGTGTATGAGGTTTTCCTACCCTCCCCCAGTCTGAGGTCCTGGGGAACATCAGGCTTCAGAAAGAAATTAGTTCAGGTGAGAAGAATGCTTTTACTTCATCATTGCTGGTTACTGCTGAAAATTTAACTTCTAAAAATGTAACTTATACTAAATTTTGAAATTATACCTTATATTGTTCAATAAGCTCAGCTACTTCCTGCCTCTTTTCATACAGTCTCTAAAAGCTTAAACAGATGCAGACTCTGCAGCCTGGGGCCACTCTGATGAAACCAGCAGGAGTTGCTGGGTGCCTCAGGTGCAAGATTTAGTTTCTTGATGCTGTCTGGAAGCCAACCAAGTCTTGAGAAAGAGTGCAAGACAATGGGCTGAGTTCAGGAATGTGCTGAAGAACCACAAAGATGAAAATGTCCTTTAAATGAATGGTGGTAAATCTTTCTGACCTCTCGTGTCAGGTTTATCTTCAGTGAAAATTACAGGTTCTTATCGTGTAGTGTCAGGTCAAATGAGAGGTGCCAACAGCTTGTGATTATTGGCCTAGATTTAACCTAGTTCTGGTGTGGCTGGAAGTTTTTTGAGCCAGGTCAGATGTAGGTCAGCCAGTGGAAGAGCAGTGACTGTGTAGACTCGGGCAGAAACATGACCATGCTCAACACCTGCACTGTGTTTTATGTGGGTCTGCTGATGAGGAGGAGTGTGACCTGGATGAGCATAGGGACATGGCTGGTGCAGGTAAAGAGTTATTACCAAATTGTGAGGGAAGCTGCTCTGTGTGTATGCAGAGAACTGTTTAATAGGGCAGATCAAACATTCTACCGTATCAGTAATATATCTTTGTATATGTTTAGACTGGTCAAACTGTAGGCCCTCTTTTTACTGCCACCCTTTTTTGTTTCCCTAGTAGATTTTTCTTCTTTGTGAATCATTTGGTATGCAATGAAAATCCCTGGATTATAGCCAGCCCAGTCAATAAGTTTCAGTCATTAATAAAACTTGCTTGTGTGCAGAGCAAACAGTGCTGTTCAAACAGTTTCCTAATCAAAACAATTGTATCACCACGTTAACTCCCTCGGAGCTGGAGGCACGTGCCATTGCCTGTGAACTGTGCTGCAAACATGTACTGACTTTGTGGCCAGACCCATCTGGGTTACCCTGCCATCCTTGATGCAGAGAGCAGTGGAACTCCCTGCTGAAAGGGGGGGTAGTGATCACACCATTTATGCTGTGTACAGGTGCAGATATTGGGAAACCATCCTTGAGTTTTCTGCTAGGCACTCCTTACAGGGGAGCCGACTGTGGATGAGACTGATTGCGGGTGACGATGTTTGGAAAGTGTGTGTAACGCTGCAGCTGAGTGGAGGATTTCTGCAAGAGATTAAAGGGTACAGTGAGGATAGCAAGCAGTGAAAGTAAACAATTTCAAGTGAGGTCCAAAGCAATTAGTGGAAGGTCATACATTTAAATGCGTTCCTCTCAAAGTGTTTTAGAGAAACTAGGTTCCCCACAAACCACTATGGTTGGAGAATAAAAGTAGAAGCTTTGAAAAAAGTCGTCATTCCATAGATTCTCAGCAGAATAATTTGTGTCTTCTGTTCAGCACCGTTCAGATGTATTATTTACCCTTCCTACCATATTATTTTGTAGATTTATGTAATTTAATTATTGCTTTTCTAAGAAGTTTCAAGTGGCTTGCTCTGCATATCCAATAAAGATAATAAAGACTCTGGTAATGAGTCTCTCTTGTTAATCTCTAGTTAAATGTTTGCCAGGAGATGGATCTGATAATCTCTAAAGGACAAGCAGTGGGAGGACGGTGCTGAGTGCAGAATGAACAAGACTTGGGAATAATGGGTTAGAAGTTCCAAAAGGGAGGCTAGAGCAGAAACCCTGGCAGATACTATGGAGGGCAGCTGTGGAAGATTGGCAGGGTAGTTTAAGAACTGGGACTGGAAATCTGGAAACTGTCACCAGAAGCAGCCTGAGGTGACAGAAGAATGCAGCTGCAGCATGGTAAAGGGTGTAGCCCAGCAAACTGGAGGGCTGGGTGAAGCCATCCAGCTGAAGGGAAAGGCCATAAATTGAGGGAATGCTGGTGTGTAATAACTTGCTGCTAGGACTTCTGTAAGCTTTTTAGATTTCAGAAGGGAGAGTGCTTTGTGTTTGCCACTTTTGTAGTCTTTGATCACGTGTTCTTATTTTTTGTTTTCTTTGTAACTATGTTCTGTTAACATTTGCTGGTGTAATGTATTACTGACTGGTCTGTAATTACTATCTGGTCAAACTGTATGAATTTAGGTAGTGGTAATCTTTTTCCCACAAAACTATATCCATTGGTGAATTTCATCTAACAACATTTGGTTAAAGAAGTCTGTGTTTTTGTAACAAAGCACAGTTGCTCTGTATGAGCAACTCACTCTAGCAGCGAAAGTCTACCCAACCACATTGCCAAACTCCAGCTTCCTCGAACCTTGTGGATGTCTCTGACTGGCCTGGATTCTTTCACTTTGAACATGCTGCTTTGCTCAGTGCCTGGGGAGCCATGCAACCCAGAGCAGCTTTCCGAGGATCACGAGCTCCTCAGGCATGCCATGCTCAGCTTTGTGTATACAAAGAAAGATGCTTGGAAGACGTTTCATTGTGCCTCAGAGAGTGCTTTACATACTGCCTGAGAGAGATTGGGCAGCACAGAACTTTGTGCATTGACCCTTGGCGTGCGTGTGGGCTGTTAGTTCACAGCGTGGAACTGGGTGCTGTTACAGTACCTACCAAAACAGCTAATTTGGTAGCAGTAAGAGTGCTATAAAAATGTGAGAATTAAAACTCTTAAGTGTTTTGGGGTGGGTTCCCCCCCACTTTTCTCTACAGTCAGAGATAGCCTTTGGGTGGCTCTGGCTTGTGGAATGCGAAGTCTGAAAGATTTTCTGTGAAGAGAGAGGTTGACAGGGCCCCAAAATGCAGATGTGGGAATCTGTTGTGGCTTGACACCTCTAGTTGTTTTTCTTCTCCTACAAAATTCTATAATGAAAAGCCTCATCCTGAAATATTGTTGGCAATAACATATGCATGGAACCTTTAATTTGGGATTGTTGCAGACATCAGCCTCAAAAAAAAATCTCTGCAACAGTTTCTAGGCTTTTCTTCCCACAAGTTTAATTGCATGTCAGAGAAGTAATAATGGCATTTTTGCCATAAGCATATTTACAAGCTTGTCCATAGCCTCCAGTGCCTTCACTTTGTTATGTGAGTAGGACTTCAGGAATTTTCAAGTCATTCTCAAAATGCAGTGGAAAAAGGTGCTCATCAGAATTGTATGATCCATCAGTATTGTGTTCATCATTATGTATTGTGTAAAGAAGTATGCCCCAAAATCTTTCCTTGCTCTGAAGCCTTTCTTGAACAGGACAGGCCCTAAATCATTGTTTTAAAACTTGGTTTTGAAGGAAATACATCTTGGGAGAGCTACGGCATGTCTTAAACTGTGCTTCTGGTTTGTTTTATTTCAGGAAAAGTAGCTATACAGAAAGAAGATCTGCAGAAGTATCATAACAGAGACACCTGGTTTCAACTCCAGCATGTTGATGCTGATTCAGAAGTACAGGTGAGTTGGTTAAAAAAATATCTTGGCAAAAGAGTATTTGCAACAAGACCATGGCAGTTTAATGGGTTTCATAGCTCTAGGATAGATGTGTTGCTTCACTACAAAAAGGAAGCATTGCCCATTGGTATGGTTTGGGTTTTGCTGATAAGTGTAGGGTGGATTATGAGGGTGCATGAATCACTGTGGGTCAAGATTCTGCCTACAGAAATAATTAAAACTATGTGAACTGTCAGGGTCACTGATACAAGGAGGAGTGTGTTTATCTCAAGTATCAAATAACTTCAGGCTCTATAAATAATGGTTGATTCTTCAGGGAGTGGAACCATCTTGAAAATAGTATCTGCAGGTACTGCTTTAAATAATTCTGTTGGCAGGTTGCCACAGGAATGACAACAAATACATCTTAAATGTGAAAAAAATTCTTGCCAGATTTCTAGGCCCTCTTCCAAACAGTGGGAATGCTGATAATTGTATTACTTCAGCCCTAAATTACATTTAGGCTCTGGTACTTTTCAAGTTTTTGTACATAGTGAGACTCCTCTTTTTGTACTTGCCCTCTTTTGAAGCAAGATTCTGTTTTCTGTTATGACATTAGATGTTGTGAAAACAGTCATTATAACAAAGCAAGAAATCAAAACAATGTAGCAGGATACTGTGCCAGTTACTTTTTTTTTTCCTCCTGTAAGTATATATTAGAGATCACTTGTGAACCACAATATTTGTTTAGGAGGAGACATGAATGTCTGACCTGTGCAAAAGCCCCAGATAAATGCAAGGGGAAATGCTTCTTAGATAATTCTGTATGGTAGAGTTGAACACAGTGTCTTGGCTTTTCAGTCTGCATGCAGGTCTGCACATACCAGGCTGGAAAATGACACTTAAAATGTACACATTCCACCAAACAGTGTGGTCATGTCTGGTGAAGCATATGGGAAAATACATGTGAGATTAGGTTTTCTTTTTGTTTGGAGAGACAGATAATACACTGTTGTGCATGTGATACAAAGAGAGCTTCAGGACAGCCTGTTTGGCCTGTGACATTCTCTTGTAAAATATTGATACTCTTTAATGCCACATTTCAGTGTCACTGGTGATGGAAAGGCTTTTAACAGGCTTTTAACTATGAGATCTATTCTGTTTACTCTGGTCTCCCTGTCTTCTTACCCCAAAGCCTCTTATGACAGTGCTTTTAGAACAATAGATTGAGTGTTTATTTCCTGTAGGATATGAAAACTTTCCCTTTGTAATTTATCAGTTGAAGAAGGCCAATATTTAGATAAGCTTCTGCATTGTTTATTTTGTTACAATATTTACACATAGTGAATTTGTGGAAGCTTTTTAGACCAGGGAGCTTTCTAGGGCAGCACTGGTAATGTAAGTTGCAGGCAGCTCTGGCTTTTGGAAAGATGAGGAGCACAGGGTTTACTGGAAAGCATGTTCTCTATTTGTAATTGTACAGTTTATCACTTCTGCTGTTATGATCCTTCCAAGAACCCAACTGTTAAAAGCTGTTTCTGGGCTCCATTATAAGCATTTATTACAAGTAGTGTAAATATGATTACATGATACTCTGATTTTATCCATTTACTTAAATGTTCCTTGGTCTTTATGTTGAGTCTGCAAGAGGGCTTAGTTCTCCATTGTCGCAGCTCAGGCCATGTCTTGGCCAGTGCAGCATAAGAACAACTCCATTAGAAGGCAAAATATCTTTTTTATTTCATGGATATTTCGTGCAAAGCAAACAAGCAGACAGGACAAAGAGATCTACAAAGGGGTCTAGCTGCTCTCTGACCTGGTAGTTCTTCAGCCTGCCTGTCAGAGAGTGACAAGAGCAGCTACAATTGGTTAGCTACAGAGAAATCCGTTAGGATAACAAAAGCAACAAATACCACTGAGATAAATATTCTCAAAACATCCCAGATGGTTTACAAAACTTTCTGTGTTTCTCATCTTCTAGCTGTGGGAAGTGATTCTCTTTCCACAGCTAGAGGAAACTTTTCTCATGGTTGTCAGATCTGTGAGAAGGTACCTGATTCTCTCAGATGATGAGCAAAAGCTGAAAATTCTCCTCTGACCAAGCTGTCAGCATCCACACTCCATAATAGTGGGAGCAGAATTGTAAATATTTTGTATGAATTCTTATGCAAGTGAAGATAGCCAAATGGAATATTTTTGTGTTTGTATCTTTTACATTCGTGGTATCTCAGTTGTCCTTCTAAACATTTTTAATTTGTAAGAGAAAATAGAATACTCGTGTTAATGGGATTTATACAATATTACTCAGTTTTCCTCCAATTTTAAGGAAAATAGTTTTAAGAAATTTTTTGTAGTTAACATTTGCAGTGAATCATGCAAATACTAGTACAAAGGCAGTTTTAATGTGCCAACTATCAGTTTTATCATCCTAGCAGTTGTTCCAATGTAATCTAATGGATTAAACATTGAGCTGTATGGCAGGGAACTCCTGCATCTTCTGGTTTTGTCAGCCGGTGGCTGTTGCACTATTTTCCATGTTGCAGATCACTTCATGTCTATTTTGTTATGCATCACAGCACTCTGAGATAAGTTATTGTCACTCCCACACTTTGAGTACAGTGAGAGTAAATGTCAGAAAGAATGTGACTTGCTTGAGGTTATACAGTCAGACCGAGAAATTAAAAAAGAAAAAAGAGACCAGGTTTCAGTATATTTCTAATACATTAGGCCGTGATATGAAAGAAACTGGGTAAGAATAACAAACCTATGAGGGACTTACTTTTACCCTATGCGAAGTCTAAAAATATCCATGTTTTAAGCAGACCAACTAGCACAGTCAGAAACTGAAAACCACCTGAGAAACAATGGATTGTTCAAATATTGGTGATATTGGATGCTGTGTTTCTTGTGGCTCACTTCTGGGACACGTTACCTCATTTTTCAGAGCAGAAAGACTGATTTGAAATTACAGATAACATTTGTGATGTAAGAACTGATATTTTGAGTTATCTGAAATTTCATGAGAAGAATTTTAAATTTCGTTCAACATGGTTTGTACATCATTTGTATGAGTTCCTGTATACGTAAAAAAAATCAGTATGTAAGTGTTAATGTTGTATAACTTCATCACATATTGTTTCTAAGGTGTTTAGCTTGAGACTTTGAATCCAGTTTTATGGTTTTACAGCATTGCCAATTCTTACTGTCTTTTAAAAGTGCTTTGTATTGTCAGGAGTGAGATTATGGCTCCATAAATTTTATTGCAGATAAGGATGTTACTGACAGCAGGACTACATTAATTGTCAGACTACACAGATATGAGTATTACTGTCGGATGCTTTAATGCCACCTCCATTTATTGCTTGACAGCAAGTAAAGGAGTCTGGCATGATTGCTCATGTTGAAGAAAAAATGAGGGCATTGTCTGTGTAGGCTGAGTGCTGCTAAGAGGCCTGTGATCTCACCACCACGTCGTGTTCAGTGTCTCGTGGAGCAGTACAAGTGGGACTGTGCAGCTGCACATCCCACAGATGCAGAGCAGGCATTACCCTCGTGCCCTTTGTGCATTTGGTTGGCCATTTGGTCTAGCAAACCTACCTAGTGAGATAATCAGCATCATCAGATGCATCTGAATTTCCCTTGCCTGAGTCGGTAGGAAACAGCAGCTACCAGCTACAGTGCTGTGTCTTTCAGCAGTGGGCTCTAAATGCCCCCTGAAGTTAACAGGCTTTTACTCTTTTGGACATCAATGCCCCCACATTTTACTGGCTGATTTTGCTCTCACTAGTTTGAAATAACACATTGCATTTCTGCTCTAGTCCTGTCGGTGGATACCCTGGATCATGTCGAGATACAGCTGGGTGATGAAACAGAAGTTGTGCTCTAGGTGATTAAGTTTCAGCTGTTCTGTGGAGAACAAATGATGAAACTCCAACTTGTATTTGTGTTTGGCATACAAATATGAAATGACATGATATCTGAATGCTTCCTTTTTAAATATAGAATAAAATGTTAGATTTTATTTAAGTGATTGGGAAATTTTCTTATACAGAGTGCAGAAAGGAAGTTGGCAGCAGCCATTAATGCATAATTTATGGCCTGACTTTCTAGACTGAAAAACTTGTTCTGAAAGTATGAAGCTGTAATCAGGTGGGTTTGTGCACATTAAGCTGAAGGAATTTTAAGTTCCTGTGTTCTGGCGGAGGCTGCCTTCTCCTCAGTACTGTGGCCAGAGTTAAGTGCCCGGTGTCTGACAGTACAAGAGCCCAAGCATTTCAGTGAGAGGTAGAAGAGGAATTCAACCATTACTGAAAATGGTTTAACTTTTACATTGAAATAGATTATGAACAATCAGTCAGCTTCAGCTGGAGGGGAGGGGCTAGCAGCAGAGGAGACAACATTGTAAGCTGCTTGAGGTCAGTACCAGCATGATATTGCACACTTTACATGGAATGTATTTCTTTTCTATTAGTCATTTTTCTTTCAGGACTTGCAGTATTCTCATTGTCATGCTTTTTGAGGTCTGGAAGCAAAAATTGCCATTCTATTGTGTGTACATCTCTTTTGATCCATGAATGTTTTCCTTTTCTTCACAGAAGGAAGTTTACCCAACAGTAACTGATTCAGATATTTGCCTAGGGCTGTAGATGACAGATGCTCTCAGTGGTCCATGTGTTCTCAGTGGAATTTAAGCCCAAGTGCACATGCAGTCTTTAAAAGGCTTTTCCTGGTTTTGAGTAGTTTTCCCCTTAATTTTTTTTCGCATTAAGTTCATAGTTCAAGTCTGTTTTGTGAAGTTTGAGCTTTGCAGCCTAAACATCCTTTGTGTACATGTAATCAGTGAACTGGTTAAAGATCCAGAGATATTCTGATTAATATCTATATACACCAGCATACTCCAAAGCATGTAGCCTGTATATGCCAAAGTGGGGGGAGACTTGCAAGGAGAGTTAAATTACTCTGACATCTTTTCCTGTGCAGGCTCTTGTTTTAAAAGTTCCCCTTTTCAAGTGTGCTTTGAGTTACTTCCTCCACCTCATTGAAAAATGTGAAATAGTCATGTCCTCTTACAGCTGGGTTTTCAGTATTAAGTGACCGAATGCTTTTCCAAAGCTAGTTATGCTCAAGGTCTTATGTAAAAGTCATTGTTGGGGAGAAAAAAGTTTTGACAAAAACTTGAAAATTGCTCATTTCCCCTTCCTTCTCATAAGAACTTTGATGTGTCTGAGATATCTATTTGGCTATCAACTTAATAAAATAAAAGGCATGTAAAGGGCAGATAACCAAAACTGAGGAAGCAAATTGTCTCACATTTTAACCTTCTGTACTCAAAGCTTTGTGCAAAAGATTTACTGATGTTAAGTACTTTCTTCAGACACCAAAAGCCTTTCCTCTTCCTTTCACCACATTAGCATTTTGTCTGTGCAGGCCTTTGACTATTGTTGATTAAACATGCCTATTTCTGGGTATGGACTGGTGTCATGTGGTGTACTATACTTCATTAGTGGAAAACATTTATGGGTATGTTTGGAGAGTACACCTAAAATCCTCTTGTCCTGCTGGACATAACTACTGGCTCTGAAATGCTGCCTGTATATTAGCTAGAAGAATCTAGCTAAGGCATGGTGTGCTCCTCAAAAAAACCTTTCCTTTTCATCAGCACCTTCTCATTGAATGCAGAATCTGTATCCCAAGTGTCAGGCTTCATGAATGAAATCTTAGCCTTCCCAGGGTGGGAGTTTTGCCATGAGTTCATCAGAGCCAAGGTTTCACCAGAAGCTTTTTAATTAGCTCTTCTTCATTCAGTCTTGTGTGACAGAGTTTTTCCCAGATCTGTGGAGGAAGCTGGAAGTGTTACTTTGTTATTTTTATTCACCCTGTCGAAGTTTCCAAGGTCTCTTCCATATCTGCCTGCTTCCTGTTCTATATAAATCAATGCTCTTTGTGTGAGTGGAGCAAGTCGTGTTGAACTGTGATGGCTCTGTTGCTAATTGTTAATTAATTATTGAAGATACAAGATATAATTATCTTTAGGAGCAACTGTATATGGCAGTAATTGATAGAATTATGTTGTGTGTTGAACAGTTAAGAGCACTGCATGCCCACTGCCCTACACTGATATTTACTATCTTTGTGTAGGTACTTAAACACTTCTAGCATAAAAATGAGTCGCTGATGCATTTTCTACAACCTACTGTAAGCATGGGTAAATGCAAATTGTGAAAAGAAGCAGCTGCTTCCAGGTTTGGTATCAGCTTTCTACCACACACAGGAAACAAATGGGTGTTGCCCTCTATATTTTGAACAGCGGCACTTAAGTTTCTATCTTCTAGTTGTTTTGAAGAAAGATCACATGTCTGTTTTGATAGGGTGGGGAGATTCTCAGGGCTGAATGTCTACTGACAAAATTATTTGAGACAACTGAACCATGCATCAGCAATGGTAAATAATGTTTGTGGTAAAGAGCAGCTATTAACCAGATCCTGCTTTGTGGCAAGACTTCCTCCCTATGTGAATGTAAGAGCACAGTATTCAGACTTATCAGCACAAAAGCCTAAGACAGTCAATCAGGTTTTGGTCTTTTACTCTTCAATAGCTAGTGTGTAACATGGCATGTGGTGAGGAGCACCTATTGCTGAACAATGAGTGTACATGGTTTTAAAGTAACATACATGGGTTTTGTGTCTGCAGAACATAATTTGTCTGCGGAAATGAAACCCTTTCACTTACAACATCTACATATTATATCCCATCAAACTATTTGAGGGGAAAACATTATTAATTATAAGGATTTTGACCATATGGCAGTATTCTTTCTTTAGAGAAACAGGAAGGTTAACTTTATGCCATGTGAAGTTGTTTGCCAGTTACTGAGCAATTCTGACATGCTTGCACATACGGAGAGCAAGCAGATATCAGTTCCGCTTTGCTTGGCATTTATGAATCCATGCAGTGCTGAATAGAGCTGCTGCGCTTTCCTCAGCAATCAGCTGCGTTTTGTTCCAGTTTCTTGTGTGCTGCACTGTGGTCCAGCAGGCAGGCTGTGATCTCTGGCATGATCTTTAGACCTTTCCCAGCTGCCTGCTGCCCTCTGCTAAAGGAAGGAGCAGCTGCTAGAAGCAGCTAATGTAGACAGCAAACAAACTCCTTCCTCCTCCTGCTCTCAAATCCACTGTTAGGCCTGACCTTATGTGAGGCTGCTGATAATACTGTAGGGCAGGATTTACCTAAAGCAGTTGCTGTACCCTTGGTGTTTCCCACTCCCTCAAGGGCAGCATTTAGTGAGCCCTTAGGGTTTATCTCAGTTTTCTTGTTTGCTTTTAAGTTTTACTGATGGCAGAAAGTGACTTCTCAGGAAGTCGGCTAAAAAGGTTTCAGACTAGACAGGATCTGCCTAATAACACTTGTTATATCCTGAAATAAATTTGGAAAGACTTTGGAAAGACTGAGGTTATTCCGTAGATGGAATGGTCTCTGTGCAGCGCTGAGCTCTTTCAATGCTCGTTTCTCCAGACAACTTGGAGCAAGGGAAAATAGACCAACACACCACTGTTATCACAGTCCTGAATTTGAGATTCCAAAACAATGTGGTGCTGTCAAGAATTGGTCATGAGCTGTGGTTCATGTCACCTGCTTAGCCTAGTCCTCTCCTACAGCTCATGTCTGTTACATCTCCTCCCTCCTCCATCTCCAGGAGCCAGGGTGAGACTACTTGCAGTCACACTCTACTAGCAGGATGAGGAGTAAGGAGCTGAAAGAGGGTCCCAGTCTCTCTTTCCACACTACTGAGCAATGAGCAGAGTTGAGTTGTGATGGGAAAAGTGTCCCCATATGGGATAAACATTTGGAAAAGTTTCATCCAGGTGCATTCCCACCTTGAAGGGGAAAGTTCCCAGCAAAATTGGGTAGGCTAGTGAGAAGCAGGAAGGTGGGTGACCACAAACCTCTTCTTCAGCAGGTTTAATAGTAAACATCATTTATTTAGGAGTTTTTATGATATCAACTATTGCTCTTTTGTAGAAGAGAGAATTATGCTGTGTGAGCCCTGGATATTAAGACTATTGACTTGATATTTAATATTTAAGCAAACTGTGCATTTTCTGGTTTTGTTTAAAATCAGCAGTGAAGACTTGTTCTTTTCCTTTGATGCTTCTAAAAAGTGAAATGTTTCTAAAAATTTGATAGTAACAAAAAGGTTGGAGGCGCAGTTGATACTTGCTTAAAAACAATTTAAAGAATTTCAGTAGATTTGGTTCCTGTCTTTTTAAGTTAGGCAGACTGACAGTCTTCTATGCATCTTCTAGAACCTCAGATAGCCACAGATGTTCCTGGTATTTGTCAGTGCTTTTTCATAAATATTTCTTTGAAAAAACAGATTGCATCTGTTTTGAGCTAGATCGGATGTTGCATCTGAATCTACAGTCACTGGTTCATGTGGAGTGTGTCAGATTCCAGGGCAAAATGTGTGCAGATAACTGCGCTCTGACATGGCTCCCAGTGGTGCCCTGGTGACCTTGACTGCCTCTGAGGCCTTGTTCAGGATGCTAAAACTGCTTTATGCCAGGATGGCAGAACTTTGTCATAAGAGTAACTTTAGGATAATCTGTGGTCATGCATTTTCTTTGCCTTCAAAGTACTGTGGTTAAATTAAACCACAAATTTGCAACAGCTGGAAACATGATACAGGTAGGTAGCATTTGTATATTTTTATTTGCTTTATAACTGTTTTCTGGTGTTTCAATCCACAGTGACTCACAGCTGCATTCCAAGCAGAAAGGAGGTGGTTGGAGACAGGCTTTTCCTGTATCTATAAAACCAGGAGTTTAAGTCTGCTTTTTCTTTTCTTTGCCAGCTTGCAATCAGTTTCATTTTAGTTTTCAGATAACAGAGTGTGTAGTAAAGGTTATATTTAACAAGCATAGTATAATTTGTGTTTTCCTCAATAAGGCCTTTCAGAAGTTGTTTTTGTTACTGATTTCCTTTTGAATACTGTCTACTTCCCTACAAGGAATTCAGTCATCTGATGGCTTCTTTAATCAATAACTGAAAACTGGAAGCTCCTGACCCCATTATGTGTTGTTAGATGTGGTTAGGAAGGAGGTGCAATCTGTGAACCCACCCTCTGTATCAGCTGGAGCTGAAGGAAAAGAAAGTGTTCAGTGGTTGAATTGGCACTCCTTCAGCTTGTTCCTAGAAAAGGGGTCCTACCCTTCCAAAGGAGAAGGTTATGCTAATAAGCATAGTTGCTTCTAGGAACACCCTGGAATATATTTGTTAATGGAAATGTTTTGAGTAGTGAATACATTCTATTTCAGAATTGTCAAATCTCCAGATTTTTTCTCAGAATGTTTTTGCTCTGCTAAAGGGAAAAAAATATCATAGCCTTATAATGCAGGACTAAGCCTAGACTCAACCCCTGGCTCCAAAGGAGGGATTCTCTCTGAGCAGGATGAAGCCACTGTTTCAGCTTTTGGTAAAATGGATTTTTTTTGTTGTTGTTCTGTTGCATTGTCTAATCTTTCCCACTTGTAAACTCTGCAGATCTACTGCAATAGAAAACTCTTGTTATTATTACAGTAGTTCTTTTAATAATAAAAATATAAATTTCTTCCTTACAAACTGTCAGTCAAAGATCATGGCATTTCTGTTTCTGTGGTACATTTAATCCACTCTAGTTTGACCTTCCTGTTGATTAGATTAACTTTTGATCTTATGATACTAATTTATTGCAGTTTTGTCTTCCCTTTGCAAAATGAATTATCTGGTATTTTGTAAACCCATCTAATGTCATTGCTTAGGAGTGAACTTATTCGGATGAATTCTTTTGAGTTGTGTAATGGTATAATTGATTTGGGAAAAAGCATTCTGTTTATGTAAGAGTTATGTTTTCTTTAAATTAAGCCTGAAAGTGTGTTACTGTCGCCTTATTTCAAGGTATTTGAGTTTGTAACTGTAAGACACTGGAAGGTGTTCTGGGAATAGTTGTAGGCTGCTGGTCCCAGTGATCCCATGACCTCTGTTTTGCTGTAGAAAGCTTGGAGTCACTTTTTGAACAGCTGACCATTTTCAAAGCTTTCACAAGAGAAAGATGAAAGCTACAAGAAGAAATGGCTTTTAGCCCAAAAGAGGCAACGCTATCATTTTATGCTTAATGTAGCTAGGAAAACGTGTGAAATACTGCTGATTTTCATAAAGAGCTTTTTTCAACCTAATTTCTGAAATGAGGAGCTTCCATTTTACTCAATCTGTGTGAGACTGAGCAAATGGCCACTTGAAGTTTGTTCTCAGGCTCATCTAAGTGCATTGAAGCATTCTTTCCTGAGAAGCATCAGTCTCACTTTTAAGACTAGCAGAAATATTTCTATAAAAATATTTTCATACATTTTTCTACAAAGGGATATTTTCTCTGAAGTTGCAAAATCTCTGTTCTTATCTCTTAATTTCTTCAAAACTTGTATTAATGTTAATTTCTCTGGTAAAGGCAGTTTGCAGGATATCAACAAACATTGCAGTAGTGGGTTTTACACATTCATAATATGAATTTATTCTCCAGAGACTAATGGTTTAGGTCCTGTAACAGAATATGCAGCCAGTGGAAGAGAGAACATTGAAGAGTAAGAAAAATATAGTAAAACAAAAGCCAGAAAGCTGTTCTGCTTAAGTGGAGTTCTTAGCTGGTTATGTGCCCAGCCCTTGTCATGTGCAGCTACAGTGGGCATTGCAGTGGTACTGAGTCCTTAAGAGCTTGGGTCTAGAAGTGGCTTTGTGCATTTGTGCAGCGAGGTCCTGCTCTTATGCGTGAGGACAGGCTTCAGTTTGGAAGCCAATGACAGATGCTGACTTTGGCACACACTGACAGGGGAAAGGAGTGACCTGTGTCACTGAGACACAAATCAGAAGTGACAGCTAAATGCAATATGTTTGGTTTTTGCATTGGGAGTGGCAGTGGTTTAATTATTTTTTTTTTAATTATACAAAATACACATGGCAAAAGCCTTATTTTAAACTCACACAGACATTTGGGTTCTTCCCTGTTCAGAATGCCAGTGAACTGCTGTTGTGCCTCTGCAACTTTATACAGGTTGGAGAGGTTGTCTTCCTTGTTTTCTAAATGAACACCAGTATCATCTGCTACATGTACATGAAGGGTCTGCGTTCCAGCCCTCAGATAGAAAAAAGTGTTGCTGAGTCAGAGTACTGAAGGTATAAGTCGATGATAAATGTTTGGGGAATGAAAGCGTGAAGTGGGCATTCAAGGTAGAGCAGAAAGAATGGTACTGAATAAGGGATATACACTAGGAAGGGGAGAGAGTGACTGTAGTAGTAAGAAACAGAATGTCTCATAGGCTTCTTCAGGACTAGTATTCAGGCACTGAGTCCAGTGTTTGTGCTTCTTAACATGAGAGGACCAGGGAACGACCTTAGGCTGAACTTCAGTGTGTCCATGCTCCTTAATTGTTGCTCCACTCCTTGTGGTGCTTTGGGCTGCCTTCACCAGCTTTTGTCCAGACAAATCTGCTGTAGGGAAAGGGCATCTTAGCAGCATAGGTGCAACTTGAGGCCACAGTTTCATCTTCACTCTCCTCTGTGGCCCAGGATAGGCATTCTTATAGAGCAGGAGGCTGCAGTAACTAGTCACAAGAGACAGGAAGTCGCTAGCAAGAGTGTTGGTCCTGTGCAAAAAGACCAAAGGTTGAATCTGGAAGGTCTTATAAAAGGGGTGGCAAGAGAATTTTGTGTGATTTGAGGTAAAGATACCCACATTAGAGCCGTGGGTATTAATTAGCAGGGTGGATTTTAGCACCCTTTATCAGAAAGGGAGATACGAAAATGAAAGGCTTGATTTTGGCTATGAAGATTTGCAGAAGATGACTGGGCACTGCTGGCATGTCAGATTTGGTCAATAACAAAATGTGTTTTGCATTTACTGTATATACACTGTAAAAGTAATGCTGAGTTTTTGTCAGTGGAAATGGATACTCACATTTTGAAATATAATGGAATTAATAAGAGGAATGCATTTGGTATTCATGTTTGCCTTTATTTTCTTAGCATACTATAGGATAATATTTTGGCCCAAGTCATAATAAAGTTAATGTGATGGTAAGGAGTTGAAGACTCTGTAACAGTAGATGCTGTGAATACTAGCAACATGATTGAACATTTTTTTGCTTTTTAGTAGTTGTTCAATACAATTTTATTGATACTTGTCTTACAATTTATATTGCTTAATAGATTTTATTTTTATGATGTTTAAAATGTGTAGGTCTTAATTTATAACGCGCTTCTGTGATACCATTTTTAACGGTGGTGTTGCAGATATTTGCTTAATATTTAAAATGCTATTTAAAGATAAAACTCCAACACAGCATTTGTGTCAGACTGTGGACACTCCATATCCTTTGATTAGTACAACATATAGGGATAATATAATGGTGGGAATTATGCACCCAAATTTAGTTAAATTACTACTAGTCTGGATTCCCTGGAAGTTGAAAGACCATAGCTATACAGCTCTTATTTAATCTTTAGACTTCTGGAATTACTTGCACAAACTGGCTGGCTGTGGTTGAAGTTGGAATGGTGACTGCCTATGCATAAAACTAACTTTTCATATGGTGTTTTTGGTGTGTTTCAGGGGAAGGTCCACCTCGAACTGAGACTGAGTGAAGTCATAACAGACACTGGTGTCGTCTGCCATAAGCTTGCAACACGGTAGGACTTGAAATGTAGCTGTGGAGCTATGGGAAACAAACTGTGTAGTGCTTCATTTAAAAATAGTTGGAGGAATCAAAAAATTTATTTGGACATTGAATGTTCTTAATCAGAAATATCCTTATGAATTTATAGGGTGTGAGGTTTTTTTCATTCTCCCTTCTCCTTCTCTCTACGTAATCTATGTAATTTTCTTCCTAATAGTCTTAAATGTTAATAAATCCCTTATCCAATTTAGTCATGGCATAAATACTAAAAAGACATCAAAGGATAATATTAATGTCCTTCTAATTTGCATTAAGGACCTTACCAGCTAAGTAAATTTGTAGCACAACTTGTGTGGTGAGAGAGTGTTACAGGGCTGACTTAAAACAAAAGTTTGCCATAGGTTACTAAGGCAGCCTCAGAATCAGCCATCCAGTCTCATTCAAGTTGAAACAGAGATGCCACAGGACTCATAGCAGTAAAGATTTCTCTCTTCTCTGAGGAGGAGTCTGGAAGACCACTGCTCTCTGGCCACACCAAAGCCTTACCCAGAGGCAGTTGCAGAGCTGGTTGGCATCTGTGGTGAATCTGCTTTGTATTCTCTGTCTGAAGACCTGTCAAAATCAGAGTGGTGGCATCATATACACTTCTAGCTGTTTGGCAGTTGTGTCAATATGATAAATGCTCTGCTAGGAAAGTTCTAACCAGCCCAAGTTTCAGACCAGTATTTAATATCATTTTGTTGCTGCCTTTGCTAAGGCTTTGTCCTGATAGTCTTTACATCTAGGACCTGTTAACAAATGCAGGTGACCTATTTGGTGACCTCCATCACTGTAGACTCACTCTTGATATAAGGATGTGCTGATTTAAGTGATCCTACCCTCTGGCCATGCAGGTCCTACCAGAGCTCTGCAGGAGGTACATTCAAACTCTCTCTCTGCAGTCTGCTGTGATGAGGCAGAGCGAATACCAGGGATGGTCTGGTGCAAGTTGCTGTGTAGGCTCTGAGCTCCAGTGAATTTGTTAACCAGGGCACAGTGCTGCTGGAACGCCGCTGTACCTCTTTGAGAACAAAAATTGCTATGTCAGTATAGCTGTGCACCACCTGGAGAGCCCAGCCTTCCTCTAGCTGCTACCTGAGGACTCTTGTTATGGCATTTTCCATTGCACAATTTAAACACGACCAAGTGATGATGGTCACACACATTCTGAGAAACCAGAGCTCAAACGTGTGTCTACCAAGTCCTAGGTTGGCATCTTTTGTTCAAGTGTTGTTTGTATTGCTGTTGGTCCTGAGGCTACGCAGGATGGGGGGAAACAGAAGGGGGGAAAAGGCAATTTCTTGCCTTTCTGCTGTGAGAGAGGGTGTATGTGTGTGGGACATACAGGACAGTGGGTTTATCACTGAGCTTGGACTCTCCTTGAAGCAAGCCTGGAGGATACTGTACTTAGAGAGGAAAAATGAACACAGTTCTCCTGGTTACCACCTTGAGGTTTCTTTAGCTTTGGCCTTTCTGACAGTGTGTACTGCACTCCTCAGACATGATAGAGCCACAGAGCCCTCTGTCCATATCCTTTGAACCCTAATTGTGGGTTGAGATTCTGTGATGTCAGTGACTCTGCAAACACAGATAAAGTGAAACATCCTTCCACTCTCGTCTGTTTTGAATAGTTAGGAGGTATACTAAAGGACCTCCAGAAGTGTTTGTCTCTATTCTGAGAGAGTATTTCATTCCACAGCCAGCTGTCTTTTAAAGGTTTTGTTTTCAGTTAAGTGGGACCTGTTAACATTACAGTACCAATGGATTTTTCAGTGAACTTTCTGAAATGCTAGAAATAGGTGTCTGAAAAGGTCCTTCTTAATATGTAATACATGCAGCTTCTTGCTTCCTGAATACTAGTGAGGCAGTGAGTACTTTAACAATGTGATTTTCTAGCTTTCTATTCATTTGACTAGACAGCTTTTAAATACTTATTTGCTTATATATTCTTGATTTGAAGACTGTTCCATTAACTTTCTACAATGCAGAGAAAAAGACTTACATTGGTTTGCAAAGCATTCTGTAACCATAATTTGCTAGGTATTGTTCACTGTATTAGCTGCAACGTGTAGAAAAATCATGAGGTTTTAACCACTGAATTGTAGTGAGCCCAGGTCTCTTAGAAATGCAATTTGAGAATCAGAGCTCGAGCAAGCTTTTGTCTGCTGAAACTATCTTTTCCCATTGCCACCTTCTCTTTGGTGTCTGACCTGGGCACTCTGGCTTTGTCTAGTTTCCACATTTATTTGTTATTTGAGTGGTGAGAGTAGAGCTTAGCACTTTCAAAAAGAAATTTGGGAAAGAAGAATGTTTCTAGAGTATGTAGTTCCATTGGTGCAGGTTTTCATGGCAATGTGTCTTAGGTCTGAGAAAGAAGAAGGGAATGATGAAGGGGAATGATTACCTTGAGGGAAATAAAAGCCCTTCAAAATGTTGTCCAGCATTTTCTTCATGCCACACTGCTTGCTTTAGGAAGGTCTACAGCAAACTGCAGCTCTTAAACTTTTTCCAAGTGATCTGAAACCTCTTTCAGGTTTGTTCATAGATATCTTATTGTTCTAGTGCTTCAGCATGTAAGAAAAGACTATGGTAATTAAGCAATGCTCAGCTAAATGTCTATGTACCTGGAAGTTGCCAGTGAGGAGAGAAGCAGAGGCAGGAGAGGCAGAGCCTTTGTTAGAGGTAGGTCATGAGTGAAAAGCAGAGACTAGGTATTTTAGGGAAGTGCAGCTTCCAGTTGAGTATTGTGAAAGTAACTGATTTCCTTGTGAACATCTAGTGAATGTTACAGTGAGAAAATAAGACAAGGCTGTAAAAACGTGAGCAAGAATCTAGAATCACTTTGTCTGAAAAACTGACTTGTTCTGAGGAATCTAAGGCTTGTCTTGTGAACTTCCTTGACTTTGATTAAAAAAAAAAATACTCGTTTTTTTTTTTAAATGAAGCATTTAACTACAAATATAAACAATACCCTGCAAATGACCTCATAGATATAACTGGTTGAACGGCTCAGGTTTGCAAGGAGAACAAAAGCTGCATCCAGTGGGCAGCTGTTTAAAAATGCCTTAGAGACATTTGCTTTTTTAAGCCCCAGAATACTGCTTGTTGTCAAAGACCACATATGTAGGCTAAATGAAGACTTGGCCTAATTAGGAAACTTTTTTACCTCTCCAGAAAATATGAGCTTACCCATAGGTCTTTATCAGTGTGCTCTCTGAGCCTGTTCACATTACAGCCACTTCTGCATTCCAGAAGGCCTGGAAAGCAGCTGGGGCTGAGCCAGCCTGCAGTCCTGTGGAGCACGCTGTGAACAGTCAGCTGGATGAATGGATGGAAAAATTCATCTGAATGGAAGGGCAAATTAAAATATTAGAGTAGTAGATTATTAAAAAATGCAAAAGGCAAGTGTGCTTCCTTAGTCCCTGCAGAGGAAGCAAAAAATTCAGTTTGAAAACTGTTACCTAATAGCTTCTCCTTAGGAAGCATTCAATACTTTCATTTAGTCTTAAACCACTAAGCTGTTGTGCTTCATCAGAGGCCCTAGTCTCAGCCAGATTCTGCCAGCACAATCTCGTGGACTGAATCCCCTCAAAAGATATTCAAAGGAGAAGCATTAGTGGATTTAAAAGTTACATTGACAGTACAGATGTAGGCACCACACTCACACTGCTTGTGTCCCCTGGCAACTTCTTCTGTCATACTCTGTAACAACAACTCTCACTTTGGATGCTCCTTCTGGGAACAGTTTGCTACTTGTGGGCTCCCTCTGTGGGACCTGCTGCAAAACCTGATGGTCCTTGTGACTGGCCGCCATAAGTCTCTCATATCCCAGTTACAGGACTTGGGATGCAACCTCCTGATGTGTATTTTCACATCATACAGAGAGAGCAGACCTACACCCTGCTCACCACAGACCCTTGCCCGAGTGTGTCAGATAAAAAAACCATGTGTGTGGACTTAGTGGTCTGGTACCTTCCTGTAGCTGCATTTGTACTAAATACTGTCGTGCCATGTAGTGAGTCACCTTGAGTGTTGGGAAAAAGTCTTACTGAGTAGGTCTGGCTTCTCCTCTTTCTGTCTTTTACTCACAAAACATCTCACACTGTGTTCCTCTACGCTTTTTACAGCCACAGCCTTCCTGGCCCTTGCACAGTCAGCTGCTGCTTGTTGTGACTATTAACATCTGGCTTCACCTTCCACTGGCTGTGAAGACCATCTCCTGTTTGTCACCTGCCAGAAATCTATCTGATTTTTACAGATCTAAATGATCTGTAATTTTATGAACACTTTTAAGATAGGCCATGGAAAGAAGTGGTCAAGACTTTCCCATGCTTCCGGCTGCTTGTGTCCATACACATCCCTTTGTGCTGACACACAGCTTCTGGCAGGTGCTTGAGCAGTGTTGTATTTTACTTTTCTTCCCCTCATGCTTTTTAAGGTTTCAGTCCTGTATATCCTAGAAACTGCACTTTGCTTCCTCTTTAGTGCAGAGGAAGGAAAGTGATTGGGGAAAGATTCTCTTTGCTCAGCCGTGCTGGGTTGCAGTGTTTGAACTAAGTCATGAACAATATGTGTCTAGCCATATTACATGAATGCATCTGAAAATCAATGGTATGTACTTCTCTCTAAATTTTTTTATAAGCCACCACTTCCCATCTACAGAAGCTTTTCCTGCTTTACAACTGAATTACTCTGAAAGGGTCAGTTTTTGTAAACCTTTCCCCACCATTGCTAGAGCAGTTTTTGGGCAACATCTGTGTTTAGCACAGAAAGGTGGTTCCCCAGAGGCTTTAAGGCCTCTGGGCTGTCCAGACAACTTTGTCTCATCTGTCAGAGCCACACAGACAAGGAACATGCTTTTGTATTTATTTAATAAAGAGGAGGGCTCCTGTAGATAGCTTTGTGGCATTCTGTAGGCTTTGCTGTGGTTAAGCTACTAGAGGCAACATTTAGAAGCAGTGTTCTGTATTTAGCAAGATGACATCTTGCAGCATGCCTGAAGGAACAGGGCACTGAACTCCTGTTGAAAGTCAGAGTGAGCTGGGAGCCTGGCTCCCTGATCATCCTTTGAGAATTCCAGCATGTGTATGTAATTAGTCACATTTAAATGTCTGTATTTATTCAGTGTCCCCAGCTGCTCCTTCAAGTGTTGTCTTATGTCTTGTCTCTTAGTTTTAAAAAAGTGTGGAAACATCTGCTTTGGAAAGCTCACCCCTCCTCCCCCCTGCTTCTTTTATTCTCCCACCCAGTAAATTTATATAGTTAAATAACAATGTATGTACTTCAGAGGCCACTGCTTTCTTTCACATGTAATAACACAGTTTTCCAGTAAACAATTCATAAGTCTACAAATACATTATCTGTACAAATACAAATACATTATGCTGAAATTTTATTTGGTAAATGAAGCTTTTGTAGCTCTGGTATGGAAGACGTGGCTGCTCTGCATTAATTTACGAATTAAATGCTGTGCAGCTCTCTCAAGGGCTCTGCAAGATGTATTCCAACCATGTGGAACAAAGTTGAATGGGCAGTTTACAAGAGCAAGCGGGAAAGGAGACAATAAGTAGGTATGACATCCCTAAGATAAGTGCTTCAGGGATTATTGAAAGAACAGTGACTTATCTATGGGCTATAAAAGCCTTCTGAAGAGGGAGGTAAAGGAAGAAGGTTTCATTTGTCAGGTGTGGTTAAAGCAGGTCTCTGCCTAGGGGTGGGAGTCCTGAGACTTGGTGATGGTTTCTCAGCCTTCCCTGCCACGTGAATAGAGTACAGAGCATGCAGTGAGCAGCATCTGACCTTCCTCTCTGATTGCTCGCATTATAGATCTGAATTTCCTTGTCCATGAGCATTGCTGCTCACTGGTTGACAACCACTGCCCTAGATCAGATTGGCTTTATGTAAGTGTTTAAAAATCTCTTATGCAATATGGTGTTTCTGAGGTTAAGGTAAATGATGCTTCATTTTGAAAATTTCAGAGGCTCAGCCCTTCTGTTTTGTTGGTCACAACTCAAGAAGGACAAAGTTACATGTACCAAGTCTATTTGGAAGGGCTGAGATAATGGCCATTCCTGCTTTTGGATCAGCAGTCTGGATCCTAATCTAAAGCATGAGAGAAAAACATGATCCCATCTTGTCTGGTGCAGGTTTGCTGTTTCCTCCTGTGATTGCATTTGGAGGCACCTTGAAAAATGACAGGAATGTAGCTAGTCCTTCAAACATGGAACATGCTTTAATGCATTTGTATAAAATTAGAACATAGGCATCATCTTTGAGTCATCTGAGAATTTCCCTTTACTAACTAGCTTGTTTCCTGCTTTTCTCATTTATATTGGAGGTAGTTTACTTTCTAGTACATAGCTATCTTAATAAAATACCAAGAATTGGTAAAGAATTTGTCTAAAGGGTTGGATTAAATAGAAAGCTTGGAAATGCACGGCTGTATTTACCTACTGATGATGAAGACCAAATTTTGTTGGCTTTCTGTTGTGGCCCTCCCTCTGATGGCGTTAAGACCAGAAAGCAGGAGTGCAGGCAGAGCAACCAGCAAAGTTTTAGACAATACTCTGCTGTTTCGTTGGGTGGTTTTTGTTTGTTTGTTGTTTTTCTGAATTCAGTTTTCATGCAGAAAACACTTGGGCTTGTTAGTTTGATGATGTTTCATTAATCTCTCACAGTAATCTGGTTTTCTTTAGCAGATGGTGGTGAAGTCTAGTTACTTGTCGGTGGTGTAGAGCAGGGTTTGCTGTTTTGCAGTTACTCTACTCTTTTGAGTGTGGTGTGCCATATACAATATTTTCCTTTTCCAAAATGGAGTTGGTGTTCCGCAAAAGCATCAGCAGGAACCAGGGTATGTTTCTTCATGGACGCAATGTTTTGTTGCTTTGTGAGGCAGTAGTGCTCCGTCTCAGGCTCTTGATGATATGTTGGTGTGGTGCAAGGCTGCAGTTCCTATTGAGTGTGGAGATAGCCTGAGGCCAGAGCTGGCACTGGTTGCTTTTCCTGTGATGTTAGAGTGCTCAGCACTCTTTGCCTACATCCAGAATGGGTCTGTGAGCCACCCAGCCCTCTTGAGTTTGCTGCGTCCAGTTTAGAGAACATACATTTGTGCTGCTTTAGAGAAGTTTCTACTCTGCTGCAGAGACATACAGCGAGCTTTGAACTCTGTTCAGGGTCAAATGAAGCTTATTTTCCTTCCTAAAATATGATCTGCATCAGTTAGGGGGAAAAAAGGTATTGCTAACTACAAGGCAGCCAGTTTAATGTATGCATCAATCAGGTGAAGTCACAGTATTTTGAAAAATTTCAACTTCTGTTTGCTCCTGGGAGAGAATGCTAATGAAGGCATAAAGTGGTTTCACAGCTTCATTCTGAATAAACTCATGCATCTATTAAATGTGTTACCATTTCCTTTCTCTAGTGAGCAAGCCCTGCATCAAGCTGTGCCTTTTCCTGCAGGATCGCATCTTGATCAGGCTTTTAATCTTGTATGGGTTTCAATAACACTGCTGGGGGGAAAGTGCTCAGTGGTTAAATCACATAGTATCTGATACTTTTATCATGAAGTGCTGCAGTGCTGTGGATTTTGGGAGTACAGAGGGGAAGAGAGAACAGATATCTATCTTCATAAGGCTTTAACATGGTACATCAATTTTTTCTTCTTTTCTTCCAGCTCTTGTAACACTGAGTTTACACTGCCTCTGCTGTGCTTTTCCATCCCCACCATAGCCTCTATGTTGACTCTTTTGTAGCCTAAATCAAGTTTCAACTGTTTGCTCTCTGTTAAACCTCTGATATGTAGAAATACTGTCTTCTGCTACTGCTGTGTTTCCCACTAAATGAAGTTTGTTTCATGCTTCTTTGTTTTTGTATTGTTTCTTCAGTGCTTCTCCTCCGTTAATGAAATTCTTTGTTTATGCACATCACATACGAGTGTAATTTTATCTGTAATCTCAATCAACAGCAACTTCAATTAGATCCTCTTCCAGCAGAACATGTTTTAAAGTGCTCACCATTTTGAGACTGAATAGTCATTACATGACTCTCTGGAATAAAAGTCAGTTTGTAATTAAAGATTGGGTTGGGAGATTTTTCTTTTTTTCTTCTTTTTTTTTTTTTTTTTTTTTTTTTTTTTTTTTGTTTGTTNTTTTGGTGCGTGGCTTTTTGTTGGTTGGTTGGGTTTTAGTTTATTTGGGTTTTATTGTTTGGTTTGTTGGTTTGGGTTTTTTTGGTTTGTTTTTTTTGTTGGGTTTTTTTTCAGATATAAGGAGAGTAGAGACATGGTACACAATCCCTAGGAAACACTTGTCATTAACTTCATTGTTCACAGAAAGACTTGTTGAGAGGAAGTTATTGCAAGAGGTCTTACAGTGGATGTGGCAATAATGAGAAAGTATCTCTTGCCCTACTCCCTCTGGATGAGCTAGTAATCATGTTCATGCTTCTGGTTACATTATTATACTGAGAATGCAACTAATTATGTGCTATGACTGAGTACTTTCCAGAATCCACAGTGCTGAAATCACCTGGTTTCTACTGTATCTACTTGGCTATCGTGATGTAAACCTTTGACTTCAATGACATTTTCTGGAAATTTCAGTAAGAGTTGGAAAGAGTGGAAAAATTAATCTATGTTGCCAATTATATATTTGTAACATAAAAAGCACTTGTGAGTCAGATTAAAAATCTTTCAACATACATTTTTAATTTAATAGCACTTTGAGGCCTGTCATTTTTACTGTCCCACTCCTTTCTGCCCTACAAGGTAGGTTGCTAGTTTCTCTAATCGTTTTGTAACGATTAGAGAATTAAATACTTAGAATTAAATACTAAGAGAAAAGGGAAATATTCTGAAACTACAGTAACCACAGAAATTGTCAAGGAGGCTGTGCTTTTGGAGGCAGTAGTGTCTGCAATTAATTTTAACTTATTTTGCAGTTGACTTGCTTCCAAGCTGATGGTTTTGTAATAATTTCATACAAGCTTCAAACAGAGGGAACAATTCAACTAGACTGTATACAGCTGCAGATGTACTCACTGCATATGGTTTTACCCTTTTAGTTGTTTGGCAGTCACTGCTGTATTGTCCAGTTTTATGCCCCACCAGCCCAAACATCATGTTTGTAAAAGGTGGCACAGTGTGACAGCAGACTCCCACTATTTATGTGCTGTTCAGTCAAAAGCTGCTGAGAACTGCTGTGTGCAGCCCTTTCCTCCTGCTGTTTTCTTCTCTGCATAGCCATTGAGTTTAATAAAATTAGTAGAACTGCAGTATCTTTTGAAATCTCTACCACTTATTCAAATTTTGTGGGAAATGCTAACTAATTAAAAAAAAATCGTCAGCAGGAGATTGATTGACAAATATAGACTCTCTACAGGCATTTTCTCTTAAGCCTGTATCTTTAGGAGAACAGGCTAAAAAGGATGCTGTTAAACTCAGAAATGTTCATGGAAGAGCTACAGGAAGAACAGAAGAGCTGGTAAATATGTGTTACAGTGAGCGACTGATTTATGCAAGAAAAGCTTTGATGACACCAAGTTGAGGGGGGAAGTGTTGATCTGCTGGAGGGTAGGAAGGCTCTGCAGATGGTCCTGGACAGGCTGGATCAATGGGCCGAATCCAACAATAGAGGCCACCTTGAGTACTGTGTCCAGTTCTGTGCTCCTCAGTTCAGGAAGGACCTTGAGGTGCTGGAGTGTGTCCAGAGAACGTCAACAGAGCTGGTGAAGGGGCTGAAGTGCATGTCCTGTGAGGAGGAGCTGAGGGAGCTGGGGTTGTTCAGCCTGGAGAAGAGGAGGCTCAGGGAAGACCTTATCTCTCTCTACAACCACCTGAAAGGAGGCTGTAGCCAGGTGGGGTTGGCCTCTTCTCCTGGCAGCCAACGACAGGACAAGAGAACAGAGTCTTAAACTGTGCCAGGGGAGAATTAGACTGGACATTAGGAAGAAATTCTTCACAGAAAGGGTGACTGGGCACTGGAATGGGCTGCCCAGGGAGATGGCAGAGTCACTGTCCCTGGAAGTGTTTAAGAAAAGACTGGATGTGGCACTGAGTGCCATGGTCTAGTTGACAAGGTGCTATTAGGTCATAAGTTGGACTTGATCTCAGAGGTCTTTTCCAGCCTAGCTGATTCTATGAAATCTCAGTATGCACAACATTTAAAAGGGAATCCTTCTGAATTTATGATTACTTATTCCTACCAGAAGTGATAACCAATGTTTGGAAGCTCAAGGCTAGTGGGAAACAAGTAGTAAAATGGTTGAGGGTAGGGGTTTGTCTGTTTGTTTTAGTCATGATCATTATCAGCAAAGAATTGCATGTAGAACATTGTAAGAATATTTTAATAGTTGTGATTCCTTTGAGTTAAACCCCAATTGCTTTTAAGAAATGTGCTCTCAAAATGAAGTAGGCATCATGAACTTGTTGCCCAGCTTTACTAGGTGAGAGCGCTCACTGTCTTGAAAGAGACCAGACGACATGATCCCAAAGATCCCTTTTGGTCCCAAACTATGAGGGTAGACATAACACGAGTATGAACTGTTTGTGCAATAACTGGAATTAAAAAACTGATGTGGGCTACTAATTACAGCTGTTTATACCTATCTATAGCATGTCTATCTTACTGTGCCCTAATTTGCATCTTGTTTTTCCATAAGATGGTCTGAAATGACAAACCACTAAAACCTTTATTAAAGAACACTTTACATTGCTTTTCATCTCTAGAGAATTAGTGCTGTATGAGCAATGGTATAACCACCATGTGGTGAAACAGATTCTTCTTTGGATGGGATATCATAGGTTTTAGCTAAACCTATGACATGACTGACCTTTCAGAGTAGAAAGTAAAATGGGACATTGTGCCAGTGGAAATTGTAAACAGTTTGTGTAATGCTTTGCTCCTGGTAGGGGTTACCAGGTTTATCATTTGATGTGCTGTCATTGTGCCAGTAGTCATAACTGGTGCTTTTCCCCATCAAACAGGTTAAAGGGATTTTGTCTTCCATTAGAAGTCTGTGGCTTCCTCTCCAGGCACCTTCTGGGTTTTGGTCTGTGATGACTCAGTGGCAGGCAGTCCTGCTACTGAATTGTAGATCCTTTCCCAATATCTTAAAAAATTGTGGAGAGTCTTTAGAGTCTGGTGCTTTACAAGTGTAGCATTGCAGAGGATGATGCTTTATTAAGGAGGTTTCACTGCTAATGGAAGATTTTGTCTGCAGGACCTACTTTCTTTGGTGTTGTCACAGAGAGGCCACAAAACATCCTTTGTGGAATTTCTGTATTCCATTCACAGTGTGAATAGCACAGAACACTATTGTACATCTCCTTGTAGGACCACAGGAAGGATTCAAATTAGGCAAGTCACCATCCTGTGACAGCTGTTTTTGAAGTAAATGGTTTATGAATCCTGTTTGATCTCTCCTTTTGCCAAGTCAGGGTCATTGATAAGGGTTTTTCAGTTAATTTCATAGGAAAGTGTGTTTACAGAATGTGCCTTTTGATGCCTATGATGATTGTGCATCTTTGATGGGGCTTTGAGTAACTTGGTCTAGTGAAAGGTGTCCTTGCCCGTTGCAGGGGAGTTGGAACTTTATGATCTTTGAGGTCCCTTCCAACCCAAACCATTCTATGAATAGCTCTATCTGCATCAGTGAAAAAAATTTAGGTGAGTGAAACTTATTAAGCTTGAGCTATATGTTGATATTTGGTTTACTAAAGAAGACTCTATTCTGCTTCCTGCCTTTCACAGACTTGGTGTATCTGGTTTAAATTGAATGTTTCTGGTTTGGTTGTTTTTTTGTTTTTTTTTTTTTTTTTAATAAAGGACAGTTTTTGAAGATATAATGCCATGATTTCAGTGTTAAATACTGTGTGCTTTTTATTTTTTGCCTCCTGTGTTTATTTTATTGTCCGTAATTGCAATGATATTAACATCTTTTTAGATATGTAAATCCTGGCAGAATCAAGTTGTTAATATTATTTTGTGAATTGTAGTTGGAGAGCATTTTTATGTTCACTGTGACACAATTTGTATAACCTTAGCCCAGCTGTCTTTGAAAACAAATTCAGTGTATCAGCATTACTTTAGAACCTAGTTGGCAATGTAACTGTCATCAGGTCTCAGCAGGGCTGATGAATCAAATTAATTTGAATTCCTTAATGAAAGTATTGCAAAGTGTAGCAAAGATCACTGCCCTTTAATAATAACTATTGTTAATCAAGATCCCAGATTGTCTGATTATTAACACAAATGTAATCAAGAGTTGTTCTGAGTTGTTCCAAGTTGAGTTTTTTAAAGCATTAAAAAAACCCTACCTCAGGTATGCCAAGGCATTCTCATTACAGAAGATTGTAACCTCTGTGAAGTGTTTGAAGGCACCTTTGGTTGCTTTCTAGTTCCACAAATAATTACTTCTTTTCTTTATAAATTACAACATATTTTTGTTCTGCTTTCATTTAGAAAGATGTATTTGTTACTACATCTATTTAAATATGATGTGAAAATCTACGTGGAGGAGTATTCAGGAATTTATTTAGTAGAGAAATCATTATACTTGGATTAGGGATGAGAAAAAGTTGGCTGGGTTTACATTCTGATGGCGCTTGGCTTTCATTAAACTATCTCATTCCCTTGTCTTCCCTTCCTGTGTGCATCTGCCATCACCCAAAAGATGCATCTCAGCTGATGCATTCTCTTGGCCCAGGAGTTCTGGGTTATTGGACTCTGTGGTTCAAATGTGTCATGGCATGTGATTTAGATGCTCTTTTCCAATTTGCTATACTTCATGTTCTCCCATTCTTCCCATTTCCAATTTGCTACACTTCATGTTCTCCAGGTGTCTGTCAGTTCAGACCAGCGTGCCTAAATTTTTATTTAAAATATTATGGTCTGTAGTCAACCTGGGATATCTGTTTGACTTGACCATACTCAGCACTTGGGAGGAAAGCTCAGCAGCTAGGTAGGAAAGCTGTAGGATGAGCGGCTTCTGTTAAGCTCTTTTGTTTCTTAGAGTTGGGATTCCCCCCACTCTCACACACCCACACCTATCCACTCCCCACCAGGGTGCCTTATTGCCTTCTCTCTGTCTTTAAAGTTCTTTAAAGCTTCTGCTTTTAACCTTTTCCTTATCTTTTTACTTCATAATCAGATTCCTGCCAGTAGGCTCAAAAGCTTTTGGGTGATTTCTTGGTACCTTCTGCTCTGTCATGTATCACACTCTGTCTTAGGGATGAATGTCAGTCATTCCAATAGCTTCTTCCTTTTGTCTTCCTTCTTGTCATGTGGACATCAAACATTTAATAGTTGTAGATGCTTCTGGCCTCTGGTGGAGGTGAAAAGTCAGGACATGTTCATGCAGCTTGTTTTGTTTGCTTATGTGCTCGTGCATGTACACAGTGACAAGAGGGATTGTGCTGTGTGCCTGCACCTCCTTCTTGGGAGCAGGTTGAACTTGGACAGGTCTCAAATCAGATTTCACTGCAGTTTTCTTTCCATAAAACCTGTATATCCCATACAGAACACTGGGACCGATATACCTTTCCAAGCAAATAAAAATTACATGGGAGATTTTCGTGTCGTAGTCTGGCTTCATTGTTTAGCCATAACAACCTTTCTGCCTCTGACTCCCATGCTGCCTTTTGGTCTTCTTTCTTTTCTTATCAGCCTGTTACAGGCAGTATCTCATTGCTTCCATTTCGGGTTGCCGCAGTTGGCTCAGTTAAAGCTGCTGGCTGGGCTCTGATCATTTGCTGTGTATTGTAATTGTTGCTGTTTTGTGCTTCACTCCTCTTGCATTTCCCACCATGCTGCTTTAACGTGAGTGCTTCCTTCCTCCAACTGCCTTGATGTGTTGACCAGTTCCTTGGCTTCCTGCCACACTGCATGAAATGCAAATTTCTTCACTTGCCCCTACAAGAATCAATATAGTACCATCATTAAGCACATTTATCCTTTCCTGATTTACCTCTTCTTTTCTTTTGCTATTCCATTATGATTTTTATATACTACTTTGCTTTAACTTTTATTTGAGTCTTTTGCCTTCTCTGAATATCAGCATGTACTAGAAATAACTTATTGCTTAGCCTTTCTCTTTTCTCTCCTGTTGTTAAGCTCTTGTTCCCTGTTAATAGCTGGGGTTGCCAGTCTGAGACCAAGGCAGAAGGAAATGATGATGTCAGTGCCAGAAATAGGCACTAAATCAGTGTGGTTCAAAATTTCTGTGAGCTTGTGTCTCTGCTTAAAGCCTCAGGGCACTATCATAAAGGATAATTTAACAATTTTTTAATATTGACATACCTGAGGAGTTTTCTGAAGAGGCTTAGGAAGCTTGCAACTCTGCTGTAATTGGCTCATAAACTGGCTTAAGTACTAATGGACTAACTCCTTGTCCTGTGAGAACAGGATGGCTGACACACACTTTTTAGTCTGCTCTCTTTAGTACAGAGTACAGATGGTACTCTAAATAAACTTTTAAAGGTCTTTCTAGAGCAGCTATTGGGAAGCAAATGGGATGTTTTGAACCATACTATGGAGGATGGTTCCCATATTAATAGCAGAAAAAAAGTCTGGTTTTAAACTTCTAAGAAATGTGTAGATTTTTAATGACAGGAGAAGCTTGCAGTTTATTTGAAATGATACTGGTTTTAGGGATATATATGTGTTGACAGTATTTCTTCCTTATATTTAATGAAGTAGGGGTTTTTGCATTGGATGTAGTTTTACTGTAATATCTGTAATAGGATTTGGTTTAGAATGGAGAAGTAGGGGCTGTGCTCATTAGCTTTCACTTGCTTTCTATATGTTATTTGTTGGCTTTATATGAATATTTGTCTCTGTTTTGCTATAAAATAGCTTCAGTAAAATACCTGCAAAATAAATTTTTGCTTGAACTCAGACACTAGTAGTCAATTCCTCTTCCTTTGCTCTCTTGAAAGGAAATCTCCATTGACAGCCTTCTGTTAAAAATAATTGTGTGTGTGCGTGACAGAAATTTTGCATGTACAGAGCTTTCCGCTTAAGACCAAAAGCTCATCTGTATGGTGCATGAGGCTGAAAAAACGATTGTAGGTCAGTTTAGGAAGGAATCTCTTCAGGGTAACACGGGTTTAAGAACGTGTTTAAATAGTTTGCTGGACTATGACTGTTTTCAACTGACCTGGAAATGGGGAAGAAAAGGTAGTGCTTACATGGGGTTGCAGCTGTAATGTCAATTTCAAGGTTTCTGTTGTGCTTTTGCCATAGAGGCTTGCGGGGGGGGATATTCTAGAGGGGAAAAAACCAAAATAGCTGCCTGCACAGGCTTTTCCTCTGATGTCCTTAAGGCCTATCAAAATGGGAGTAGTTTTGAGTGTATAATATATTTTGTATATAAATGTTTTAGAGTCAATGCCTCAAATGCTGTACAGTCTTTATTCTAAGGGAATACGCATTGGGTAAATTGCTGGTCCAGGTGAAGTGCCATTTGTGGAAAGAGGTAGGATTTCATTTAGTGCCACACACCTTTGTGGCAGAATGAGTTGCCATTGAAAGGGGGAAAAGTAGCTGCAATTAACTGTTAATCCTCTCGAATGTTGAGGAGATGGCAAGTGTTTATTTTTGCTTGTAGGCCAGAACTTTTTTGTTCACCAAAATTAACTCAAAAGAAGGAGGGTATTATCCAGAGAAAATAGGGTACTGCTGGAGTTCCTCAAGGAAGTGGTTCTCCTGGAAAGGCAGTAAGAGTGGTGGGAGGATAGACTGGAGAGCACAGTGCTGATAAGGATTGGATAAAGACTCTGGTTTCAGGTTTCCTGGAGAGATGAAATAATGTAAGGGGAAAATGTCTTGAAAAATCATGATGATAAAGCAAGTATTGATGCATTTTGTTCAGTATGGCTGTATTCACTTGGACATTGCTCCATGCTTTCCTTTCCCTGGTTCATTCTACCATGGTGGCATAGTCAGTGGTGACCAGACACTACACAGTGCTGTAACATTTTGTGTCTGTGCGGGACATAACTTGAAGATGAACCAGATCACATCATTGCAGGCAGTTCCCAGGATGTGAGAACAGCTATCAGAGGAAACTGGTCTGTTCCCAGTACAAAACAACATTCAGGTGACAAGAATAGTAGGAAATCTCATTTTGGTACAAATAGATCACTTCTGGATGTCAAGGAATAGGCACTTTTGAAATCTTTTACTGGTGTTCACTTACTGGGAGTGGGCATGATCCTTTGACTTCAGATGATCATCCAGAGGACAAGGATTTGATTCAATATGTGGATTCAGTATTCTTAGCCTCCTTATTCCCTGGGGCCAGGGGCGAGTTAGAGTATAGATTGGTAAAGAAATTTTTAGAAGGTTGGGACATACTAATTGTAGTATTTTTGATGATGAAGGTAGAGTGGAATTTAAAACGAGGATTGAGTAAACTGTAAAAATTTGTCTTATTCCAGAAGAAACTGGCCACTTGGTCAGCCTCTTGACAAAAATATGTGTTTATGTTAAATTCTCAGTAGAGATCCAGTAGATTACTTTGTGGAAATGAAGGGAAAGTAAGTGCAAGGCTTGTCTGAAGGTACACAAACAGCAGTTCAGATGTAGCATTTGGTCAGACTCAGTCCAGGATGCTAACTCTGAGTCTGTCTAGGAGATTAGGAATTATGAGAGCAGTCATGCAGTGACACACTCTCCTGGCCTCCAAAAATTTATGATTCAGGGGATTTTCTGAGCTAAACATGGTGGTGAGTGCAATTACATTGAGACAAAGCCCCTCTGCAACACATGAATATAACTGGTTTATTAAGGCTGTGATAAAGGAATAAGAAGGAGGCCTGGTAATAATTCCTGGCTGCCGTGGAAGGAGTAAGTTGTGCGCACACAGATGTGAGGTTGGCCAAGGTGTACATAGTCTATCATGCAGGATTACATTGAAGTTCCTCTTAAACCACTGGGAATGAGTAAGGAGTTCAGCTCGTGGTGCATAGCTGCACCAAAAGAAAAGAACATTCAGGAATGAACTGAACATTGCAAGGAAAGGACACCACATCTTTGCGGTCAGACTAGGCAAAAAGACTGGACTGCTCTGTTATGAAGTTAAAGATTAATAGCCTTATTTTATGTGCCTTGAGAAGCCCAGTCACAAGGAGAGACTATTTAGGGGTCTTATGTTATCCCTGGAAGACAAAGTACTCAGTACATATATTACAAGATGACTCTAGTCAGTAGAAAAGAAAAATTGGGAAGGAAAAAAAAGATATCTAGAGAGACTTAAGAAGCTAAGTCATATACCCAGCTTTGGGAAATATACTTTACCAAACAAGTACTTGGCATAAGCCAAAGATGCATTGGTTTGATGACAGTTCTGACAAATCTACCACAAGTTTGCTTTTAAGTTGGTACTTGTCTGATCAGGCTTACCTCATAAAGTACTGAGTGTTCAAGTAATCATTAGATCACTAGAGCAAGCAAGGAGGAAGTCTCTTGTTTTTAAAATTATGCACAGCATAACTTGAATATGGCCAAAAAAATGTGCATATGGGATGGAACAAAGTCTCAAGATAAAGAAATGAAGGGGAGGTGGAACAAGCAGAGGCTGGAAATAGAGGGATGGTAAGATAGATGAGTAAAATTGCTAAGTATCTGTATTGATCCCAGAAACCAACCAATTAAAATACATGGTACAGCTATAGAAAGCAATTGTATAGAAAAAAATGATATATTTATTTTCTCTTGAGGAATCACAGTGAGAAAACAGTCTGATTTGAGAAAAGAGAGTGGGAATGGTGTGCTGGTCCCTACCCTAGGCTGAAATTGGGGAAACAACTGAGCCTGACTCAGTAGACTGGAGGCTGGAAAAACAGTAAATACACATAGGAGTTTTAGGAACAGCTATGTCCCTTCTGATTTCTTTTCTTTGTCTGGTTTTACCTTGGTTGTCCATTCTGACACACAAGGAGGCTGATGACACATGTGCATCTTGAACAGTCACAAAGCCTGTAATTTCTGAACAATTTTTACAGTTCCAGGGAAGGAGCATGGAATGCCTGTGTGCTTGGATCATTCTGATGTTGCTCACCTGCGCTAAGCCTGGTTTTGAGTATGTTTGTGTAGGGGCTGTGTCAGAGATTACAGCCCACAGCGCTTAGCTGGCAGCCCAGAGGCAGAGGAAATGCTTGTGCTGTCAGATATGAGCTGTTTAGTCTTTGCTGAAAAATCTTTCTTTTTTTTCCAAGACCTTCTGCTCCTGCCACCCTCTCAGCTTCTGTAGGCACAAGGACATGCTTATGGTGTTTAGGTTTTTGAGGTTTTCTCTTACCCACTGGGAATTTCCCATAACTTATTTACTCTTCTGAAGTTTTGGTCATGAACCACATTGAAAACTGAACTGCCTTGTTTCTTGAAACCTATTAATTTTATAAACCACAAGCAAAATATAGTGAGGCAGCTGCATTGAGAGTTTTCTCATACAACCCAGCTCTAACCTTAGCTCTGCCCAGCCAAGCAAGCTGTGAGGGGTGGCTCACTCTGCCCCAGCTGGGCTCCAGACAGCTAATGGTGAGAAATTACCAGCTGGGTAGAAAAGGTTCTGGCAGCCAGCAGACTTTTTTTTTTCTCTAGGGTCTGATGAATTGACTTGTAATTCTTGAATAATCTTGATTGTCTAGGTTTTTTTTCATTATTCTAGTACATGTAAGTTAAGTTAATTCTGCAGATGACTGGAGCAAGGTTGTTTTATTTTTACTGGCTTTGTTCATTGCTTCCCACTATGCCCCCCTTTCCCAAGATGATACCTTTATTGCACATTTTTTTCTTTTTCATCTAATCCAGTTATGAACTGTCAGTCTAAATAGCGTGATGGCCATGTGGCAGAATTGAGATTCCATTTTATTGTCTCTGAGTAGCTGACATTTTTTTCTAGCTCTTTTCCTGCTTGCCAAGTAAAGCCCATGCTTTGGTACCAGGCTGGGAGACGAGGAGCATTAATTGACTTAGCAACTTTCTCATGGCTGAAGAAAATGGCTGTAACAAAAGCAGCCCTAACGTTACAGTGTCCTGTAGCTAAGGAGAGTGTTCTAACATGAGTCAACCCGACCTGTGCATTGTTGAATTTTATTGTTTCTCCTCATAATGCTTTGTAAGAGACAAGAACAAGAATGAGCGTCTCTCCAAACACAGCCTTCCTTCCTCAAAATCCTAAGTCCTCAGTCTTTTGCCTGATTTCTTCAACATTCTTAAACAATAACTGCATTCAAATTACCTGAAAGGCTTGTGGTACAGTCTGTTGGTGTCTGTTTCCTGTTTTTCCACAGTTTGTTTCTTTCAAGGTTGTTTTTGCTTTTCTTGTTCCAGCTGCACACAAAGAAGCATCTTACTCTTAAGTCATCATGACTGCACAAGAACATCTGTGTATTTTTTTTATTCCTTTTCTTTTTTTCCTTTTGTTTCTGCATTTTCCTGAGAGAACAGAACAGCTACCCTACTGTGTAAAACACTAGTCTAGCCTAGTACTGTTTCTGATACACGCTGGTGAGTGATATTTCAAGTGGTATGATTGCTCCAGTGTAGCACCCTTCCTGATCACCAATTTGGGATTTCCTGAGCTGAAGGAGGCTTCTGGACCATTAAGCTTTAACAGCTGCCTGCAAACCTACACTCCATGAGTTCTTGTAATGCTGGTTTTAATCCACGTATTCTTTCGGCCTCCATGACACCCCATGGCAATAAGTTTTGCAATTTCATTGTGTAGAAAAAGTACTTCCTTTAGTTTATTTTTAAACCTTCTGTCTGGTAATTTCATTGCATGCTCTGTAATTCTTACTTTGTGAGGAAATATTCTTCACGCCATTCATGATCTTGTAAGCTGTTTGTGGATGGATATCTTCTGTTTTCTGAGCTGGAGAATACAGACCTGGGAGAGCTATGAGTGATTAGAAGCCATCTGTTGTTCTTCTCCACGTGTTCTGGAGAGCACACACAATTCAAATAGTAGGCACCTAGTGATGCACCTTGCTGTGTTCTCTCCAACCAACTGGTGATACTGCTTGCCTTTTTAACCATTGCTGATGACTGATAACAGATGGCTATCCACAAGAAAAACCTTAAATTCTTCTGTGTGGTAATATTAGAATAGATCCTGTCATTGTGTATGTGTACAGTTAGGGTATGCATATTTTTTGTTTGGGTGAGTTTACACTTTTCATAATTCAAATTCATCTGTGGTTTGTTTTTTTTTAAATTTTCTGTTTTGTTTGTGTAGTGATTTGCAGACTGTGTGTCCTCGAGTGTAGATTATGCACTTTGGGATCACTTTCTATTGTTTGCGTACTCTTGAAAGAACTGCTTTTACTAAAACAGGAGTCATACTCTCTCTGGCCACATGCTCTAACTGTTTAAATTTCACACAGCTCTTCTCATATGGATGAGAGCTCGCTTGGAAGCCATTCATCATCAGCAGAAAATTGTCTGACTGCTATAAAGCCATTGAGTTACTGTTTCATTTTAAGGAACTTCCAGACTGCTTTAAAGAAGCAGTGGAACATGGGGGTTTGGTTTGACACTGACACTTGGAGTACAAGTGTTCTGTTAAATAGGAATATGTTCAAGGTACATCTGCCATCCTAAAAGAATTGTCAGCAGTCCTGCTGTAGCTCACTGGCAAAGTGTTTCTGCCGTGAATATGGTCCTACTAATGTAAAGACCACTGGAGGGAAAGCAGTCTGTCCCTTACTTATAAGAAAATCAATCTGCACCTGCCTCTCCATAAAAACTTTCTGCTGGTACTTACTGGTTTTTCCTCCTGCACTGACTGATACTCTGTCAGAAGGCTACAGTGTCAAGTTCTCCTTAATGTTCTTTCTCTTTACATCTGCCCTTTTTAAATTTAAAAAGTGGCGTTTCCCTTACAATTTTGAGTATTTGTATTATTACATGTGCAAAAAAACCACCTTATTCTACGCTTTCTCTGTAAGGTAGGCTGGGTGAATTTGGAGTAGGACTTGGCTGCTTGAAAACAGGCATCTGGTATATTTATGAGGGCTCTGAGAGGTGTGGAGCTGACAAATTTATGTGTTTCATGGGTACCTCCTGCCTCTCTGAAGCAGCAGCAAGGGATGGTGGAAGAAACTAAGTCATCTCAAATGGCTCTGTATGCCTTGCATTGAGGCAACCAAATCACGTGTCTTATGTATTGTTTGATTTTGAGGATTCCTGAAGCTTGCACCATGTATTTCCAGCTGGGGCTGGGATAGAATTTTGTGACTTGAATTTCACTGTCTGTGTTGTAGCACTCTGCAATATCAGATATGTGATTAAACTATGTGGCTCAGAGGCTTCTAAATTCTGTCTACATGGATGGTAAACTTGTAGTAAAATAATAGAAGTCCAGAAATAAAAGCAGCACATGGCCTATGCAATCCAGGCTTTTCCTCACTCTCTCTGTGGTTTTGATCTATGATTTCACTTGCATATCCAGAAAACAGAAAATAATTTTGTACTCCTGTTAGTGAATTAGCAATGAGGAGTCATCTAGGTTAGGGCTGTGCAATTGAGAAGCTTGTGAGTGAATGAATTTTTTGGGGGACAGCTTAGCCCTCATTCTGAGGGACCATGGGTAGGACTTCAGCTATGAATGTATCATTTCAGCTACCTGTGTGTGGTCCTGTCTAGGTCTAGACTGTACCATCTCTGGTACAGAAATCATTCCTGTATTGATGCAGAATATTACTTTTTTCTCCCTTTATGGAGAGTAAGTAATAATAGGCCTGTAGTTAAACTGTATTTAAAGTCTACACTGTATGTTGCCAAATAACTTGCCATGTGAATGAAACTGTGGAGCACTGTCTGTTACTGAATTTTTCTCTATTGATCATCTTTATATTCTTTTGCATCGAAGTTACTGTCACTGAAAACAGTAAAATGGATATTGGTTTTCGTGTGATGTTACAGGACCCAGAATTTTGCATGCTATTTCACACTGCAATGGTAGTACTACTCACTTGCCCAAAGAGCTTCACGGTTTGTCTTCACTGAAATTTCCCAATAAAATTGTGCGAATACATTAGGCCAGCAGGTTACCTTTTGGAAGCAGAACTTATTACAGGAGGGAGAGTCCTGGAAATTGGCTTGTCTGTCTTTGTTTCCAGCTGGTGCTGCATTCCTTAGTAGGTTTTAACTTCTGAAACATGCAACATTTTTTCACTTTTTCGGGGAAGTTGTGTTGGGTTTTTTCTTATTATTATTTTTCTTTTTTTTTCTTCCCTGAAGAGATGTTGAAATGAGAGTGCAGAAGTGCAACTTGCCTACCATTGTGTGCAGCAAACCCCAATTTGTTCCATTTTGTCCCTCCAGTGTCTCTGTCACTACTTGAGTGCAGAGCTGCTGAACGTGGAAAGAATGGCTGTGTCGTAGTGTTTCCTGGTCTGTAATTAACACACCTTTACAAAGAAGCCCATGCCAAGTTTTGCAAAAGCACTGAGGTCTTCATGACTGTTATTCTGAGAAACTACTTAACTACTTCTGGGATATGTCTGTGTGGGGTTTTTTTAATCTTCCGTTACAGAAGTAAATTCTGGTTATGTATTTTGGTGAATAAGTTGTCACAGAATTTTGAAGTGCTGACAGCTCCCATCTTGACAGCAGACTCCTACTTCATGAACCTTAAGTTGCTGTGCTTGCATAATAAGAATCCTTTGAGTTAAGGTTTCTCAGTTATTTAACAGTATTTTTGACCCTACTAAAGTTAGTATTTAAGAACAAAATGTGTTTTCAAGTTCAGGTATAAATTAAATATTTCTGCTTAGTGACATTTCCATTCCCTAGTGTAAAGTATTATGAAAAGAAAACGATGAAAATGCTTCGCTTTAATTTGCACTCCAGTCTCTTTCTATTTAATTAATTTTTCTTCATTTTCTTCTTTTCTAGAGTTTTAGAGTGCCAAGGGCTGCCCATTGTGAACGGGCAATGTGATCCCTATGCCACTGTTACCTTAGCAGGACCCTCCAGGCAAGTATTGCACATTCAAGAGCTTCCGTTTTATAAGGATTGTTTCTGTTTCCTTTGTCTATTAGAAATTTGCTTTCTCAGATGGACAGCTGGGAGTATTTAGGCACTGCTAGAATATGTTAAGTGTTGAGGGGGGTGTGTATGAGCTACTGAATTATGCTAGAGTAAGTAATTTGAGGCTTGTTTCAGTTTTGATTTATGTAAAGATCTGAATAATTTGAATATCCCAGAGTATATAATTTGTGGTTAGTCTTAATTTATGCATCTTCTCACCTCACAGTTGGAGGCCAGTTTTTGAGCAAATTCATTTCCTAATTTTGGGCAGGATGGAAGAGAAATGTGAATACATCAACATCTTGCCGAGTATGCACGTTTGCATGTGAATATTTAGAGTGTCTTCACCTCAGGGTGTGACAAATCAATGTGTATGTCAAAAACTCTCAGTGGCTCAGTCCTGTAATTTGATATATGCAGACATAATAGCATGGATAAAATTTGGAATGTGGTTTTAGTGATGGGATTCTGCATAATACTCTTCAATTTAAATTTGGGATTCAGTTTTCCCATCTGTTATAAAAATTCCTGTGCTGTTGGATGTCACTGTTTTGTTGCTGCTTATCTAGTCATCTTTTATGTCTGTGTCATTTTAAAAACAAAACAGCTCTGCTGTGACTTCAAAGAATCAGATTTGGTAGCATGGGTTATTAATAATGTTTTACAACAGTTTATTGAAAATACTATAAATAAGAAGCATTCTTGGCAAATATTTGCCTTGCAAGTAGAGGAGTCTTTGAGCTTGTCTGTATTCTTCAACTTTGTCTAGGTGTGTTGTGCCTTATCTCCATTAATGGACTTGAATTTGACTTGTACACTTTGTTTTAAGCCTGTAGCTAGTTTCAAATAACTGGCTGGATGGCTGTTACCAAAACTGTAAGGAGATTGATTGACAAGCCCTCAAATGTCCAAATTTACCTTCGTCTGCCTCCCTATGCCCCCCAGTCTGGTTAATGTATGACTGTTGATAATGTACTCCCTTCAGAATAAGGAGCATAGCCTTATCCTATTCCTATCTGGGTTTTTGTGGGGGGAGAAGGCTTGCCTCCTATCTCCAGCAAGCAGCATGCAGCTTATTCCCATTCACTGCTTTGTAATTGCTCAATAATTGTGCTGCCTTAATCGCCTCTCGTTCTACATCCTGCTTCCCAGTCCCCTCCCAGATGGGTTTATCAGTAAAGAGGCTGATTGGCAAGTGTGACTGATGAGATGGGGTTGGCAATCTGTCCTGTGTCCTGGAGGAGATTAGTCTCTCTTATCTCTCAGCTTCTCCTAGGAATAGTGGGATATTCTTAATCTGTACATCATTCTCCTCTCTGGATTTTCCAGTGCCTCTCATTTTAGAGTAGGGAAGCTGCTTTATTCAGCTGCAGTTACGCAATGCCAAGCATTAAAATTTCGACAAACATGTGCCTGTTTATTGTGTGATTAGAGTCATCAGACTTCCTGACCAAGACTCTTTCTGTGTGTGTATTATAGATGGAAAAATGTTGTGTACTGGTGGACAGGCCCATTCGAGTCACACGGGAAGTCTGTAGCAGCACTGGGAATTAGACCCAGCTTTACTTGACCTCTATGAAATATATAGAGTTGTCCAGTGAATATAAGCAGTCACAAGCCATCTAAGCAGCTTTGATGCGTGAGAAATGCATGATAGATTCTGGGATGAAATGATTAGTAGGTCAGTTTTCCACGTGGCTGATGTGCCTCTCCATCTGCATCTGTTTTATCTGTGCCTCCAGAGCTGTAGGGTAAGATTGGTGACGCAGGACAGCACACAGCTTTTCTCTTGTAGGTAGCGAGAGCAAATCAAGCATAGGTTCATAACATTTGGAAGCCATCAAACAGCTGTTGGCTGGCCTGTGAGAAATGCATTGGCTGGCTTGAGCCCAGCACCAAGCAGTCAATGTCTGTGTTCTCAAAGGCGGGCACAGACGGATGGCACAGCCCCTAGGGGATGAATGGGCAGTGCTGAACTTGGGCAGGCCTGCTGAGTGCTTGGGAGGAGGTCTGCCACGTCTCACTTCTACAGAACGGTAGAAATAAAGACTTCTGCTCATAATAATTTACCACCATATTAACTAAGTGCTGCTGGCACTGCAGGGAAAGGGACGATAAGAGGGCAATAAAAATATTCTTACTGAGGAAAGCATTCTGGATTTTTTGATTGTCACTGAAAAGCAGTGATTGATTTTTCAGACCAGAATTATAAAATATAAATCACATAAATAGCTATGCTAGTCTTTGTCTCCTGTGAGCATGAGGAATTTTTGAGTCACGTCAAGTCTGAGACCATCCTCCAAATGTTGCTGCTCAGAGCCCCATTCTTGCCAGTTGCTTTGTACAGATACAAGATTCTATGTCAAGCAAGTGACAGAATAAGGGTTCAATGAGTTGTGTTTAAAATAGGATAACAAAATGTGATTACTGCCACTTTAGAGAAACAGGAATGCATTGAATCTCTCTCTTAAATGTGTGCAAATGTCTATGCTTTGCTGTGCTGGAGCCACATGGCATTCCCGTTTTATCAGATAAATCAAGTGGATGGCTATTTCCTCCTCAGTGGCTCTGTTCTAGGATCACACTTCTACTAATGTTGTTCCTTAACCTTTTTTTTTGTTTATTTTGTTTCCTTCATTCAGATCAGAAGCCAAAAAGACTAAAGTTAAAAAGAAGACCAACAATCCACATTTTGATGAAGTGTTTTATTTTGAGGTTGGTATTTCAAAGGAATGGGTGATAAGCTGAAATACTATACTGTGGATAGTTGGCACGGCATCCTGCTCCATGTTGTGCCAGCTGTCATCTTTGAAGACTGTTTCAAAGCATGGTGCAGGGGAAAGAAGTACCCAGGCTCAGACTGGCTGTCTGCTGAAGGAGCAGTATCCAGCTTCACCTCAGGTGCTCTGTAGGAAAAGCTGCAAGCTGGGCACTTCTGAGCAACAGGCTTTACACTTAACCACAACTTGCTCCACTAGAGTTTTGAAGAAAGGAAAATTAAAAATTAGTGTAAAAAACCCAAACGAAGCACACACACAGAGAAATTACATTTTTTTTTCTTAGTCTGTGTTTTTATAGCTGCTCCACCCTGTCTTTCTCAGTCAATGGGAGGAAGGCTATCTCCTTAAGAATACTGATAACTGCACAGAGGAAAAATACACTGGCTGTCTACCAGTCTGCTGTAATACCAGTGCCTTTTCTCCAAGTGGGTGAAACCTCTACAGCTTTGTTTAATACAGAGCATTTTCAACAAGTCCAGTTAAGATAAGCATATATAACTTCTATGAAAGTACTCATTTTGGTTCTTTCTGGCAAGAGTAGCTCTAATTATGGTGTGTCCATACATATATGTGCATGTATTTATAATTTAGATCTCTCTTGAAACTTTTCATTCTGTCTTCTAAAGTATATGTGCCATTCTCTTTTTCTCTTGGATATCATAGTCCTGGTCAATGCTTGGCTGTTCTATTTTAGTAGACACCTCAAGACAGTATCTGGAATAACAAAGCTGACAAAAAAAAGCCAGAGTAGCACAGTGCAGTTGGCATAGATTGAAAAGCCCTTTCTGCTCATATGGCTTGCATTATTCAGGTCACATTTGCATTAGAAATTGTTGCTGGCATAGGAATGGCACCTAGGGATGTGGTTTCTCAAATCAGTTCTGGGACATGGCCACATCAGGAAGGCGAGCTGGGGAGAGAAGAACCATACAAGTGCTGTTGCACTGTGCAGATCTGAAGTGCACATGTCATTCTTGACATTGCTGTCTTCCTGCTCCCTCTACAAACCACCATCTTTGCCTAGAAGCCAATAGTTGTACTGACTAATCTAAAGTCTGTCATACCAGCAGAAACATGCTCTTGTTGATGTAATGTGTTTGGATATGAGAAACAGATTTAGCAAATTGCTTATTGGTAGGAGCACTTCCTGTAGTGCCTGAAGGGCTGGAAGACATGAGGGTAGGCAAGGAGAGCTATCTAAGGTAATCTTTGCTCTGCCAACCCAGCATGTCTCATCCTTAGGATGTAACTGCCCTGCTAGCACTGAGCTTTTGTGCCTGCTTCCATGAGACTATATGGAATTGTGGCATGAGCACAGCTGTGGGGGCAGAGATCTCCTGAGACCAAATGCTGAAACTGCACTGAGGTGTCTATGTGTTTACCCAGTGTTGGGGTGCTTGGACCCCGCTGGCTCCTGGCCCAGTATCTTCCTTATTTCAGTGTCTCATGTCCCGAAAAGATGAAACGAAGCTTCTTTCTGCTGTTTCAAGGCTTGCTTATTATATTTTATCAAAGTTTCAGAGGCACAGACTGTGCTGTGGCCTCCAGGAACACGAGGACAGAATGGCAATGGCTGCCCAAAGCAGGTAGCTTTTATATCTATTATCAACCAGTTAGAAAGTTTTACCTATCTTATTTTGTCCCCAAAACCAGTGAATATCAACCTTATTGACATGTCTCCTCTACACTAAATTCTGTCCACCAATTAGCAAATCACAGGAACTCATGTCAGAGAAGAAAGGAAGAGAAGGAGAAGGAAGAAGAAGAAGGAGAAACCGACACCCTAGAAACCTCCATGTTATCCCCACATAATTATATAGAGCAGAACCTAAAAACTGCAACTACACACTCTGTGGTACACTAAACAAAAATCTTTTCATTTCTCTGGTGCATTCAAGTTCTCCCAAAAGTGAAGAGAGCCTCTCCCACTAGCTTAGGTCCCTAAGCTATTTTGCGGAGTTTTGGGAATAAAACAAGCACCCAGAGGAGCAGGAAAAGTTCCCAGGCTTTTCCTAGACTCCAACAACCCAGGATTTCAATCCATCACCTGGCCCAGAACTGTGGTCTTTGGCAGTGATACAAGAGTGATGCTATATGTAAATAAACTAAAATGGGCTTCCTTATTCTTAACATAGGCAGTTCTGGAGAAGCCTGTCAGTGAGAACTTCTTAATGAGAATGTAATCTAGGAATTCATACTGTAAGCCACAAAAATCTTCACCTGATTCCTCAGCCTTTTGTGTGCTGCAGAAACAGCAAATGTTTGGTGTTTAAACACTGAACTTGGCAGGTGGTGCCATACTGGGAGAGGAAGGAGAGAAACAAAGCATCTTCCAGCTGGAGCTGGGAGGGAGGGGGCTGGGGGCTTGCTTACCTTGCCTTTATGCTGAGAGCTGGGTTGCGTGCAAGTACCAGCAAAAGCAAAACCTGAACTCAAACCCATTCCCCAGTTGTTCTGCTAACTCAGAGTAAATGAATTCTGCGTGGGTAAGAGCAGAGCTTGGGAAGAGACTGAATCAGCCAGAACTCTGAAATATAAACATACCCTTAGTGCAGACAGAGCCATCATAGATTTATGTCATTTTGAAAGTAGTTAGTACGTATCAGGCTAAACGTCTTCAAGGAACAAGGATCAGTAGAACTGCTATGACTGGGAAATACATTCACTAATGAGACGTGGGCAGACCTGTAGCTGGGGCGTGCAAACAAAGTGCTCTGATTCCTGTGGAGCTGAGAGAATCATGCTGTTGACAGCAGTGTCACTTTCTGCTTCTAAACAGCTTCATCAGCGTTTCTGCAGCCTGTTAGCACTGTGATTGTCCAAGCCTCCAAGGAAGAAGCTGATGTGTAAAAGACAGTGAATGGGTGCTTTCCTTTCTACAACAAAAGTGTCATGCAGATTTAATTTTCTAAATGAAATATAGGTTACTGTTGGTTTGGGAAATAGAATGGCTTAAGGGGTGCTATGAATGAAACTTGCACCTGATAGGAGCCATTTTCACCACTGTTTCAGCTGCAGAGTGGTATGGAGCTGTGTGTGCAGCTACAGGAAAATGGTCGTCTTACAGGAACTCAAGAGGGAAGTGCTGGAGACCTGTTTGTAAACTTGCATGTGCTGAAAAAAAACCTGAGCAGCTGATAAATGCCTTGCCAGCTTTGCCAGATGAAAGGGACCAACACAGCAGAGTTGTGCCCCCTTTTTTGTACAATGTTATGGGGTCAGCTAGTTTAGCACCGTTGACTGGGAGTTTCCTCATCTCCATTTCCATACAGCTATCTCTTTAGGAATACCACTCTTGAGCTGTATTGATATGCACACTAAGTAGTCATATGGGTGAACAGAGAGATGTCATACATGCAGATTCCAGCAAACTTCTTAGAAAGTGTTTACTTGGAAGGAACATGCCATAAGTTACACCTATGCTACAGCTTTTTGGAACAACTCCTGTGTTACAGATAGTAAAAGACTTAAAAGTTTGCTTCCTCATTAAAAATTACACCATTAACTTCACAGTGGTAGTAGAAACTGTCACTTACAGGCCTGCAGGATACTTCGCAGAAACAGTGAAGTGTGTGCAAGGCTATGGTGAGGAAATTTGTGTTTAACTGCTGAAGTTGTAGGCTGTATTTAAATCCACTGTGCTCTTGGGCTTACCAGGTGCATTTGATTCAATTCACTGGAGCGTTTGGTCTCCAGTGCTGCTAGTAGTACCTTTTAGTTTTCATGTATCACTTTGAAAATGTCGTTTGCCTGATACATACACAAAAGGCTCTGAGTGTCCTGTGCCAAAGATTGTTTTCTGATTCCTCTTCACTTAGGCAACTGTATCATTGCCTCCCTTAATTGCTCTTTGCATCTCATGTACAGTACAAAACCAAACAGTCAAGTTTACAATAAAAGCCAGTTTTTGTGGGTGGGAAGCCACAAGCATATTCAAGCCTACAATAAAATTCAGCTTCTGTGTGCAACCAAGAGCTGAACCCACACATCATCATACACCCTTGCATTTGATCAGTTCCTGCTGTGGTTTCAGCTGGGTGGGGTAGCCTTTTTCTTAAGTTTCTGATGCACTATGCAAAAATACAACTATCAAAGACTTTTTACAGTCATGGTAGAAAACAAATTTTAAGAAATATTTGTACAAAAACCTTTTTATGCTAATGCTCTATACTTCTTTCCTTTTTTCATTTTTCTTTGCCTGTGCTTTCCTGTTAATCAGTCTTGCAAATATGGTTGGTCAACTGTGCAGCTGCTTCTATATTCTCATATGCATAACACAGGCTGGGGTCTCTTGGACAGTTGGTCTGCTTGGTATTTGTTGTATGGGTAGGTTAAATTGACTTCCAGGATATCAGGACAGGAAGAACTTCCCAATTTTAATTGGGTACACTGCACAATGTTTTTAAGGGTGGTTGAGGTTCCTCCCCTGCCCTCTGCAGAGCAGAGGCAGATGTCTCAGGGCATCTGTTGTACAGCTGTATTTAAAACCCAAATATTAATTGCTCTTTTATTTCCCTCGATGGATAATGAAAGTGGTGCTCCTTTCAATGGTATTTTTCTGTTGTCAATGTAAACTTAAAGAGCTGTAGTAATATCAGAGATGGTCTTTCTCTGTAAAAAAAGTATGGAGTATCTACTTATTCTTGGATATGATTGTGTAACCACTTTATAGTCAGTAATCTGTTTAGTCAACATGTTCACTCACTTGCATAAATGTTTTCAGTATCAGGACTGAAGTCACTGCTGGTAGTAAAATACTGTGCTCTTCCAAAGCTTTCTAAAAGTTACATCAGAATGTTTTTGTATCAGATCAAGCTCTTAAAGTTTCCTCCTTTTTATTAGGTTACAAGACCCAGTAGCTACAACAAGAAATCCCATTTCGACATTGAAGATGTAGATGAAGTGGACAAAATGGAGATTAGGTAATATAAAACACACTATTAGTATAAAATTGTCTTCCAAAGTTGTGTAACTTTGTAGTAGACTCTGTTTGCAAAGTAGCAAGCATAGTTCTTCTGTTGATGAATCAAGATGAGTTTTTGTCACTGTATCTGTGTGTTTATTTACCTCCATTGTACTGTAGGTTATATCTTGGATATGTGTGTTGGTTCTGATGCAGGAGAGATCCTTATTATTTTCATTTATTTCTCATGTACACTGTGTTTGATATTGAGTTGTCATTAAGCACAGCCTTTTATGTCTGGGATCCCCTTTCCTCCCTCTCTGTTTCCCAGGACAGCCCAGAGGCTCTGTGATGCTCTCAGTTAAAGAGTATATTTTCTTTTATCACTTAATTTTAGCAACCTATGTAAGGTCCTTCTTCCCCCCAAGGAAACTCTTGAACTCAGAGTTTTTCTGGGGCAGAGACAGTTTCTCTTCTCTTTTGCCTTCCAATCTTTAACCCTTTATTGCAAGATTTGGTATGGTAAAAGTGAAATCAGTTGCACAGGAAAAAAGCAATTCGAATTTCAAAACAATCCTGCCACACCCTGTGCCAGCCTCTTAGTACTATTTTAAAACCTGCTGACACCAGTCAACAGTGTCTGTGGGGACAGGTGAGTATAAAGAGAGGTGAGAAGACAATAGGAGGTGCAAAACTTGAAAGTGTCACATGCATCTTACCATCACATACTAGTGAAACTTGGAGACTTGGGCCATCTGGTGATCTGTATGCACAGTAAATGAAAACTGCTATATCTGCATTAGGTGGTGAGAAATTCCCCTCTCCTTTATGTTAGTATTTGGAGGAAGAATAGTAGCACTGCCTCTCTCCCCGTGTATTCTTACTAGAGAGGCAGTGAGGTGTGTCCCAGAAGGTTCCACAGTTCCTTCAGAAGCACAACTGGCTGTAAGGAAAGGAGGGGAGACCAGGAAGGGGTGACAATACTTACTTCCAGCAAACAAATCACATCCGTGTTCATGAAGGGATTGAGGGCTGTTCTGACTTGACAGTCTGCTGCTGGTTCATGTAGCCTGTCAATGTAGTATCACAGTGCTACAAGAGCATTAATAGATTTGTGTTTGCCATGACTCTGTGAAGCAGGAAAAGGAAACTGTTCATGTGTGAGAGAGGCAGGAGCTGGGCTCTTTCACAGAGAACATTTGCGTCAGGCAGTGCAAAGGTAGTGCAACCACAGCTAACTCCTTTGAGTAAAAGCAAAGGCCCAGGTGCAGTGCTGAGCTGCAGTGGTGATGTCAGTGTTGCAGCACAGCAGGTGACCTAGGCCTGGCACTAGGCTGTATTTCTGCAAAGCTTTGCATCGTGTAGGCAGATATGAAGTAACATGCCCCATATTCCATGGGATGTGTGTGATGAAAAGGGCAACTACAGCATGACTCAGAAGTCCCAGTCTAGTCTTTGTAACTGTGATGCTCAGCCATGCACTGATTTTAAATGAGAGCTGGGATTCTCTGAAAGAATTTTTGATAGTTTTGAAGGTGATGCTAGACATTGGTGTACAATGGTTACATACTGCTTAATATTTCAATGATTTTTATTTTATACTACTGGACTAAATGAAATTATACAGTTGTTTTACTTGCTAAGTATATTATTTGGACAAATGACTCGTCTGCAACAACAATGTATGTGTAATGGAGCTTCAGAAAAGTGTGTCATTTCTGAAAACCGCTATACCATGGTTTGGTACAGATTAATAGTTTGAGAGGAGGCTTGCAAAACAGTTGGGGAAAGATTAAGCACTTAAATAAAGGCAAAAGCAGATAAAGTGTTAGTCTTGGTTGGGCAAATTCTCCTTAGAGCTTTTGTCCCCTATGGGACAGTGTGTTTTTGTTTCCATCTTGGGTTCCCCTTCCACCCCCTCTCACTTCCTCCACTGTTTAGTGAGAGTTAGATTGCCCCCATGCCCTCTGGACAGATCATACAATTTATGGCTTTCGGGATTTGTTTTCTTTTTCTCTCCTGAGAAAAATACAATTCCACAGGGTAAAGAGGAGACTTAGTCTCTCATGATTTCTCTCTAAAGCTATGAAAAGTTTTTTCTCTTTGAGTGGGTGTAGGAAGTTGTAGGCAGGGCATATCAACACTTGGGGACCAGATGTTCTGGTGAATTCATTGTTTCTCCTCCCCCTCTCTCCTGTTTGTTTCTTTCTGTGACTACAATCTGACCAGTTTCAGAATAACACTTGTCATAATTTTGCCTTTTAAAAATCCTGGGAAACAGTGATCTTTTAGACTCCAAGGTCTGTGTATTAACATTTTTAATAAGTACCGTTTATTCTTTGTACTCCAAGAGCACAAACCAATAACTTCAGAATTTGCATGCCTGGTTTGCTTACTGTGTAGTGTGAGATCTACTTTGGGTTGCTAGCTTCTCTTGTACAGGTCTTTTGCACTGATTTTTTTCTGTAAAGTGTGGGGAAACCCTTTAGCTGTCTGTATTTGAAAGTGTTATTGCTAGTTGGCATCTTGAAAGAATTTGGATAAACTAGAAACCAGCATCCTGTAAATACTTGGTAAATTTTAAGTTTGACTGTGTAAATAGGCTTAAAGATTTCTCTCCTCCTGAAGCTGCTTTTAGCTGTCTGAACTGGTTAGCAAGATAATAACCCATCAAATATGGAGAAAGGAGAGAGAAGGTCAAATTTGCAAAGAAGTTTCTTTCCTTTTGGAGAGTTCCTGCCCTGTAGAAATACTGTCCAAATTATCACAGTCTGAAGAACTTTACCTAGCAGGCATGCAGTGTGAGCTGATGGTGTGTCTGCTGTATGACACCTGATGCAGGAGACACTGTTAAGAGATACAAGGCTCAGAGGATTTAAAAGTAATGTAGTCCTTGCTTGCATAAGATAGGATAAACCTTTAACAAGACTGTGAACATCTGTTCCTTGGCCACTCTACTGTGACTTGCTTGACACCAGGAGAGTTGTGTAAATATGTCCACAACTGGATGATTTTGCACCTTATCCGAGTTAAAGTTGCTCTTCTAAAAATTGTCATTTGAAAACCTCTATTCTTTTGATGTAGCATTTTTTCCCCAATAGTTCAAGGCACATTCAAGCTGTCACTTAGCTGAAAAATAGTCAGCTGATCTTGTTTTTTAATAAAAATACCTCTTAGAGAAAACATTAAAATACATACAGAAACAAATACCCTGGAGCTTGAAACCCTTGTTTCAAGGTGGGTATGGTAGCGTTTACCTTCATGTTGGTTGGACACCTGTACTTCTGCTCTGAATCTCAGTGCAGTTGTTTGCCATCCAGATGTTGAAGAGCATATGAAAGGGAAGAAATCTACAGATAAATACCAGAACTTCCCAAATGTGCGGGACTGAGTGCCAGAATTTGTCTAAGCTTCAGCCAATACACAGATTATACCGAATGGCAGAGCTGTCCTAAGGCTTTGGATATCTCTACAGAACTAGTTCAGGTGCCATAAATATGTATGCTTGACACAGGAGTCTTCCTAGGAGCTAGAAACTGGGGAAAACTGTGTAGAACTAACTCTGTAAAGGTGCCACTTAGCTGTTAGTAATCCCAAATTAGACAGGGACTGACAATATGTAGTCCGTAAATAACTTTGTGCTTTTTTCCCTGGCGTCCATTTTACCTGTATTTCTCCATTATCTGGGATAGCCAGATGGCCCTCTGAATCTTTATCAATGTGGACAGTGGGAAGAGTACAGATAGAAGAGGTTAATCTGAATGACATTTTTCACTAATGTTTTATGGAGGTGAATTGTAAGGCTTCAGAAATCTAAGGTAAGGTTATCTCTTTACTGTTCGGAAACCATTGCTGTACAGTTTCAAGTCCTTTTAACTCATAGATTTGAGGGAAAAAAACCCAACAAATTTGGAAAAAAGGGTGGGATTTTTAAAAAAAATCTTAATTTCTTAATAATATTTTAAATTATTTGTTTTTATTACAGGGTTGATCTTTGGAATGCCAGTAACTTGAAGTTTGGTGATGAGTTTCTAGGAGAACTGAGACTCCCTTTGAAATTTCTCCGGCAGTCTAGTTCTTACGAAGCATGGTATTTGACATTTTTCTTTTGGAGAATAAGTAGAAACATATGTCTGCTCTGAAGACTTAAGAGTAATTGCTGCTATGTGATAAAATTTAATTTGTATCTTTTTTGTAAGCAAGCCAAAGTAATCTTAGAAAGTGTAAGAACAAGAAGTTTTGATAATGTGATTAGAGGTTTCAGTCTGCCTCCCTGTAGGATGTGGGAGTTTTAGTATGTTGTTTTTATATTATTTACTGCAGTTCATCAGCAGTGCTATGGTTTTAGTGTCTGGGTTTTTAATCATATCTACATAAATCTTTATGTTCAGAACTTCCCATGTTGCAGTTGGTGCAAAATAGACTGGCAAACTTAATTAAGAAGTCTGATTAGGAACTCTCAGGAGTTTGATACATAAATAAATACTGTGTAGCTGTACAGTTTCTCTATGCTCACATATAGCCTGAGAAAATCCTGTGTTTCAGCACAAAGTTTCTCTTATTTTTTGCATATCAGGTATTTTCTGCAGCCCAGAGATAATGGTAACAAGTCACTGAAACCTGATGACCTCGGTTCCTTAAGGTTAAATGTGGTTTACACTGAGGACCATGTTTTTTCCTCAGACTATTACAGTCCGCTGAGAGATGTCCTGCTAAAATCAGCAGATGTTGAGGTAATTAGCTTGTGTTGTTTGTTGTTTACTTGCAGATCATCTTCACAGGGGTCTGAGAATTTGTCACTATCTTGCTGGCACTGTAGTTGTGTAATTACCAGAGAGGTCAGCTCTTCCTTTTCAGACCTCAGAGCCTTGTTAAGCTCTGCATATCCCTGATGCTTGCTTTCAGTCCTTGCAGAGATCTTTATCTGCATGCTGTATGGTGGGTGAAGGCACACCCAGGAACACAGTGGTTTCAGCAGCAGCATATTCTCTGTGACTTTTTAATTTTACTCGTGAAAATGCCAAGTAAGCTTCAGTTTGATAAACTGTTTTCCTTTACTGGAGAGGAACAGGTTTCTTTGCATAACTGAGAAAAACCCAAACCAAAAACTAATCCTGAAACATCAGAGATTTGGACCATGTGTGCCCTTATGTATACTTTTTACAGTTGTAATGCTGCTTTTGTCTTTTCAGTAAAAGAACTGGGTTCTGTACTCACTGTGACTTGAAATTGCAAAGGGTTAGATAGAGTTCTTCCTCTTCACTTGCTTCCCAGGCAAGTGACATTTACTGAGAAGACAGCCATTAAAAATGTGGGGAATAAAAAGAGACTGGACTGAAATAGTTTTTAAATTGCTGCCCTCTTGTGACCAGAACTTACAGCCCACAAAAACTGGAATGGAACATCCACTCACGTTATATACAGACCTTGCAAGTGTTGTGCAGGGTTCTACATTAAGAATCTAATGGGGAAAGAAGGAAAGAATTATTGTCCTGGAAGGATTTCTCAAAGTTTTTATTTTCAACTCTTCAGCCTGTTTCAGCATCAGCTGCCCATATTTTGGGTGAAGTTTGCAGAGAAAAACAGGAAGCTGCCATACCTCTCGTCAGGCTTTTCTTACACTATGGCAGAATTGTGCCTTTCATAAGTGCCATTGCGAATGCTGAAGTAAAGAGAACTCAGTAAGTACCAAAAAACAAGCTGCTATCAAACATACCTAAACTGCATTGGCTAGTGCTATAGAATCTTTATTTCTGTTTCTAGAAATATGCAATTTCAGAAGAAAATGTTGGGTGGTCCTAGCTGAGTGGCAGAGTTCTTTATAAATTCTTTCACTGCTCTCAAGATCTGCTTAATTTGACTTTTAGGAGGAGTTGCCATCATTTTTTGTGAAAATGATTTGCAAGACTATTCTAACATCTCTGAGCAGAGATTTTTACTCTTCTCAGTCTTAAGTATATTTGATAACCGAAATTCTACATTATCTTCAGCTGTTCATATGAAATCATTTCAGCTTTATCATGTGCTAATAAATAATTTAGTGCTGAGTGAGTGTTTGTTACATTTGTTCAAAATGACAAGCAAGTTTCTTCCTAATCATGAATATTTAAGGCAAGCTGTGTGTCTTATCTTCCCAGTTACAGGGCAAAGGATTAAGTATGGCATTGAATTTGGCATGGGATGGCAGAAAATGAAGTTGGGTTTTTTCAGTTGCTTCTTTTGAGTTCCATGTTTGACTTACTGGTGGGCTGTAGTTCAGTAGTGTAAGATCATAGTGTTCATACCAAGCAGGTCCTAAAGAGCATTTGTTGCTACAAGCCTTGTGCCTGTGTAGTCATGCTCTTGACTAACAGTAGAAGATACAATTGGGAGCCAAGGGGAATGACAAATACTGACTGTAAACTTTCTCAGTGCAAAATAAAGTCTTTGTGTGTGTTGGCTCTTTTCAGAGTGTCTGAGGTATCAAGTGTTTTCCTTCCTGTAGGTAGGTGTATTTTTTCTGAGCTGCAGGTTGGCTGAAACAGCATGGTGCTGCAGCATGAGGAAACTTGCTGATCCCTAGTCAGTCATGTTCTGGTGATAAAGCAGCAAAGATGGTGTTTGTTTTTAGGGCTTTCTGGCATTTCTAACAGGCAGTGAGTTTACTTTTTTTTGTGAAACAAAATGATGAATCCAGCAAAGTAATTGATCCTGTTACTCGCTCGTAAATGAGTGCAGCCATAGTAAGCTGTAAGAAACAGAAAAGATATCAGTGTGTATACGAGCAAGCAAATAACTTCAGATGCAGCTTTGATCTGCTGTCACTAAGCACAGGTTTTGATTGTACCTATCGTAGATGAGATCACTGATTATGTACCTATTTGCATAACATAAATTGGTAAGCAAGGGAGGTACAGGTACATGATAGAGCAGCTGGCTGAAGCTTTATTGGTTACAGAGGCTCTATGTACAAGATGAGTTCCATGCAAAGAGCTTTTTAGAAAACCCTGAGAAGTCTGCAGGATGCCACCTGCCACAGAGTTCTAAGGGCTGAACTGGGATCTACTCTGTGTTGTCACAGAACAGTGCTCTTAAGTCCCTTAGAAAATATGGGTATGTCATTGGAGCCTGCATTTTCTTCTTCCTCCCAGCTCACAAGTACTTACTTTGTAGGTGCAAGTAGTAGGTCATGTGCAATGTCCAGTGTAGTTGTGAGACTAAAATCACTGCCTCTTTCCCTTATTCAAATTAGCACTGTTCAGTAGTGTAGGAAAACAGATGTGTTTCCCACATTTGTGTTGTAGACCTCTTTGATTTGAGCCTGTGTGTTGCTATGTATTTGGGTAGTGCACTGAGCACATGATGCTAATACAAAGAAGATCTGTAGTCCCTCTGGATTTTCCAAGGCTGCTGCTTTTCTGTTATACCCTGGAAGTGCACTAAAAGCTGCATGACTGCATTTAATGGCAGGCTGGTGTCAAAGGGAGGTTTTGCTTGACTATTCAAACCCAGGATTCTGTCACCTTTCACTGCTGCTTTTATTTCCATGTATTAGTTCATTACAAAGAGACTAAATTACAGAAAATTGTTCACTTCCAGAGATCCAAACACCATTTTCAGAGGAAACTCGTTAACTTCCAAGTGCATTGATGAGACAATGAAACTGGCAGGGATGCATTATCTGCAAGTTACACTAAAGCCAATTATAGATGAGGTAAGGACAGTTTAGACTGTTTATTTGGTAAAATATCATTATAAAGGCCTTCAGGGAATAAATACTGTTTATTACTTCTCATTTTAAGAACACTTTGTAGGAATAATGCTTAATAGCTTGTTTCTCCATTAAAATCCTGCGTGTTAGGTTAGCCACAGCTGAGTCGCCCAATTCAGAAACAGTTGGATTGCATTAAAGGGAAAGGAAAATTTCTATTTATTAAACCACATTACTCTGTTTTATGAAAACTGGGATATATTGTTTCTGACAAATTAATAAATAGTATATTCAATAGCTGTTTTGAAGCTATAAGTAATGCATTTCTTCCAGTGGGTATAATGGGATACATTTACTCTTAGATAACTGCATATGATGTATGTATTGTAACAATGGTTTATTATCTGTCCAGTCCAGAATGGTGGCTGTGGATATTTTAGTGCAGTAATCAGGCAATACTTTCAGACCACAGACTTCCTTTAAATGATTTGACAATTTCTTCAGCTGTTGTCTTAATGTTTCATCAGAAAATGTCAAGTTTTAAAGAATATGGATATACTTTCAAAGTTGACTGTTTTGGAAAAATAGGTCTTTTCTTGAACAGCCTTGCTTGAGAGAGTCTAAAGAACAGTTCTGCATTTCAGTTGAAAGAAAGGGTAGAATGAATTAATGCTACTTTTTGGAAAAAAATAAAGATCACACATAATTTATCTTTGCTGTTAAAAGAAAAAAATACTGTTTAAAATGTTGACTTTTTGCCTTTTACCTCTCATCTCAGAAGCTATGCTTTTTACAAAACTTTTTCTACTTTTAGATAAACTTATATATCAGTTGCTCACTTTTTTTTTTCTAGATCTGCCAGGTCCATAAACCATGTGAAATTGATCCTGTGAAATTGAAAGATGGGGAAAACCTGGAAAATAACAGGGTATGCATTAGATTTTGAAGACAGTCTCTTTTATGCCATCAAGTTTAACTAGGTCCTCAGAAGAATTATCTTGCAAATAATTTTGTCATTCATTAGAATACACTGTAAGCTTTCTTGACACCACCCTTATAATTATTTTGCGACAGCTTTACATTATGCTAAAAATGCAATACCTGTAGAAAGTTAATGATTTCTCCTGCTGAGGACAAGGATAACTTGGCCTGTGGCTAGCCTGGAGAAAAGGAGGCTCAGGGGAGACATTCTCTCTCTCTACAACTAAAAGGAAGTTGAAGCAAGGTGGAAGTTGGCCTCTTCTCCCACATAACAAGCGACAGGATGAGAGGAAAAGACCTCAAGTTGCATCGGGAGAGGCTTAGATTGCATATTGGGGAAAAATTTCTTCACCTTAAGGGTGGCCAGGCACTGGAATAGGCTGCCCAATAAAGTGATGTAATCACCATCCCTAGAAATGTATGAGAGGCATGTGGATGTGGCATGTGGGGACATGGTTTAGTGGTGGACTTGGCAGTGTGGGTTAACTGTAGGACTCAATGGTCTGAGAGGTCTTTCCCAGCTTTAATGATTCTATGATTCTGCTGATGATGTAGTAAACAGTGGTAGAAGAAGGAATGATATGCCATACGGCTGTATCATTTAATGTTTTGTTTGATAGGAATGATATTTTTACTCTTCTACTTGAATATGTGCATTTCCCCAACAGTATAATTGAGTGAGAGTTTGTTTTTCAAGTGTATAATGTTGAAAGTCACTTTTAATGACGCCACTATGAATAAAACCAGGAATAGTTCCACTTTCCACAGCAGAAAATTATACTAATTTTATCATAATTTTTGCATTTTTTTTTCAGGAAAATCTGAGGCAATATGTTGATCGCATTTTTACTGTAATTACAAAATCTGGTGTAAGCTGCCCTACAGTGATGTGCGATATTTTCTTTTCGCTGAGAGAATCAGCTGCCAAGCGTTTTCAGGGTGAGTTTATATATATTGTTTTATTCTACATAACTGATAGTTTTAAACACAGGTGTAGTCTGGCAGCCTGCATGATCCCTGTTGGATTTAGTAATTGAACAGCAGCTTACCCAAAATAATATTTGCAGTATGTTAATGCTGTTTTTTCATCGATTATTCATTCCACAAGGAACATAATTTTTAATGATGGAGCTTTTTCTTAATGTCTTTCAAAGAAAACAGCATTTTAAAAGACCATTATGATGGTATGTGTTTATGAGTTCAGTACTTGCAAAGCATACTCAATTTTCAAATGTTCGGGGCTTTGTAATGGCTCATTCTGCAGATTCCATGCAGTGGAATTATTTTCTGCTCATATGTCAATCTGTAATAAAGGCCAGTCTATAAATTGGAGTTACTGCCAGCTCATTGCTCTAGGAACCAATGTGGTGCACAGGTTTTCTGGCTGTCAAGAGACAATTCTTTCCAGTCCCTCTTAGTTGTTTTGACTCTGTGAGAGTAAGTGGGCAATGTAAAACCAGAATAAGGCAAAACAACTGAGCTATGTATTTTCATGAAGGGAAGCAGATTACAGTAAGGAAGTGTTACAGAGAGTATTACGAGTTCAGCTTTTAAACAATCACTTCAGAGTAGGGAAGCTCAAGCAAAAAACCATTGACAGTGCTGTCATGCTCTTTATTTTATGTTTAAATAAAGAAATAAAATGTATTTTCTGTAGCTACCAACAGGAATAGCTACAATAGGAGTCTGTAAAGCATTTGTGCTCAGGGCTATAAGTAGGTAACTGAGAGTTGGCCTCTGTGCTGAATATCTCATAAACTGTAAATTATTCATCGTACTTCAGTGCATATATGGAATTGCAGATGTCTATGAAATTCCCTGTGTGGTGGAAAAGTGAATGGTGTTCTTGTAGTTTATGCTGTGACTTATTTTTAAAGAGGCTCTCATTGACATTTCCTTGGATTAGGCTAGCTGATCTCTGGCTTCAAATCCTCTATCATCAGTTAATCCTGTAACTCACAAATATATACATTATCAGCACATGCTCAAGGCTCTATGATAATTTCATGAGGCTTTTCGGGAAGGATTATTGAAATGCTGAGTAGAGGTTATTTTTTTGGTTTTTTGTTTTTTTTTTAATAGGTGACCTAGATGTAAGGTACACAGCTGTCAGCAGCTTTATTTTCCTGAGGTTCTTTGCTCCTGCCATTCTTTCTCCAAACCTCTTTCAGCTTACACCACACCATCCAGTAAGTACTGTATCAGCTTTTTTCTAGCTATGTTTATGGTTCTGTCACCATAGTCTGCCTATCGAGATTCTTTGTTCAATTCAATAGCCTTTAGGAAAAGTACCTTTCTTAGTTCAAAGATCTATTATATCTGTCTTGGATATGAAACATATGTTGAATAACTTTGTATGTGGAGAACTTGGGAGATACAGGAGGAAGAGTGAAATTTAAGGACAAACAAGGTAGATGGCCTAAGCTGCTGTGGAAAAAAATGTCATTGCTTTGGTTTTGCTGCATCACATTCATGCTGGATTGATTGTCAGCAGTGCTGGAAGTATTTTGGGTGTTAAGCAATGTACACCAGGCTTCTCGTAGTTGTTCTTATTGGGAGTGGGGAGGACATGGACAGCCTTTGTTTTGTTTAGCGAGTGATTGCCTTTGGGTCTCTGAAGGTCAGTGGGCTGGCTATGGAACACAATGGTTTAAGAGTCAAAAACCTTTTAAAATAAAAGCAACTCTTTTCCTGCAGTGTTTTATTTGGCATATTTTCTAATTTTTTGTTTCTTTTCTGCAAGTGAAATATGAAAAAAGAAATATATTCATTATTTTAAATAGCTGGTCTATGTAATATTGTTCTCTTTCCTAGGATCCTCAGACTTCTCGAACTTTGACACTTATCTCTAAAACCATTCAAACACTAGGCAGCTTATCAAAATCTAAATCTGTAAGTATGCTATTTTCACTTAATGGCTTAATTTAGGAAAGTGATTTTTTTAATCTTTTATCATTAATTGTAATTAAGCCTTTAAAAATGCTTGAGTTGCACTAGGCTTATGCAAAACTGGTTATGTTTGCTTTGATTTATAAGCCTCTCATGCTTAGAGGAAAACTAAATCTGTCTTAATCTGAACTAGATTTCAATAAAGTGAAATTGTGTGACCAACCTAGAAGTCTGCTTCAGAGTTTATCATTCCTTCCTTTGGAAAAAAGACAATGATCAGGAGAACTTGTAAAGTTCTCTACTTATCTGTGATACATGATTAGCAGCTCTACAGGGCTTTAGAGATTGTTTCAGCATTTTAAAACGAAACTGAGAAAAGTCACCCAGTAAGGGGAAGGGCTATACTTCATTTTCATACCAGCTCAGTTATCTGTCAGGGGTGAGGTTGGATCTAGATGCCCATGTTTGGGATGTTTGATTGAAATAAGTGTACCTAAGGCATTGCACTGCTGTAGCCAGTGGTCATTTGGGGTGCTTGGGGTCTTGTTAGGATTCACACAGGCAACTGTGGGTGACTGTGTACCACAGTTATGAATCCTTCAAGACAGTAAAATTCCTTTTCTTATGCTTCTTGTCTGGAGGAAAATTAAAAGCCAAAGCAGAATTTTGAAGCATTTGAAGAACGCATTATTAACTGTAGTAACTGAACATATGAAAGGCATTCTGCTATGCCTCTGAAATAAAAGTTTGGTGCTACTGAAGTGTGCTGTATAACATGAAAGTAGCACTTTGCTTATTTTACTTCTGGCCAGAAAAAAACCCTGTCTTATCTGCAGTGGCTTTCCTCCTGACCTATTACTATTAACAATAATAATTTCTGTACAAACTGTATGACGATATGCATGGTTTTGGCTTTGTATTTCAGGCCAATTTCAAGGAATCTTACATGGCCACCTTTTATGACTATTTCAATGAACAGAAATATGCAGATGCAGTAAAAAATGTAAGTAATGCTTGTGAAGGTTCTAAAAATCCTGCTGCACTGTTGAAGTTGAATCCTGGAAAGCAATACATACTGTTGGTAAACCAGAAAGTCTGTTGAGAAAAGCAGACTCCTGGTAACTAATATTCAAGAAACTTTTATCAAATTATATGCATGTCAGTAGTGAAATCCCTTTGCATCTATTTCTAGTTAATAGTTTGGATTAACAAACTGCTGCTTAGAGCTTTTGAGATGTGTGTACTTTGTAGAATGCTGCAGATCTGTGATGAAACTTGCTTAGTCCAGAAGTAAAAGATCCATGTAACAAAGGAGAAGCACAAGAAGTATTGGGCATCTGCAGTTCTACTGCTTAAGAGCTTTTGTGCTATTTTTAGGTTACAACCCAGGAAACCTCCCAAATTCCTCAAGCTTCTGCCATTACTGTCTAACTACTTTTACAAATACTCTTTTGTAGCTCTGTGCTGCGCAAATGTTGAAAGATTTTAATTTGGGTAGTGTGGTCCTGTGATTTTTATATCTGCTTTTTCTTCACTTTTTAGTTTCTAGATCTAATTTCATCTTCAGGAAGAAGAGATCACAAGAGCATAGAGCAACCAATATTGCTTAAGGAAGGGTAAGTATGCATGTGCAACAAAACCCTCTACTCATGTGCTTACTACCATTCTAAGGCAGCCATCTCTTTTTCTGCCACCCCTATTCCGTTCATGCATTCAGAAAAGAGTGCAGGAAAATTCTTGTGTTGCGATTTCTGCTGTCTGTGGTTGCTGTAGCTGATTTGAACATATTTTCATTTGATTTAAACATCTTAATATAAATGTGTTTTGAAATAAGTGGAGGAAAGAGAAGCCTGTAGAACTTAATTAGCTCAGCTAAGGCAAGATAAACTTAAATCATCATTGTATTAAAATCAAGTTGGGGTCTTCTTCCTGAACTCCAGTGACTAAAAGCTGTAAAATTCCACTGTGAAGACAGCAACGACTGTGAAGACTGATACTGAATAAATTAATGAGGGCAAAGCCTGCAAATGAAATTTGCTTTTGCTGCCCCATAAGATTCATATGCTAACTATTATCATGGCCATTTTGAGGAAAATTTGACATGCACTTGGAACAGTTTATAGTTTTAGTACCTTTCCTTTTTTGGGAAGCATGTTCCATATGCTCTGTTAGTTCCAGACAGCAATTGCTGACATTTCTTGTTACAAAACTGAGTTGTTCAGATCATCTGAGTGCACTGTAGAAACAGCCTTTTTGAGCTGGGAGGAAGAAAGTAAAAAAAATCCAAATTTTTCTCAGAGCTCAGTAAGCTCAAATACTGTTTGAAAGTAAGCTTTCATGGTCACTTTAAGTAGTACAAGAACTAGATTTTCAGTGAAAACATGACTACCCTTTCTATTTAACCTTGGCAGTTCACTTCTCTGATAAACCTCTGTCCTTAGAAGCAATTTTGTCTATTTTAATTCCGTACATTTATAATTCTTTTGGTTTTCAAAATAAATTTATAGTTTGTAACTTTTGCCCTCTAACTGTAAAACATTTTTTCTGCCTCTGTCTTTCTTTTGCTCCTGTCTGATTTTTTTCTGTCTTTTCTTGCTCGGCCTGTGGCTGCTGTTGTAAGGACTCTTAAACTAACAGTAAAGAAAGTTGATGGTAATAGTTCATGCAGGTAAGATGGTAGAGGCAGTTGCTGCTTTGCTGTAGCTACTGGCTGACAGCATGTCCTTCGCAGCAGTAGATTTGTCTGACTTAACTTTGGGGAGGAAGTACTCTGTTTAACCATCCTGAAATGCCTGTGTAAACCCAGCAGAGAACATTTAGTTACCCATTTCTTGATGTTGACATTTTTTTTTTTTTTAATTCCCCTTAAAACAAAAACCTGGTGTAAATAGAGAATAAAGGATTTTTATCTGTAGGTGGGGCACCAAGAAGCACTGTATGGATTCTGATGAACTTACTGGAAGTGATGAAGAGACCATACATTTTCTAGGCACTTCTTAAGTAGTATTCATGTATATTATTCTCAAGGTTAAAAAGTAGCTTTCAGCAGTCTGGTTTTTTTTTCTATTTTGCATTATTGCCATGTTTTGTCATGGGACTTTTCACAGCCTTTGATTTGATTCTTGTCCAGATTGGGTGGCTGTTTAGTGATGTTTCTATGTGCCTTTGCAATATTTTTGCTTGCTTTTGATTTTTTAATTTATCTTTGCCTCTATTAAGAGTATCAAATGGAAAGCTATAGCATACGTACTTTTGAATGAAAACATTAGTCATTGGCACTTGGGTTTGCTGACATCAATCATGCCATCACTGTTTAACAGCTGCCTACATGGTTCTTAACAAAAGGAAGAGAATGAAAAGGAGAACTGGTTGTTTTTGTTGGTGAAAAGGGCATGTTGATACTTCCAAGCAAGGCTAAGGCAGATCCAGACTGGGATCTACCATAAGCATGAGAAGAAACAGTATCTCTAACCACCTTGTACTGAAAGGGGTTTTATCTTAGACTTTTTCTCCCTCTGTGCTTCTGTTTGCTCTGACTACTCATACATTTTGCCATTGCTAGAAACAAACAAGTTGACCTTATAACTTCTGTGACTTTGAATTCTTGTCACCTATCTCTGGAAAATAAAAGCACATTTTTCACTTGGCTATGTCAACTCTGAAGAATTTAATTAGAAATGTGCTCTTAGCTCTGCCATATGGAGTTTGCATTTTTCAAGGAGGGGAGGCTCTGTAGGAGTTTGCAATTTTAAGTCACCTGTAAGTGTTGGCATGAGAAGGATTAGAAACTGGTTTTCTTGCCCAAGGATATCAGTTCTTCCTTTGCAATTTGCCTTAACCTGGAATTATGAGGGCTACTGCCAATGAGCCTGGTGATGACCTGAAACGCATGGTTGTATTAAGTATTTTTCAAGTATTCCAAGAATAAGGACCAAGACAGTAACTGTCTGACCATTTTAAGAATGAGAGATGTGTTACTATAATCAGTTAAAAAAAAATCTGTTGCTGTAGACAGTTTTTGTCAGCTTTTGCCCACGGAACTTGGAATGAGCAGCAGGCACCAGTCCAGCTGGTTACAAAATAGTTAAAATCTGAAGGAACTTGAGTTTCTGTTTGAGCTTTAAACAGACCTGTGGTACGGTCAGATGTATTGTAGTTATTTGTGACTGAAGGTACTAGAAGCAAGAAACAGCATTAGCTGTTCTAATAATTTTAGCTCCACTATTGAAAAATCTTCAACCAAGTCATTTGCTGTTCTCTCTGTGCGCCCTTTGTGCGATATAGTGCCTTTCTATTTGATAAAAACTACTCTGTAGTAAGTAGTTTTTACCCACTCCATTATACAGTTCTGTATTTGGCACAATAGATAATGTAATGTGTAGAGTAGCTGTTATCAACTCTCTACTGCATATGCACACACATTTTTATCCAACAAAAGTGATGCCGAGCAGTACGAAGTCATCAAAGTCACATTGAAGCTTTTGGATTGATTTAGTGGTTAGGAAAGTGGTGGATGCATCACAGTTTCTTAGTAAACTAATTTCACAGTAAACTCAGTCAAGTTTGAAATTAATTAATACTGACAACTCACTAAATGAACAACCCTAATCTGCTAAAAAAGGGGTGGGGGTGCTCTACCTTCCAACCATGAGATCACTTTGTATGTTACTGAAATTGCATTTCCAACTGCAGTATCAATGTGCAATTGCAGATGAGGCTGTGGAACATCCTGAGTTTGTTTCTAGAGCTTGAGAGTGCTTAAAGCATGTAAGGGTACAGTAGCTGTGCAGAGGCTTTACACCTGCCTTTTGAATCATTAAACATAGTCTAAACCTTTTGAGCTTTCTCACAGCTTTTAAAAAAAGAAAATAAAGCTTGTGGAGTCAACAGATTGAGCTTAGCAGAGCTAAGTACTAACCGTGTTCTGCCTTTTTTCGGCTGTACTAGGAAACCATTTAGCTGGATTTGTAACTGCAGAAAGGGCACAAACTGCAGCTCAGTTAACTAACTACAAGTCAAGTTACATGTCTTGCCCCTCATCTAGATCTGGAAAAAGGACAGACCTAACTAATGGTGCACTAAACCTATCCAAATGTGACTCTTTTCCTTGCCAAGAAAAGACCTCAATAATTAGAAAACACTCTGTGTCCCCTCCTAAAGCTTTGCAAGTGTGATGACATATACCTGAATGCATATATATATGTATAAATCCATATACATAAGCATGTATCTTTAAAATCTGGTGTATTGTAACAGTTGGTGCCCTGTTTACTTAGGTTCATGATCAAGAGAGCACAAGGAAGAAAACGATTTGGTATGAAAAACTTCAAGAAGAGATGGTTTCGCCTGACAAACCATGAGTTTACCTATCAGAAAAGCAAAGGTAACAAAGGTTTCCAGTCTTGTTTTGATACATTAAAGCAAAGATTAAACATAAGGATTGTGTAGGAGTAGAAGACTGAGATCTAGATCTGTAACTGTAGAAGACACAGTGCAGGCATGTCTGTCAGCCTGTAATTTCTTGCTCTTTTTTTAGTGTGTGTATTGACAGTTAGAGAAGCTTCTCAGATAGCACAGTCCCCTGCAAGTTAGCAAAGTATTTGATAATATCTGTCTAATATCTGTTATTAATGTCATCAGTAGGTTTCACAGTTACCTAGATTGTCCTAGGAAACAAAACTTACAAACCTTAAGCTGAGATTTGGGTTTGTATTGAACCATTCTCAGATGCATGTCAGCATGTTCTTATAAATTCTGTAGCATTGGCATAACTGGATGCAGTAGACAGGGATTTGCCTGCAATCTTTGAACTTTCAAAATATGTTCACTTAATGTTGCCTAATAGCAAGGATTTTACTTTTTGTAAATTGTACCTGTGTGTTCAGTAGTACACAACAAATACCACTTCCTTCCATCATGTAAGTACACAGGGAGTAAGAAAGATAAGGAAGTGTGTTCAGATCATGCCAGTCATTATTTCACACTCAACTTTGAGGTCTTGCATCACCACTAGTACAGTTCAGCTGACAGGAATGATTTATTTCATTGTCAACTTTGCAGTAAATATACTGTGTCCTGCTGCAGTAATCAGTTTCTAAGAGGTTTGCTAACGTAAGGTAGTGCAGCTGAAAACAGAAATGTACTTAAGATAATACTTAAGGACCATGCTAGCAAATCCCTGCTGAGTGAAAGATTTTCCCTCTTTTCTTATGCAGTCAAAATGATCTTCAAAGAAACTGAATCAGCCCTTAGAAAAAGGGCAAAAGGTGAAGATGAGTTGTAAGTGGCTCATTATCTGTGTGTCTGTGTTCTGCAGGTGATCACCCTCTGTGTAGCATTCCAATTGAAAACATTCTGGCAGTGGAAAGATTAGAGGAGGAATCCTTTAAAATGAAAAATGTAAGTAGGTCATCTTCATTAATGAATTTCTTAGGCTGCTCCAGATCTACCAGGCTAATCGCCTTTTTCCCTTTTGTAACCTGGATTGGATTTCTATTGAAAGATGTACAACCACAGCTGCTTGTTCTGTATATAGTAGCAGGAGTTTCCAAAAGTACAGCCCATTCAGATTCTTAACAGCCCAGTCAGCAGTCTTTGGATTTCGTGATCTGCAGCACACTCAGTACTGAGCACTGCTGCTCAGCTGTCAGCTCTGTAAGGTCACACACAGGTAAGATGATCGAGCCCCTGCCCTTTCTGTCAGGCCTCTCTGGTGGGAAGGAACTCGCTGCTTATGATTGTGAAACTTCTCTTTTAGCTATTATGTTTCCTTATTGGTTAATGAAAGTACCTACATATATATATATGTACTTTATATATATACATACGTACTTATATATATATATACACACACATATATATGTGTATTTGTATATTTATATTTAATTTGAGTTAGGTTATGTACCAAAATAACATCTGTGCTGTGCTAGTATGGTTTACCATTTTGATTGCCACATTAGGGAATAAAATACAGCTGTATTTCTCATCCATAGAACACTTCTGCCAACTTCTGTATTGTGTAAGAACAGGCTTGATAAGTTTGGGTGATGTTGGGAACCTTTTTCACACACCTCTGCCTGTAAAGCTGAGTCCAGTCCTTAAAAAATTGTATTTAAATTTAAAAAGAGCTCAGTTTTTTTCCCAGTTCTTAACATGCATTTATTAGAGACTTACTTATACACATAAATAGTTGTGACTTTTATCTTTTTCTGCCGTTAAGTCTTTTCTGCCACCTACACTGCTTGTGAGCACCATGCAGGGCAGTGCTCAAACCTGCCCTAGATACTAGGTTCCTCAAACAGCTCTTTGTTAAAAGTGAAATACAGTTCTAGACTCCTCAGTGTTTCCCAGTTTCAGGTATTATTTTGGTAGCATCTCCCTCTCTGTGCTAAAACATGAAGTAAGTTTCAGTTCCCTCTGCTTCTAGAACACATCTCAGTTGTACTGTGGTTTGCTCTGGCAAAAGTTTATAACTCTAGGCAAAAACCAACCAAGCTGCAAAATAATTTAACCTATGAGAAGGCAGCTGTAACATGTGATGAACTGTTGCCAACTGCACTCTGCAAACTAACTTGATTGAACTGAAAGCAGCCACACAGTTGAGATAAAACTCACTGTCCTTGGAAATGAGCTGAGCTATAATTCTGTAACTTATGCTGAGTCTACTGAGTTAGACTGAGCATCTAAAATATTGTGAAGATTCATTATAGGAAAAATATACCTTTATTGTTAACATCAAAACCACAACTTTTTGGTTGCTTAAATTCAGTATTACCTGGAAAATCGAGGTGACTACATTCATTCCAGAAAGTAAGATTCAGTCTTCCATAAACAGTAGAAAATACTGTTACTATCTTCTTGTGCTAATATATTCCTATTTTTCTTGCAATATATAAATAGATTACTGCAGCAAGATCAGAATTCTCAGAACACCACAGCAGATGTATTTGCAATGGATATTCCCTCATGGGTGCTAAGTGTGATAAAAATTCATATTTTGTATAAATAGTCTCAGTGTATCTGTGCTCTGAATTGCACCAAGTGTGTCTTTCTCACTCATGATAAATCTTGCTGTCTGGCAGTAAGCCAGTAGCCTTCATCGTTCTTAAGCACAGTTTGTGGAATGTGAGGGTGGCTTTAAGTACTGTTTGGGTCTTCTGTGTTGTTTGAGAGGCAACTGGTTTTGGTAGTGTAAAGGTCTTGCAGCCATTTGAAATTCTTGGCTTAGTTGTGGGCTCCTCAGTAACCACTGCCATATGTTGGATCACTTTGGTTGGTATCCCCTTTACTCCTTAAATCTGTTCCTTTGTTGCTATGCAGGAGGCTCCATTTACCCCAGCAGGACATTAAAATTATTTTCCCTGTAGTTCTGTGTCTAAAAGTGCCACAAAGGAAGAAAGGATTGTGCTTGGTACCAGTCTGCAACATTCTCCCAACCAGCTAGGTGCAGAATTCGAGCCAATATTTCAGGTCTATGTAACAAACAAAGGCAAATTTTAATTTTGTTTGGTCTGGTTTGTTGTTATTAATTGGCCTGTTTGTGTGTCTTTTGTTGGTCTTTTTTTTGTGTGTGTGTTTGCATCTTTCTGGTTTTCTTTTTTAAAACAGCACAGCGAAACCAGCTGTTTGGAAAATTGTGTTCCGTATGATATGGGTGGTGTAATGTCTGATAATTTGAATAATCAAATTAAGAAGTAGAGGGCAGAAAGATAGTTTAGGCATACCTGAAAGAGAAGAAAATGCACTAAAATTAAGTATTTGCAAAAGCTAGAGGAAATGAAGGAAATTTGCCTTTACAAAATATACAGCTAGGACACTGACTTGAGCTTAGTAATCTTCAGTGCATAATCAGTGTAATCAAGCAATAAGGCTGTACATTAAAAATTTCCTTCTTCGAGAGGAGGAAAATAAATACCCTTTAAGGTTGCAAGCTGTTTCGAACAGGCAGGAGAGCTTTAGTTTTAGATTTTCAGTGGCCAAGCCATGATGCAGAATTAACGTGTAATCATTTAAACCACCTGATGTCAATCAAAGAGAAACAGTATTTCTGTGATTTTCTAATAGGAGCTGTAGTTGAATGCAGAAGCATGGAAGTTACTGAAAGGCAAGGGTTGTGCTGAAAGAGGTATTTAAAAGGACTAGAGAAATGACAGTATTAAAGCAAAGCTTTCACTAAGGCTGGATCCAAACTCTCGTTTTTCCCTTTTCTGCCTCCTGCTGACGAGCATTTCCTTTCAGGCCTGCACTGAAGGCTCTGTCAGCCTTCCAAAACTTGGAGCTGCAGCATTACTAAAATTGCTTCCCTGAGGCTGACAACAAATCTTGTTGAGACCCAAGCAGCAAGTTGATATTGACTATTTGTAAATCATCTCCTACAGGAATGGTATCTTACTGCTTTGTACCAGGTGAAAGGTCTTGTTCTTTTAAGGGCACACTTGCTGCTTGGTTTTGTATTGAAATGTATTTATCGATCCATTCTTTTAGTATGCTGTGTTTTTTCTGCAATAAATCTTTGCTCCAAGTCTAGTCTTAGGTTCACTGACTCATTCTGGTGCTTTATTCTGTGGTTTATTTGCAGATGTTCCAGGTGATCCAGCCTGAAAGGAGAGTCCTGTATATCCAAGCAAATAATTGTGTGGAGGCTAAGGACTGGATTGATATCCTCACCAAAGTTAGCCAGTGCAACAAGAAGCGCCTCACGGTCTACCATCCCTCGGCCTATCTGAATGGCCACTGGCTTTGCTGTAAAGCTACTGCAGATAATACCCCTGGCTGCACCCCCTGCACAGGGTAAGGCTTTCAACATGCCATTGGTGTGGGTACTGCCATGGCTATGTGTGTCTCTGCAGAGTGACTTGCAGGTGCACAGCTAACCAAGATTTGCCAGGTGTACAGCTGTACAAAGGCCATCTATTGGCATTCCTGATTCTGCATGTCTTGATGAAAATGTTGACTTTTTAGAGTTAAAGATGGTGATAAGAGTTGATAAAATACTTTGGTTTTGATCATTTGTCATTAATAAAAATGTCAGAAATCCTTTCAATATCCTGTTTGCAAATTCCTGAAGCACTCATCTGCTGATAGATTTAATTCGAAACTGATCTTTTCAGGGGCTACTCATGCTCTCTCTTAAACTAAGATGTACTGTCTGGTTTGTAGGAAGCAATTTTCATCTCAACTGAGAGAAGTAAAAAGACTGTAGTGGTAGTTAGAATATGACCTGTGTGGTTGGAAGTTCAGTGCTTTGGCTCCTCCATCTGGTTGTAGCAGACTAATTCACCAAAATGTCTGGGTACTGATACGGTCTTCTCTTTCAAGTCAGTGAAAGTATGCTGGATAAATAGAGGCATAAAGAAGGTTGAACTTTGTCTTCTTCCTTTGGGAAAAAATGGACAGTTTTGAGCTTTGTTTCACATAATCTGTTGGCTTTTGGGAGAGCTCACTTTTACTTTGTTTTCCTTGTTAAGTGGTTTATGTGCCATAATACACTGTTAAGCATATAACTTTTACCTCTCTTCCTGATGCCTTACAGAGGACTGCCAGCAAATATACAACTGGATATAGATGGAGATAGAGAAACTGAGCGCATCTACTCTCTTTTCAACTTGTATATGCCAAAATTGGAGAAAATGCAAGGTGAGGATTAAAGATCATTGCATCTCCAGTTCACTCACCACGGGAAAAATACCTGTGAAAAGTTGGATGTTCTGGCTCGACCAGCTTTGCAAATCACATCCTAGAGCACAGTGGCCCTTATTTCACTTGTTTCCCATTCTGCTGTCTTGAGGCAGTTGTGTATATTATTTTTGGTGCAGTCTCATGGTCTGTAAAAAGTTCTTTGCGTAATAACAGTTGTTTGAAATGTGGTCTTAACCACATCATCCTAAAATAACATAGGCACACAGTGTTGCTTGGATGCTCTGAACTGAGAAATCAGAGCCAGCACTGAACCAGAGTTTCACTGATCCTGACAAGAAGCACCAGCAAAGTTGAGGTTTCAGTGGAATATGGTTTTGTGTTACCAGAAGTCATGTGCACATTCCCTGATTCCGATCCTAAGAACAGGCTGGATACAAATGGTTTACCTGGGAAGGCTCTTTTGGGATTACCCATCGAGGATGACCTGTGGATGCCTGTGAAATGTTGAAAGGGGAAGTTTTGGCTGGGAAACCTTCAGGAGCTGAGGGAAGCAGAGATGTGATGGAAAGGATAAGAGAAAGAAGAGACAGCAGAGGAAGTTGGTACTAGTAGGCATGCCAAGAGAAGTATCCGGTGTACACCGTGCCAGACTTGAAATCCCAGTTTAGCACAGGGAGTGGTGGGGAAGCCTTCCCTGTGGCACTGATCTTTAAATAGGACTTTATTTTATAATATGAGATAAGCCAGTGGTGTCAAACACACAGACTGGAAAGCACTTTAATCTGTTCCTGGCTGCTGTGCAATTGCAAATTCAAGATCCTCACCACTTCCGAGCTGTCTGAACTGGTGCCCAGCTTTTCCCTGTTCCAAATCCTTGCTGCCAGAGCCAGCATTGAGTTTCAGTGTTGGGGAAAAGGACGCAGGTCTGGCACAGACAGTGCAGCAAGGGAAGGGAATTTGAAAGCTGAGACTGGGACAGCAGTAAAGCTAGAAGGAGAGGCAAAGTAAAATACTCTTTCCCCTTCTTTCCACTTCTAATACACTCCGTTGTATCTACTCCAGTGCAGGAGTAGATCACGTGGGAAACATGTTATGGACGTTCATGTGTAGTCAGTGTCCAGATCTCTTAGTCAGGAAGGCTCCCTGGTAAGATCAGAAGGTATAGAAGTGTAACTTGCCCCTTTGGATATGTCATAAAGCAGGCAACCAGACAGTAGTCATGGCATATTCTGCTTATGCTTATTGTATGAATCTTTTACTGGTAATGTGGTAAAATATGACTACTTCAGCCTGTAATGTTTTTGAATTCAGCCTGTGCTTGCTGCCTGGGGTTGGAACCTGTCCCAACAAGTGAATACTTGACTTTGTGCAGGCTAACCCTGCAGCACAGTGGCAGAGGCAGGTCTGTGTCAGAGTTTCCAAAATGTGTGCATGGGTTGCAGATAGTGGCATTTAAAGCATTGCCTGTGCAGCAAAGGACAGCTTCCCACCAAGGCAGGAGCAGCTGCCAGCCTTCCATACAAGACAAGGAGGAGAGAACAAGCGTGGAACAGCCTCTGTGCCTCCCAACAGCCCAGCAAAAGCACAGGGAGCTTCTGCTGTTGATGTCAGCCACAGTTCTGTGGTGGTCATACAAATGCAAACCAAGAAACTGTATGAACCCCAGACTGAATATTTTTAGTCTGCTTTTCTTGCTTTTTCTCCCTGCCTGATATCTATTCCTGTGCGTTATTTTTTTCTCCAGAGGCCTGTGGGAGCAAATCTGTGTATGATGGACCTGAAGAGGAAGAGTATTCCACATTCATCATTGATGACCCTAAGGAGACTTATAAAACACTAAGGCTGATTATTGAAGGTGTTGGAACTTTAGAGCAGGAGCATGCTCAGTATAAGAGAGATAAATTTAAGAAGACAAAGTATGGAAGCCAGTAAGTACAATGGCTTGTACAGACAGGGAAATGATCCTGGAAAATGGTATTTCCCTTGGTTATGCTCTGGGTTTCACCATATTTGGTCCAAAAAAGATTCTGTAAATACATACAGATTAGCACTGTGACTTAGGATTGATATCACATTATTTTAAAGGACTGTAGGGAATTTTCTAATGCTTGTTTTTAATGCAGTTTCATTCATAAAATCTAAATGTGGGTTTGTTATATTGTTGGTTTTAAATTTTGAACCCATGCTGGTGAGCTGAGCAGTTAAGAGAAGAAGATACATGTATTTACCAGCTTATCTTGGAGTGTTGGTTTAAAAATGGAAAGAGTGGCTGACACAGCCACATGACTATTTTGTGTACACATAAATAAAGCATTCTGCATATGGCTGACAAGAAACAAGATAAGTTCAGTCAGTTCTAGCTCAAGTAAAATGCAGTATTATCATTACAATTACAACTTTGAAGATCAAATTTAGGGAAAAAGTTATTGTGTGTTCCACTTTTTGTTCTGACATTTTTATGTCCTGACAGAAAGCTCTGTGTATAATCCTGGTTTTTTCTTTTTTTTTAGAGAACATCCCATCGGTGACAAGAGTTTTCAGACATACATCAGGCAACAGTCAGAGATCTCAGCACATTCCATATGAAGTGCAAAGGAAATCCCAGGACAGTGCTGAAGGGTTGATCAGTGAGGCTAAATAGCAAAACAAAAGGGAAGCCACACATGTAGCAAAATGTATGGATAAGTGTCAAGCTTACAAACTTTGAGACTTGGTAAACATATTCTCTTTTCAAGAAACTGTTATAATAGTTGCTATGCACTTTATTCATCTGGTTATTGACAGATGATAAAACCCTGCCTTCTAGGCAGTTGTCATGTGTATTTTTAAATTTGCTTTGGTTTCTTGGAATCTAGTGATCAGTTCAATGATCGAGGTGTGTGGACTTCATCTTGACAACTCCCATGCAATTCCTTATGTTTTGGAAACCAAGCAGGCTGCTAATATGCAGCATTTTCTAGAATGGTTGTTTGTTACTCTTTTTTGTTCCTGATTAATGTATATTATGCCACATCCCCTGCGTGTTCTCTTAGGAAAAGCTTAGTAACACTTTACTTTTAATGCCTGCATTTAGACAAGAAGCAGAGAAAAATCCCTCTGGTGTAATCATCTACGTTGTAGCTTGTATTCTGAGCAGGCCAAGGAGCAGGCCTTCCGTTTTTACAGCAGCGTAATTTTTGCTGACTGTGCACAGTTTTTAATAGAAATTCAAATCTCAATGGTACTCTTGATATTTTTGAGATATGAAGTCGTTTCTCCAGGCACATTCAGCAGACTTTGGATTTGAAGATGCAATCTCAGCAGTATAATAAAACTGACTCTCATAAATATGAATAAGAGAGAAATGAACTCATGTCAAAGGGACTTGTCTCTCTTACACAGTCCAGTGAATGGTAGTCTTTGAAACTCTGCCAACTGAAAGGCAAGGTAAGCTGATTTTGATGACCTTTTATCACCACAGTGAGAAGGACAAATAGAATATGAATCTGGCAGCTGAGACATGCTGATTCCCAGGCACAAAAGCCGTCAAGATGGGTTTTCTCTGAAAGGATGTTTATGCACTGGAGTCCATGCTATCCTAGTACCACTTGCTTTTCTGGAAAATAGATTTCTACTTTTCCAAAAATGTTTTTAAATACTTTTTAAAAGAGACTTGTTAAACAATATTTAGTATATTAACATGCATAATGATAACTTGTTAATTTTATGAGTGTAGTAAAAATGGAATGAGCTGTGTATCTCACTAATACCAACAAAAGAAGAGGAATAAAGGTCTTCTAAATATTAAATGCATATTTATATATGCTGTTTAGTTGTACACCATAATTTTTCTCTGTGTAAGGGTCTGATATACAAACATCTAGCTTTGATGGCTTGGAAGCCTGCATGATGGACTTTAGGCCTCTGTGGGGTAGAAGCTACTAGTAGAGGTTCTCCGCTGAGTTGGAACAGAAAGTGTTGATCAGTTTAATGTGAAGATGTCTGTGTCTTTGCTTCAAGTGTTAAAGAATAATTTTTAACTGTGTCTTCATTGCATCTGACATGATTTAAGATAGCTAAAGTACTTTGAATGCCTCTGTTTGTTAGTGATGTTCTTAGGAATTAAGTTTTGGTTTTGTTCAATATAGAGTAGACCATCTTCTAGTAGATGATAAATGATCTTTTATTCATCTTCACCCAGCAGACTGGGGAAAGGGAAGTAACGAAGCATTGCAAAAATGCATTTTGGACTCCAAGCTTTTAGCCGCCATGAACTGCAATTTTTAACATGTATTTGTAACTTAATATTGTTTATAAAATACTAATGACCTGTAATGTGTGTTCTTCTTGCCAATTAAAAGAAATGGTTTATTTCTGAAAACTGTGTCCCCATTTGAAGTCTTTTTAAATTCACAGTGGCCACCAGCATGCCTCTTGGCACAGCATCTGCTGTTCAGAGTGGGACCGTGGAGGGAGATCCTTGTGAATGTAACCTACCCAGTCCCATACTCCTCCTCCCATCCCCACCCTCTCCTTTTCTTTTCAGCATTGCACCCATGGGACACTGCAGACTGAACCAGACTGGGCATCTGAGCCAGCCATAAACTACCTTAGCAAAGAAAGCTCACTCAGCTAGGTCAGGATCTTGAACTGGTTCCTTGTGTTACTGCACAGTAACTGAGCTGAGACAGTGTTGAAAGGACAAGAGGAACGAGCTGAGCCCACAGCACCCTGCAGGTCTATTGATTGGCTCACAGACCTACAGAACCACCACCTTCTGATTAGGTCCTGTTCCATGACAAAACCTTGGATGTGCTGAGGTCTGTGCAAGTCAGATTCCTGGAGCTTACCAATCCTCTCTGGACAATCCTATGCATGGAGCTCTGGCTCAGATGTTGAGTGACAAGCTGCACACACTGATTCTCTTGGGGATTGTTTCCAGGGAGGCTGGGCAACAGCCTCTCTGGGCTGGCAAGCTATTGCCCAGCCTTCAGGGGGTGTTCATTCAGGTTATGTTGAAGGTAACTCCTACTGCTGCAGCAGGTGTCTCTCACCACAACCCAGGCGTGTGTTTCTGAGAAGCCTCTGGGGACGAGCTGCTGCAGGCGCCTCGAGCTGAGTAACAGTAGTGGTTTAACAGATAAACCACATCCAGGAACAAAAACCAGCCTGATGGTGGAAGACACATCACCAGTGTCCCGGTGAAGGTGAACTTGACCACAATTGTGTAAATGTGGGTTTTTGCTGAGGAACTGTAAATCTTGTTTTGAAAACAAAATTTTACATAAAATGAGATAGGAAACTGACACAAGATTTGTAAGAAATGAGCAGAGTTAAATACAAAATTACTGTAACACCATTTCCAGCTCTGCCTCTTTTTCACTCATACTCATCTGGTATATATAATTTTCTTCTCCTGCTGACATGTCTTAGCTTAAGTCAATAGGAAATCTTTGAAAGCTGCATTTTGCAGCATAGCTTTGCATGTTTGGTGAGGGGGTTGTGTTAAAACTGTGCTTCCAGTAGTTGCTTAGCCTCTACCTCCTGTCTGTCTGTAGCATATGTTTCTGATGCTATCTTCAGAAACACTCAGAAATCCTGCCCACAGGAGAAATAGCTTGATTGGGAAACTTGGGACAGTATCCCTTGTGTCTCTAATGAAGAAAATAGCAAAAAAACCCCAGCATATGCATAAGGTCAGTTTTCTTTCCTTCTCTGCTCTGTCCCAGGGTGAAAAGCAACAGAATTATTTTTGGCAGNACCCCAGCATATGCATAAGTAAGTACATCAGGTCAGTTTTCTTTCCTTCTTTGCTCTGTCCCAGGGTGAAAAGCAACAGAATTATTTTTGGCAGAAAAAATAATTAGCAGCTGGGCTGTTCTCTCCTGGGACTCCTACTGCCAAAGAAGTTCCCTGTGCCTTTTTTCTCCCTTGCTGAAGCAATGTGCTAGGGCAGGACTGATGTGGTGACAGGGCCCAGATACCTAAGGCAGCTGTCTGTGTGACACAGCTGTCTGAGGCACCTGAACTTTGATGTGTTTCCCATCCTCTTTCCGCAATACTCTGTTTCAACTTTTTTAAAGGTCTGTGTGAGAAGCTCACCTGGATAGCAGGAGAATGTGTGAACCCTGCCAACCCCCATTATTAGGTCCAGGAAGTGGGTGCTGCAGGAGGAATATGGTGTAAGGACTGACACTGGGTGGTACTTAGAGAAAAGAACAGCATGTTCCCATGATTTATCCTCTGTGTGTGCATTGCAGGGGCTAGCAGGGCTGACTGAAGAGAGCATTTCCTTCTGGGTCTTGGGCTACTGTCATTAAACAGTAAATAAATTATTCCAAAGCTCAAGTGGGTACTGAGGAACAGAGGAAGTTCTACGACAGAAGCACTGTATTCCTATATGGATATGATTCTGGATTTGATCTGTCTAAGAAAAGATTGGAAAGAATCATCATGAATCAATCGTTCTGGATTCCTAAAATAAAACAGGATCCTAGAAGATTAATCTCGAGGATAGAAACCAGCCCTCCTAACTTGTGAACAAATCACACACACCTTTCCATTGCAATCCTTATTTTCCTTCTGCTACTCCATTTGAGCCACTCTGATTTACCTGAAAGTTTAAAATCATTGGGTTTGCTGGTTTTGTGCAAAGCTGTTACTTTTAACCACAAAGTTGCCTGGTGTTAGGTTTGCCTGCAAAAATAATGTGGAAGTCTTGATTAAACTAAAACCTCACCAGCACCCTGGGCTTATGTAAAGAGTGTTGAAATGGTAAAAACAGAAATGGGCTTTTTACTAGTTTGAAAATGTTGCTAATTGTTGAATCTTAATCAAAAGCATGCCCTAGATGACATACGTCTGGTCAGTGTTGAGAGAAAATTCTCTCTACAAGTCTGGGCATCTGTGTGGTCTCTGGCTTATTTTACTGAATTAATTCATCCATCACCTTTAACCTCTGTCACAGTTTCACTGTTCTGTCCTAAAGCTGTCAAAAGGAAGTACACTTTTTATTGTTTACTTGAGGCCATAACAAAAGCACTGTTTAGATATGGACTCTTACAGGAAAATGAGTAAGTTTTGATAGAGATGACAGCAGTGCACAAGATTGCCATCATGTACCAAAGGTATGAATTTGTAAATTTAATTGAATAAGAAAGATACTTTCGATAAACGTAGCCATGTATTTCTCTGGGGGTGGAAACTAAAACTATACTCATCATGTTTGTGTAGAGAAATCTGATGATGGGAATACAAGAAGTGAATTTTATGAATTAAAGAGGAAGAGAGAAATACTTGATGAAAACAAACAGTGCACAAAAAAAAAGGGAGGGCTACCCTGAAATGCCTTGTGTTTTGCTTTCTTTGGCAAGTTTTTCTGTATTTCAGCTCAGCTATAATTCCTACTTCTCATTCTCTGTAGAAGTTATCTTTTTGGCAGCCATGACAACCTATGACTACAGAGGCTCACAGCTGAGAAAAGCAGCTTTAAAAATAGACAGACTCATCTGTGGTGTCTGGAGATGCAAATGCTTTGCCTCCCACTGTGCCACAGTGTTGTGAGAACAACTCCATGGTATGTCTCCTCTTGTGGTAAGGCCCCCTTAAAGAGATTCTGCTGGCTGCTCTAGCCAGGGTTCTGCATCGCATTAATAGCACTGATGAAACTGAATCAGTGAAACAATTGGGAACTGTTAGGAGGAGATTTTGGAAAAACCTGGACTGTCTACCTAACAAGGTTTACAGCAGTCCCATAAACACTTGCATCAGCACAGCTGATGAGATGTGAATCAGCCACCCAGAGAGATTTGCCACCAGAAAGAATGTGTGATAGTTGCTCTGGCACCCTCCCCACCAGCCCTTTGCTGCCTCGAGTTTGCCTGGTGAAGACTGAGAAGCTCAAAGGCAGGCTGGTTTTCCCACTAGAGAGCTGGTCCTGAATCGCCTTTGTCTGAATACTGTCATTCTTTTTCATTCAGGAGAAGATATAATTATACCTTGATATAATTTCTGTCCAAGATGCAGGAAGAGGGAACAGTAAGCAAAAAGCCCTCATAGGGAGTAGTTTGTAGAGTCCTCTGAGAGGACTTGGCATTGAGTCTCACCAAAAGGTAGCTGGTGCCCAAGCTATTTTGGTGTCAGAGATGGCTGATGCTCTTGCTTTATTTAGAAATTGTGACTACAGAAGAGGAGCTGAAGACACTGGCAGGCCTGGGCAGACAGTATCAGTCTCATTAAGAGAGAGGAGAAAAGTATGAAAATCCTCATGAGGAGGCAGGACCCCTCTTCCTGGGCTGGAAGAGGCCAAGTGCTCTGGTGTTTAAGGGTCTGCTCAGCTCTTATGGTGGGACCTGATGCAGTCAATGTAAAGCAAGAGCTAGGAGGCCACGGGCAGAAGAGCCTCAAGCAGAAAAATCAGAGCTGGTTTTGCCTGCTGGGCTCCCAAAGCTGAATGATGCTCTCTTAATCAAGCTGTTCAGTAATTCATTTTCTCTGCATGTTTCTCCTGCTTAAGCAATTCCTGCTGTGAGGGAGAGCTGTTGTTCTCTGCTGTGTTCCTTTGGAGCTGAAAACACTGAGCTACTGTGCAGCCATATGTGTGTGGACTACCTGCAGCTGCCTGGGGCCAGTGAGGAGGAGAGTGGGGCACTTGCCTGGCTCTGTGCACATGGGTGCTGCAGGACAGGGCTGCTCGGAGTCTCTCCAGCCTCTGAAGGCAAGGTTGGCACAACTTCTTTTGCCTTCCTTCCTTCCTTGGCCCTGCCCCTCCAAAACTATCCCAATTTCTTCTCTTCACCTAGTGCTTGGGCAGAATAGATGGAGACAGACCCTGCTTAGCAGCACCTTCCTCTTGTCCCAAGTGCAGGCCTAGCCTGTTGCCCCTTCTGGTGTTCACCATTGCCTTGGTCCTGGCTGTCATCACTAATCACTGAAAGACTCAGTGTGGAAGGGACCTCTGTCACTCAGTTCAGGTCTTTTGACTGTTCCTGATAGTCCCTTTTTCTTTGAGACAGCACTACTGTGCTCACTCAGTCAAGGAGGTCACTTAGGAGCGACCAATCCTATGATGCTGCATCCTCCTGTGGAGGAAGAACAAAGCTGGTGAGCTCTCTGGGAAGTTTTATTCTTCCCTTACAATAATCTCAGTACTGCTTGGAGGTAATGGGGTGCAAAAAGAATGATTTCCGTGCCACAGGAAACTATGCCAGCATCCTTGCCTGTAAAATTTCACTCACTTCTGTTTTTTTTGTGTCGCAGGGACTGAGTGTTCAAAACCGGACATTAGGAGCTTTGAAATGGCATAAGCCAGAAGTGAGTTTCATTTTGCAGGGGATGGGGAATGATGTTCTGCTGAATATGTTCATACACAACTCTGACAGCACTTTAGAGTGTTATTTAACTAGGCAATCTCAGATCTCTTGTTGACATCCAGGAGAAACAAGATTTGTATTTTAATTAATTCAATAAGACATCATAAAACAAAATAGGATCTGTCTCTAACTGCAGACATCCACCATGTAGATATTAGCATTTCAATTAGTTACTCATCCTCCAACAGTCAGGGAAAAGAGAGAGGCCTCTCAAAGTGTGATTCACAACACACTTTAGAATGTCTACTTTAGGATGAAATTAATCAAACCCTAAAAATTTTCAGTTCTGTGCTGCAGACTGCAAAGAACCTGGCATGATCTCTTAGAGTACAGGCATCTGAAGCTGGTGTGATTAAGCACCCCCAGGGTGACAGGAGAGAATCCCAGCTGCTGTGATGTGCAGTGTCACTCTTTACTCATCCCCACTGTTCAGCCGGTGATTTTCTTGCAAGCCCTGGATGCCCTCAGACGATTTTCCCTCCTGCCTACGGCTGAGGCCACTAGATGGGGGTGCAGGATCTCCTGCAGGATCCGTCCCACAGCCCCAGGGCCCTGCTCGGGCTGCGCTGTTCAGCAGCCATCGGAAGAAGCTCAGGAGCACTTTCCTGGGACACCAGCACTGGCTCCGTGTGTTGCTGGCTCAGCCGGTGCCACACACGGGCCCAGGTGGGATGTGAGCCCTCCATGGGTTCCCGCTGACTCGACAGAACACGCTCTGAGGGCTTAAACCGGGTTGTTTTTCCTTTGCCTCCTGTGGTGGGACAGGACCACGCCGGGTAGGGTACCAAGCTGGGCTGCTCCGACAGCCTGATGCGCCAGGAGGCTGCCAGGACACAGTGTGCCCTCCCAGACAAACTCGGACTGGCACAGTCGGAGCAGGTTGGTTCAAGCCTTGCAGGGCGAGTCCACAGTGCTTTCAGCTATGTACTCGATGCCAGATAAAAGAGTATTTCTGCTTGGCAGAGGGCAGCCAGATGAGAAAGATAAATCCCTCCTGCTTCGGCACTGTCAAACAGATCAAAACAAGGAGAGTGGCAATACTCATGTCGTGCCACTTAGTTCTAGAGCACCAAAGCAGCAATGAATTTCCTGGTTATTGCTTTCAGTTCACTTTGTACTTCTTGTATTGCATGTGTGGCACATTGATCTAATGTTTAAGAATGTCTGGACCCCCGATTTGCTGTTCTGTCCTTTTTTCCAAAGTGCAAAGGGAAATGCACTTGACTGGGTGAGGTGCACATCCTTATTGTTAAACTCACACTGGAAAATGACTGTATATTTAAGTCTCCAGCGCCACAAGTGATTCCTGTGGCGTGGATCACAGAGCTACAGCTGGCCCTGTGGTCATTTCTGGGGTGGCTGGGAAGAAAACCCAAGGCTACAAGGCCTCATAGCATTAATACAGTAACCATCACATCCACATTAGAGCTGGCCCAAAGGATTTATGTTCTGAAAAAGAAAAATAATTATAAACAATGTGAAGGATACTGGCATTCCTAAATTTGGAAGTGGGTAAATCATCCTATTATTTTTGCAAGCACTAGCAAAACAAGAATACTACTATATTTGATCAATCTTGTGTGTCCTGAATCTTGTGAGCCTTCTTTAGAGCTCCTTGGCTATCTGACCAAGAACAACTCTCAAGCACATCCTTAGGACACAATAAGTATCTTTTGTGCCTTACTGTTTTGTTCACAGGGATCAGGTGGGGTTATCAGCAGTGTGGAGTCCTTAGCAGGGAGCTGCTGGCACATCACCTCTGCTTCTGTCCTGGTGTCCAGGCACCAGAGAAGCTGGGCTGCCTCCCAGGCTGGACAAGGCAGGAGAGAGAAGGAGCAATGCTAAACAGGCACCCATGTGTTGGGAGCTGCTCAGAGCTGGTCAGGAGAGGGATTTGGACCTCAGCTGGACAGGGGAGAAATTTTCTCCACCAGCTTTCTCTCATGTCCACTCTCTAGCATCACACGTTCAGACCTCTGTCACTCCCACAGCCCCTTCTGCTGTCACTGACCTCCCATGGCATGGGGGATGGCTGCTGGCAGCTCTCCTGGAAGGAGCAGATCCTGCTGCCCACAGCCATCCCTGGCAGGACTGCGTGAGCCCAGGGAGTCTGCCAAAGAGACGTGCCCAGCTGGCACTGGGGAGGCTGTAACATGTGGCCATGGAGCACCTCTCCAGGGCACATTCTAGAAGAGGAAGCATAAGTCATGCTGGCTGTGTGGCTTTCCCCCAGTGCTCTGTGCAGATCAGCTGATCTCTTTTAGTTTGCAGTGTGTGTTTTTCCCTGGAAGGCACGTGATGCAGATATCCCTTCTTAAGAAACGTTTGCCTGAGGTTTGAGCCAACACTTGGACCTGGGAGTAGAGCGCTTCTCAGCCAGCTCCTCCTCTGCAACACCACTAAAAGTCGGCATTTTGTGCTTTTCCTCTGGGCAGACAGGGGGCAGGGCTGGCAAGACCTGAAAGTTCATGGCACAGGCTGCTTTCAGCTACGTTTGCCAGAGGCTGGATGTTTTGTGCACTGGTTAGCAGAGATGTCTGTCTCCAGATGCTGGAGTATCTCATTCTTGGCTGTGAGGGTTGACATGGACCAGCTGAGACGCAGATGCTAATTAAAACAGAAAAACAGAGGTTCAGCCTGGTTTTCCATATGTCCGAGTCACCTTATACAGAGGATTTGCACCCATTATATGGTGCTATGGTTGGTGCTGGCTGAGGCTGTGATCTTTAATGCTTATTTCTAAAGGGCTATGCTGAAGCCATGGACCTTTTCCTTCAATTTGTGGCTTTGTGTTTAGGTGAGCATCTGCCCCCTTTGCTACTTAGATTCCTGCTGCTGGTCTTTCTCATGCCGTTTTCTGTCATCTAAATTTTACCTTGTTCTTTCACTGCAGGCATTGCTTTTGTAGTAAAAAGCAACAGTTTTGGTGGGAAGGGCTGGGAGCAAAGCAGAAAATTAAGTTCATCTGGCACCAGTGAAGTGAGTCTGTGCTCAGGCCGCTCCTCTCAAAATGACACTGTGGCAAATGCAAAACCCTATGAGAGAAGAAACCAGTGTTAGATACATTATTTATTTCCCTTGCCATCTGTTTTGATTTTCTCATAACAGACACAGGTGAGATGACACTGGAAGATTTAACACTCATCAAAAAGTGAAGAGGCCATTTCCCACTGATAAGAGCTATGTGTTACCATGTGTGTGTTCAGAGGCTGGGGAGGGCACTACTGGGCTAAAACTTAGCAGAAATATTTTCCAGCACTGAAAAGCTCTCTGCAATTTGCAACTGGAAATGAAGAAAAAGTGGGAGCAAATTCAGCTATCAGAAACCTTCTGGAGGTTAAGTCCCTGCCTTTGCTGCCCTCCAGGGCATGCTGCCTTTGTGGGTGAGTGAGAAAGGTGTTGCATGCTCTAGGTAAATTTTCGCTTCAAACATTCAGCACACTGATTTAAGTGAACCACCTCTTCCTGGTGCAGTGAGAGCCACACAGCCAAAACCTCACTGTCCAGATATACTTTAGTCTGCTTTATGATAGCTAGGCTGCCTGGCAGTCTAGCACTCACTAACAGAGGACTTCCCACATCTCACTCAGTAGAGATCTGAAAATTGGTCTGGGAGATGTTTTTGGTACAGTGAGTGTATGAAACACTTAGATCAGCCCAAGTCACAAACACTCTCTCTTGTTAAATGGGTTTTAAAAGCTTTACCCGCAGGGTTTTGAATTATCAGCAAAAAAAACTAAGACTTGCATTCAGTTGTGAGGCCTTGGTGGATTATGCTTCACCCTGAGTAATAGCTCCAGCATCCTACTGTCTCATCTCCCTAAGCCATTCTCTGGACTGAGGGCTTTTGGAGGCACAAAGGGATTGTACATGTATCCTCTTCACTGCAAACAACACATTCCTCATACCTCAGAGAACCCCTGAGGGCTGCTGGTAGTTTTTCTGTTTGAGCCCCGAGCCAACCCCAAGCACTCACTCCTGAGCATGATGTGTTTCTGCTGTGGTAGTGGAGAAGCAGAAATGATCTGTCACTGCTCCTGACCCCAAGGAGTAGCTTCTGGAGCAAGTCCAGGGGATGTGACTTCAAGGGCCAATGCAAGCTTGCACCTGTAAATCTGAGGCAGAAGGTGCAAAACCAGCCAGACTCCATTGCTACCACTGTTAACCTAAATTCAGTAGAGGCAGATGCTGGGGAATTGCATGCTGGAGGGTGTTGAGGTGCCCCTGTCACACTCAGTAATGCTGGCTCGCTGCCACCACTCTCTGTGCTCAGTACCTATCAACACCACTACCAGAGCTGTGGCAGTGTCTCACCCAGAGGACTGCTTTTCACCAAGATATTCAGAGGATTAGCAGAAACTAAAGTGTGAGCTTTCTGTCTGTCAGCTGGCCCCTCAGTGAGGGGGGTATGAAGACACCATGTCTGTTGACTATTAGAATTATGAAAGAAATGAGAAATCTGCCTTCCTCCAAAACCTCCCAGCAAACCTTCATGCGGTCAGGCTGCCAGAGGGCTGAAGAGGCTGAGAGGTGCTGACCCCTGAGGGCAGCCACAGTCCTCAACGGTGCAGGGCTGTCTGCAGCACAGCTGCTCCAGCTCAGGCTGAGGCACCCAAAATATATTCCAAGGTCATTATAGCTTTCCTTCCTGTAAGACTTGCCTCCACGTCAGCAGCCCTGTTGTGTTTATTGGAACTACAGATAATTTTCCATCTTATAAAGCACAAGGTTTGCTGCAGCACAATGGGTAGGCTGGGTAAAATCTCCCACTTACTCCATGTTTGTCTTGTAACATTTTCCCCTCTCTGCCCTGCCTCCATCAATGGGGCTGACACGTTTTCTTCCAAGTTACCAGTGTACATCTGCCAGCAACTTTCCATGCTCATGGAAAATCCTGCTGTATTCCTCAAAAGCACAATACTTTCTCTTGCTACAACCAAATCAATCCCTGCAAAAAAAAAAAAAAAGTTTGTGTGTCAGATACATTGTCAGCAAATACTGGGCAATTCTTGTATTGCCCCTGGTAGAGTTGCACAGGGAAGTAAATATCATTGGATGTCAGCACAGTCTGTGTCCCTAGAAGCTCTGGAAAGCATAATTCCCTTTTCTTGACATAAATGTCTTTTGGGGCTGAAGAATTTAATCTGATGATCATGCAACCTCCTTGAAACGCTAAGGGTAGTGTTTCTTTAATTGCCTTTGAGTGGGTCCCATCAATCGTCCAGCTGCAGATGGAAATAACTTTATTTTAATAAGACAATCTTTCTATTCTTTTCCCTGAGATAATTTTTACTGGAGGAAATATGTTGTTCACAGCAATGGGCTTGCAGGGTGCCAGTAAGGCATGTCTGCAAGCTGGATTTCTTCACTCTGTTCTGACCAGTGCATTTTCTTGGCAAAGGTACAAAAAAACAACGCAGAGAGCACCTTGGAGGAAAGTGGATGTCCTGCAGGCCATGATGTGATGTTTTCCAGACAATGTATGGCAGCAAAGTGCACTCTTCTCCAATTTTTTAATGTCTTCAAGAGGAGGATAGGTCAAATCAAACATAGGTGTCCAAGAATAGATTTGACAGTCCTTTCTGTTTCTGTCTCTCTTTTCATAGATATTTAACATAAAAACCACAACTAGGAGCTCAAATTCAGTTCCCCACTCAAACCTGTAAATATTTTTGGAACTCCTACTTTCCAGGTTGCAGTCTGAGCCTGTCCCACTCTTCCTGCTCATCCCTGGGGCGCTGTGTGGTAGGACTGGCTGAGGGTAGCCCACGTCTGTTCAGAGCCTGGCAGAGTCTGCATTCACCAGCACTCACCAGGGGCCCAGAGACATCTTGGTAAAAGGGCATGATATGAGCATAGTCAATAAAATGCTGATTTTCATGCAAGGAACTGGAAAGATCATAGAGGGGGGGAAATGGCCAAGAGAGGTCGGCATTGCCTGACTCATCACTAAAATAGCACAGTGGTAAACTTAATCTCTTGAGATGGTCGATGTAAAATGACAGGCAGCTTGTGCCTGCAGAAACACTGCTTGTAAAATTGCAGCAGGTTCATTTTGGGTTTAGCTGTGAATAGCTCAATGGTGCTACCTCATGGCCAGAGAGAAAACTACTTCACCCCCTTATTTCTTTTTAAATTTTTAATTTATCCTGTAAGTGACAGACTTGTCTAGAGTCTCTTACTGCTGGACAAATATTACAAGTACATCCAAGTATCCAGCTGCATACATGGGGATTTTTTTTTTGTGGAAGCAGAGTGCAGACTTAAAAGCTGCAAGGTTGACAGAGTACTTCTGTTGAATATAAAGTTTCTGTTTGTCCTTCTCCTGTTACCCAGCACAGTGTTGTACCCGTGTCAGACAGGGAGCTCTTTGGCACAGGGGCAGCTTGTGAACTCTGTTGCCCAGCTCCCTGGAGAGGCCACAGAGGTGCAGCCACCACAGCTGGCTGGCATTGCAGCTGGCCTCTACAAACACCATGCCCTGTCTTGGGAACGGTAAGTTAAGAACAAGCCAAAAAGAAAAGGGTCAAGGCCTCTCAAAAAGTTGCCAGCGGAAGCCTGATTGTTTTGGGTTTTTTGTTCTTTTCCCCATTGGATGACAACTGTCTTCTTTTCCATACTGGAAAATGATCAAGCACCAAAGCATACTAGAAGTGACTCATGATTCGGAAAATTGATCTGGCATGGGAACCCCTTATTCCCTTTCACCACCTTGTTTCTAGCCCTGACACAGAGTATTTCTATGCTGCTAAATGAAAGGAGAGCTGGGGACCCATCATGAGGCCACTGGCTGTTACCTGCCCCATGCTAGGCAGATTTAAGCCACACTGATTGCTTTCATACAGTATCACACCCACCCTGGGTCTCTTCTGAACCACAGGGGAAACCTCTTGGACCCAAAGACATGTTTGTGTTTTGCAGTCTTCTTTTGGTGCAAAGGGTCAGAAATACTGTGAGGCCTCACAGAGCAGCCCCCAGCAGTTGCTTCATAGCCGGACACCAAAGATAGGAGGGAGTGTGTCCCCACAGCCAGTGCTTTTAACTCCAGTTGCTGCAAGGAGATTCAAAGCCTCCATCAGATGGAGAGCAAAGCCTGCAGAGCTAAGCTTGATGTGGCTCCCCATTGACTGAGGCCAGCCACAGCTCCTCTGGGAACATCACCAGCTCTCCTTCACCAAATCAGCCACTGGGCCAAGAAAGCTGCTCTGTGGGGTAGCAGACAGAGTAATAGTTGCCCAGTTCGTGCACCAGAAATTAGCTCTGTTTGCCAAAAGCTCCTTCAGTGGTTCTGAGGAAAGTTAGAGGTATATTGCAAAATGGGCCTCATATACACCTATTGGACCTGGTAAGATGCAAGATTTTGAGGTCTCAGTGACAGAGACCCGTTAGGTATTTTAAGAGAAAAACAGTCACCCTCTGGGAGTAATTTGTGCTGGGACAACTGTAACTGGTGTCTTCCTGCTGCTTTCCTGTGCAGATGTGGTAAACACACCTTGTTAGCTGAACTGACCTGGAGTGCAATCCTACTGAGGGACAAACTTCCATAACAAAGTGTTTGAAGCTCTTTATTATGCATATTTGTTTACCAGCATACAGGAGCTGGATGGAGGAGCCACAGCTTTGTGTCAGCAGTGCCACAGTCCTTGGAGCTGAGCTGGAAAACTGTCCTCAGATGGACTCTGATTTTAATATTGGTTAGTCTTCAGACTTACGAGAAAAATACACAGTACTTCACACCTCTCACTGGCTCTAGGAGCACTCTGTCTTTCTGAGCTTCTCTCCCAGCAGAGGCATGGGGCAGGAGACTGTATGAATGGGTACAGGTCAGCAGACAAAACTCCAACCTGGTTGAAATTCTCACTTTTGGCAATTGGTGAGTGTTTCTGTTTGACCAGAGCTTGACGGTGTATCCTGAAAGCAGCAGTCAGCCCTGGAGATTTGCCCCAAGCTGGGATCTGCTGGAGGAGCATCACTGGAGGGGAGATTCTGTGAGGGCTAAGGAAGGATCACCTACCTCTCAGCTGAACATGAACGAAGGCTTAGTCAGCTGAGGAAGGCTCCTCCCCTCTGGTTTGGGACCTTGAAGAAGCATTCAGTGAGTTACAGGAAGATTTACACAATGTCCCAGCATGGGCTGCTTCCTGGCTGCAGGGACACAGAGTTTCCAAGAATTCCCTGAGCTCATGTGAGAGGCACTGAGCTCCTGCCTGGCAGGAGTGGTGCTGGCTCTGCACATTCACTCAGCCACTGAGATGGAGGAGCTCAGCCAAAGTACTTTTTTGGCACGTTTTTCTTTCAGAAAACATTGAGAAACAGAAATTTAAACTGGCAAGTTTGTCACTAGAAAACCCCATGGAAGAGGCTCGGTATTGCTCCTGTGGGAGCTCTTGACGGACATGTGGTGGAGAAAGTTTCAGTCTTTGGATTGGTTTAATGTTAGCTTGACTTCTTTTCTATGGTGCTGATGCAGAGAGACACAGTAATTGTACTGCTTTTGTATAAGTGCAAAATTCTGGCAGCCTCAGCTTAAGAAAATAAAACATTAAAGTTTAGATTGCAAAATATGATCCAATAGTTCTTGATATTAAAGCAATACAGTCAAGAACAGGCCTTCCCTATTTTCTCCAATTTATCTGCTTTTATGTGCTCATAGATGCTGAAACAATAGGAAGAACAAGGAATACGAAAGCTGATTAACTGTAGAAATGATTATAGAGCTGTTAGGCAGTTTCTCCAGTATCACTGCACTTTGTCATAAATCTGGGTCTCCGAGGACCCCTGACTGAAGAATGCACACAGAGAGCATTTAGCATGACTCGTGTGAAAGCCAGTTGTTAGGATATGCAAATAGCACTCTCTATCCCACCCTTTGCCAATGACATACCTATTCCAACTGACAATCAAAACAAGCAAGATGTAGTAATCCATAAAAAAAAATTTAAAAAAATTAAAAAAAAGGAAAAGAGAAAAGTCCACAGGACAAAGCACATAGGGTAAGCAGCCAGCAATACAAACCCTGTGCTGTCTGACTCCTGAACAATTGTCTGTGTCAGACTGGGTTCCCTGCATTTATTTACTCCCACAAACAATACCTTGTCTTTTCTTAGCATCATTCAGGAACCATTTATAAGCAGTCATCCTCTCAGGACCATCACCCTCCAGAAAGAACCCAAACTGCGGAGTCCGGAAAGCCTGCTGGTGAGCCCACCAGAAATAAAGCCAATGGAGCCCCCGGGCAGGGTGTCCCTCAGAGAGACTCCCTCCAGGTCAGTGGAACACAGAAGGCCTCTCCCAGGATACCTTATAGCACTATGCAAATGAACCCCGGTTCTGCCTCCCTGGTTGGCCCGTTGGCCTCCCCGCCCCTTTTCCCATATATGTCTCAGCCCCAGAATGTTCTTCCTTCCCTGCTCTCCCATTGGCCCCTACTCCTCGGCTCCTCCCTCCCTCCTTTCCCATTGGCTCCCTGGCCCTAGTCCCGCCTGTGTACTCCCCCCTGGCCCCCCCACCATTGGCTCCTGATGCTCTCTCTGCCACTATTGTTCCCCCATACTTAAACCTGGACCCTCCATTGTTCTGGGCTCCTGTCCCTAGAGCCCTTCACGTGTGTGGCTGCAATAAACCCTCCTGTGGAACTCCAAACGAGGACCCTTCCCGTCTCTTTGCCATTGGCTACTACAAGAAGCTATCTGGTGTGTGTGTGTTCGTGTGTGTGTGGCACCAGCAAGCGGCTTTCCACAGAGGCACTTCCAGAAGGTTGTGCCACCCTACCACTGCCCGCCGCAACACCAAGGAACCCACAGCCCAGTGTGGGTTTAAACATGTACCAACAACCTCCAGAAAAACATAAAAAGAGTTTTTAAATATTTCTCCTGATTTCTTTTGGAAATCAGAAAAAGCTGGGATCCTAGATTAGGGGCATGACTAATGCAGCCAGGCTGCATGAGTGAGCCCCCACGGATAACAGAGACTTCTCTCATTATATTCCCTTTCTCTGCTGTGATGAGTTTATGTGTGATGCTGCCCTGGGACAGCCCTCAATGGATCCCACTTGCTCAGGCCCATGGTGCTGTGGGCATGTTTTCTTGCAGTCCCAAAATGTGATGCTACATTGTGCTAGACCAGCAGGATCTTCCTGTTTTGGATAAGAGTCAGTAGATGACAGTCCTCCTTTTCTCCTTTTACATCACCAAAACTTCCTTTCCAAGTAACTGATGCTAGGACAACTCTCTGGGGACTTGCCCTCTGTAATCTTGCATGAGGAAAGCCCTTCTGAGAACTTCCAGCTTGCTGTGCAGGAGCACCACGTCAGCTATGGTTGAGGCGTGTTCCTGTTAGCATCAGATGTGACATGCTGCAGTGTGACTTTCTTCCCCTAGACACTGCACTTCCCATGCCTGATGGTGTTGGAGAAGTTTCCCCAGCTCATGGCTCATGTCCAGTTTCATTGCAGGTATTAAAAATCAGAGCAAATTTCACAGCCTAACTCTCTGAAATGCTGCCCTCCCATCACCAAACTGACGTTAACTCCTGGCAGGGATAATAATGGAAAATAATAAGGGATAAGTATGGAAAATGCAGATTCAAACCAGTTCCAAGTGCCTAATACATTCCACACAGAGGAGCTTCCCTCTGGATTAGAAAGTTAGTGGTGACAAGAGCAAGGACTCCACATTACACACATCCCATTGACTGGCTAAGCTGGTTTCCATCAGGGTCACTGCAGGAAGCTGCAGCCCTGCCAGAGGGTCAGTACTGAGCTTTTGTCTGTGCAAAGTCCTGAGGGATGGTCAGGTGGAGCCCTTGGTGTACCTGCATTTCTTCATATGCACATCAGCTATGGAAGGAACACTCAAGAAGGTCGTGTTTGACTACAGCATGTAAATGCCTTTGTATCTCAGCAGTTGTCTTAAAAGAGGTCATTAATTCTCAGCAGATTTCATTAGGAGGAAGCTCTCCTCTGTGAAAAATTTTGGTCTTTAGGTCATGTTACCAGATGCAATACTGAGCCAAATTCCCTCCAACCTGTGGGTTGGCAGCTGCCATGGACCATGTTCCCCTGCATTTGCATAGTTTTGGGGTCATTTGGTAGACTTCAAGTTTGAACCCTTTATAAAAAAATATGCAACATAGCTAATTTCCTCTGTGCTGCAATAAAAAAGTGTCAGTTAAGAAGTGTGCTTTCAAATCCATATTTTTGATGTTACTATCAGTTTAGTTTTCTTTTCTGGTTTCATTTTTACATGCTACAGCATCTTTTTTTTTTATCGTGTCCAACAGAAGCAAGCAGCACTCCAGGTTAGGTTGAGATCCTGTTAGAAGGCAGCCATATTAACTGTGCAGCATTTCCTTACTGCCAGAACCATTCATAACCATCCTGCCTTGACACAGTTAATTATCAGATAAAACCCAAGGGATCAGCCTGTGGGACTCATCTGTGGAAAGTGCTTTGTGACCATGTGTGTCATGTATGTGGCATCATCACCTGATCCCTCTCAAAGACCAGGTGACTTGGTGCCACATGGATGTAAAGAACAACAACAACAAAAAGTTTTAGTCAATATAAGTGTTTTCCTTCTCCTGACATGAAAGCTGGACCTGCTGCATCTTGTGGCCTAGGCTGGGATAAGGGGTCCCATGCCCCATAGCACCATCTCTCTCCTTTTGTCACCTCAGGCTAGGCTTGTGTTTAGATTTAGTTCAACAATAAAAAAAGATCTTCTGTCAGGAAAGGCTTTTCTCTCTGTCATGCTGGTCATGAATCATCTCATCTGATTTGCCTGCTTCTTGAGCAGAGAGTGAAGGCTGTGTGCAGGGTGCTGCAGGAAGATGCTGCTGTAGGAAAACAAAGTTCATAGAGTGCTTTAAGCTGCATGTGTCAGCTGATTATTTTTGCAGAACACAATGTTATTTCCTCCTAAGGACGAAATATGCTTTTCGTAGTCTTTTCTTGTGTTATTTGTGCTTTGTTGCACTGTATCCTTGCTGCTCTTCAGCCTGTTCTCTTAGGCTCATTGTGCCCCTCTTGACAAAGAAAGCAGGTTTGTGACATGTATTTAATTGCAACACCCTGATAAATGTGGTTTTCTAATATCTGCACTGGTCTTGGGAGGAGAGGAAAAACTAATACCTATGGGGTGAAATCATGGTTTGGTGGAAGGCAGTGGCCGCATTCCCGGCTTCGCTGTGGCCAGAATTTCACAACGAGAGGGCTTGGGAATCCAAATACCTTCAACTGTCTCCTCTAACTGCCTGCCTCGATGCTGAACCAGGAGCCCATAGAAACACCTCTCAGCTGCTGCCTCCCTACTGTTTTATCAAAAAGAGATTATTTAGGAACAGGGGACTACCCATGCCCAGGACCAGGTGCTGCTCAGCTATCACCACAGCTGCAGGGTAGGTGGCCATGGCCTCACTTCACACACCCATGCTCCTTGCCTGGCAGGTCTCCTGTGTGGACCCACCTGCAAAGTCACCTTTAGCTGTGTGGGTCTCTTAGGCAGTTACTGCTAGGGAGGGGCTTTAGTGGGCACCTGAAACTCATGAGTGAGCTCAGTACCTAATCAGGCCCACTTTGTTCCATCTTGTCTTCCCATGCTTTCTTCATCACGTTTTATTGAAGCAGCCTCAGAGCACTGAGACATGGTGATACAAGTGAGGGCTTATGTGGCTCTCTCCACTGGAAAATGTGAGATTAAATACTGTAAGCCTTTGGCCAAAGCAAACTACAATGTCCTCTGGGACTGATCCTGCCCTTGTTGAAGTCAAAGGGAACTTTGTCTGATTTTTCTGGCTGTTGTGATTTATTGTCTAAAGTCAGGATTTCAGCTTTCATCCTCATGCTCTGAGGATGGCAAGATGGATAACAAACCACCATTCAAGTCTTACTGTTAAGGACTCTACCAGACTGGACCTTGTCTAGTCAATGAACATGGAAAGCAGAGATTTGTGTATAACCATCTCACCCCATGGGCTGATATCAAAGTGGGAATAACATGGGAGAGAAGCTGTTAATGGGGAAGATACCCAACTGGTTTGTGACCTGAGTCTGGTGTTTTTCCCATCTTTGCTATTTTCCAGAAACAAAACATAATGATTTGATTCATAATGATGCTCATGCCCAGGACTTCCAATTTCTATACACAAAATTGTCATGGAAAATGAGATGCAGACGTTTACTCCTCTCCTGCACTCTTGCTGAAAATTATCTCATCTGTGCTCCTTCAAACTTGGACACTGATAGGCCTGATCCAAAAACCTCAGTACGATGATTCAGTAGGATTTCACTTTGACAAAGGCTCCTAGCAAGCACGTAACTTCCTTGGAAAGGCCCTGTAGCAATCCATCATTTTATCTGAGTGAGGTTATCCCACAGGGCACCCAGGGCTACTGGCCCATGCTGGGCAGGACCAAAAAGCAGAGCTGTTTCTGGACTTCCCATATAGTCCTTCTGCTTGTGGATATTTAATTTATTTGCTCATGTTTTGGCATTGCTGCAAAAAATGTTCTGGCCTTTGAAACGTCAAGGTATGTAGTGCACAAATGATAAATCAATAATCTAAGTTGAGACTTGTCATGAGAGAGGCTTGTCTGCAATTGCCTCCCGGCAATTTTTAAAATTAATTTCGCTTAACATTTCTGTCATTGCTCTTTACGGAGTCCAGAAAAATGCATGTGAACAGAGGTAGGTGCTGCCTTCAGCAGCTTCACACTTGATGTTACGTCTGTGTGCTGGGAAAGCTTGTCATGAAGAGGCAAGTGCCAGCAGCAGATACCTGCTTTCCTTTCATTTCACATCTCTTGGAAGCATTTTGTGGCTTCAAACCTAAGGCCTGTTGCTGTCTGGCCTCTGGTTAGGCCATTGCAACAAAGAAAAACTCCATTCTCAGAAGCATCAGAAGGCAAAGATCTTTTATTCCTTCCAAGGCAAAAGCAAAATGCAAAGAGCAAAGAGATCTCTTTCTTAAGAACAACACAGTGAGTGTGTGTACAGCATTGTGAGAAAACAGTGCAAGGTACAGTTTCCACTGGCCAAAGGAACAACACCTCTTTTAAAACATCTTTTTAAAACATCAGTAACAAGCAAAGAATGTTTATTTCTTTCTGCCTGGGAAAATTATCCACAGGCTCTCTCTGACCTTGATGCTGTAAGAACCTCTCACAGACACAGAAATGCCTGAAAAATCCTTCATGAACAGAAAGTCAGTTTCCATAAAGGCCTAGAAGGCTGTCAAGAGGAAGATAACCCTCTGAGTGGGTTATTTATGAGACTCACACTCTGGGAGAAGGGCACAGAGGAACATGGGTTGAAATGGCAAAGGCATCAGCCTGTGTCTTCCTCAGCTGACCCCCTGCTCTTCTGTCTTTGGCCAAAGTCTCATGGAGCCTCTGCACCCCTGAAGGTCCAGTGGTGGTCCTTTCAGTGTGGTGTGGGCAGCAGGAGATAAGTGTATGTGTGTCGTGTGCATGCGTCCTCCCAATGCCAGCAGGACCTCCAGTTAGCACTGGTGTTGTCTCCCTGTGCCCAGCCCTGCCTCCCGTGCTGCTGTGGCACTAGCCTCACCTACCACATCGCTTCCTGGGCTCCTGGCAGCTGGTTTCAGTATCCATCCCAGAAGCAGGCACTCCCTGGAGGCATGACACCAGCCCAGCACCTCCCACCCATTTCCAGCTGGCAGCAGTGGCAGCACTTGTGGGAAACATTGCTGCTCACCCACACAGCCAAGTGCACTTTAGGAATGACAGTAACTGGAGTTTGTTATTTGTAGATACTGCTGCTCACAGCAGAGGTTGCTGCCCCAAATCTCAAGAAGCAGCAGACACCGAGTGGGTAACATAGCAATGAGGTGGGTTCCAACCCTGAATTGACATGAATAAAACCAGGCTGGATACCTCTTTCCTGGTGGATCAGTGCTCAGCGCAGCCCAGGTGAAGAAGGAGCAGCATCCAGACCTAGCAAGAGAGGGTGTGTCCTGACAGAAACAGAGCTCAGGCTCAGCAGATATATTCTGATTTTCAGTTTCTGTGTTTATTGACAAAGTTTCTTTGCATGATCACATCAGCACAAGTGTGCAAGTCTTCCAGAAAGGGTTTCATTTTTGGCTCCTGAAATAGAGATGGCTGCTTGGGTTCAAGATCCCCTGGCATAGAAAAGTTTTTGTATATGGGACTTCAAATCAAAATTGCTGCTTTCCACTCCACTTTGCAGTTCTGTCTGGCAGGGGTCTACCACATCTTGGGCTTTTCTAGCTGTGGAAGGAAAACCTCGAGCACAAAGAACATTCGAGTACAAGATAGTTTCCTAAAGTCTCCTACAGGAGGATGAGCCAAACTGGACAAGTGCCATGTAGTCTTCTACTGACCCTCACACAAACTCAGCACTGTTTGGGCCACAGCTTTTAATTTGTCCCATCTTACTTGTAACTCCTGAAAAAAAACCCAAAGCATTCTAGGAGAATTTTAAAATAGCTCAAGTGTGACTCAAGTCCTGCAAAACTATGTAATTTTAAGCTTAGAGAAAGTGTTTCATCCTTAATTTGCCCTGCAACATTCAAATCCACAAAATGAGGTGCTATTCACACCACTCTTGATGGTGACTCACCATCCCTTAACCTCCCTGTGCTGGGGCCAGAAGCAGATCCAGGTTTCCATGGGTGGAGGCAGGGACCAGCATTTTGTGTCTTCAGTGTCTGTGTGGAGGCCAAGAAGTATGAAGGGAGCAATCTGCAGTTGCATCTCCATTTGAGGGATGCTAAGGACAGTGAGGAGGCAGGCAGCTCACTCAGAGGGGCAGGAGTGGCACTGTGGCATGGATAAGGCAAATTCCCCAGCCTTGTGCTGCCCACTGACATATTTTCAGCACTATTGGGCAGCCCTGCCCCGGCAAGGCTCTCCATGGACGTGCACAGCTGTTGAGACGTGATTACTTTGTCTCAGTAGCTTTACTTTTCATCTCTCCTTTTCTCAGTGCCCTAGAAGGAATTGTGCTAATGTTTTTATTCACTTCCCTTTTTTGAGTGTAATTCTTTCTTTCCTCTTCCTCCTGACCACAAATAAACCCTGCCTTTGCTGCAGCAGTGTTCAGTGCTGGCTCTTTGCTACCGTTCAGCACAGTGTCACACAGACCCCAAGGGCCAGGTGCCAGCACCTGTTCTGCAGATGTGGGGCCAGGTGTGTGGCTTGAGCACACCCTGGTGGGACTTCATGGTGCACTTCTGCTATAACCTCTCTCCCTCTGTATAGAATCTATGTGGTGACAGAAGGAGGCACCTTAATGCCCCACCTCGTCCCTGGCCATTTGAACACTCTTCTTTCACTCATCTCCTGCCACGTGCCAGCTGTGGAGTTACAAGCATTGGTACTGGCACTAAAGAAAGGGAAAATCCCATATGGTCAGAGGTGAAGGAGCAGAGGAGGGCTGTTCTTTGGTTCCATGCAGACCTAGCCCTGGCAAGTCAGCCAGGTCAGGACAGAGCTATGGCTCTTGCAGTGCCCCAGACAACCACATGAGCTCCTTCCCCAGCATCCCACTCACACAGATGTCATGGTGGACACAGACTCCAGGAGTAAGTCTGGTTGGACTCAGGACTGCATGGACAACCTCTCTCGACAGCAGCCCAGCAAAACCCTTGGCTGTCTTAGACCAAGCCATTGTAATCATAGGGTGTTGTTACCTTAAACTGGGACATCTTCAGTCCAATGAAGTCCACTGGGGGAAGGTTGGATGAAGTGCTTATTTCAGAAACAGAAAGACATTTAGTGATCTATGACTCTTTCCCTCCCAAGTGAGTATTGCTGTTCCTAATAGCTGTGAGAAGGGGAGCTGTAAACATCTCCCAAGCAGCCTGGCACGATTCAGGCACAGGAACACAGAGACAATCACTGTAATGCTCTGGTTAGCAAACATGGCTAATCATTCTCATATTTTTCCTCCAGGCATAGATAGCTCAGAGATTGCCATAAAGACTCTGTTTTACAGTCTCCCTGAAGGGTAATTAGCAGCAATAAAAATATTTTCGAAATTGCTGGCTGGTTAATAGTGTGTGCAACACAAGAGAGCTCTAAGTCCCAGCATCGGCTTATGATGAGGCATAAAATGCCTCCAAACCAGTAAGCAGTCCAAAACAAAAGTCTGTGTTTTGCCTCTCCTTCATACAGCAGCAGCAGTGTGGGACATGCAGGGAGGTGTTGTTTCAGGCAGGAAGCAACATAAAACCCAAATATTTTTTTAACCACTATCCAAGTAAAAGAAAAAGAAATCTCTCTTGTGGAAATTGAATTCAGAACTGTTCTCCTATGCAGGGATGGCTGGAGCCATCAGGAGGCATCATTTTGCATCTTCGGTTGTTTAAGGAGATTTGCAATGGGAAGAAGTTCAGTGTGATGGTGTTTTACTGATCAAGCTCATGTCCTCTCCTGAACCCCTTAATTGCCTCATTGGGTTCAAATTTCAAAGTGTTCCTGCTCACCTTACGGGTTCCTTCAATGTGCCAGGAGGGGAAGGCTTGAAAGGGGTGTGAGATGGAGGATGTGCCATGGATTTACAGCTTGCAAAGCTCCCAGGCAACCTACAGCTCCACACCTGTGCTGCTCAGGGCTCACTACCTTCAGCCCTTGAGGACAGCACGTCCTTCCTTCCAAACTGATCAAAAGAAAGAGAAAAAAACCAACTGTACAGTATGAATGTGAGCTGTACAGTAACCAGGGACCTGGGGATGCCAGAAATGAACATGCAAGAGTCAAGAGACAGAGCAAGTGGTGAACCCACCTGAGCTCCAGGTGTGCCCTGCTCATTGACCCTTCCAGTGATTTTAGGCCTTGCATCAGACAAGGAAGACAACTTTGAAATTGCTTTCCACATTTTGCAGACTGCACGTTACCTCTGTCAGCCTGACATTGACTGTAGTATGCAAAGGTTGCAACTGATAGTGCAACCTAGATAACTGATAGTGAAATAGAACGAGTAATTTCTTTATTTTGAAAGATCCATGATCCTTTCACTTTAATATTGTTTTAAACTACCTAAGGTTTAAAAATAGGTACATTAGCAGTTGTACATGAACAACATGTTAGTATTGGTTAATCTGGAGGTTTTATATTGGTCAGTCCTACATTCTCTGGAATCCAAGTCTATGTGAGAACAATACAATAGTCTTCTCCTATAAATCACTTGGAACATCACAAATGTTAGGCTTAAAGACCTTTTGCTGTAAATGCTTCTTTACTGCAATGTTTTTCACATCTGTTAATATCATACATAAATGAGGAAAAAAGTTTCAGAAGTAAGTTGGAAATGTTCTGAGATTAGAAAATATTTGTCCATAAAATCATCATCAAAATTATCCTCCTTTCACTAACGAGTATATAATTGTAAAACTGACTTAGGTGATGGCTGAGAAGGGTATTGTGACTCTTAAAAATATAATATGTATAAAAACACAGTCTTGAGGACTTGCATTTGTCCTGTATGAATAAAATCTTCATTTATATCGGACATTAGTGGCAGGAGCTAGTTTTAAAAAGTGTATGCTTGCCTGGAGAGCAACAGAAAGGAGGGAGGGGAGAGCTCTGACCATGCTCCTCTTTGAGTGTCCAAAGCTGCCTGGTGGCTTAGGGCTCCTCAGGGTGTGTGCAAGAGCACCTGGGAAATCAAACATCTGTTTGATGAGGGATCAAAACATAATAAATGGAGGTGGGTCAAGAAGTGTTGCCAGAAAGATCGGAGAACACCCTGCTATCAACTACAAATCACCGCCAAAGCTCTACAATGGCTGGTATGGTCATATGGCGAGAAAGTAGTTTGTACTTGGCAGTGTCAGAGCTTGGAAGCTGTCAGATGGCAGCCTGTGTTTCCAAAGGAATTTCTCATTGAGGGATGCAAGCCACTCTCATAAAGCTGCAGGCCAGCTCAAAGTCCTGGGAGCCAGATCCCATTCTAATTCCTTGTGATTGTAACATGAAAGAACAAAGGGCTATATCCTGCCATTGATACATTTTCAGGCCTTTTAATGGACACAGGTTAGAGATGCAGATATAGATCAATGACAGGATACAGTCATAATGACCAAAACTGAGCTGAAAGAATGGTGTCTTCCTATTTCAACTTTATATGACATAGTACTTGCACATAACAGAGACCAGATTTTTCTTTTAAACAAGTTGTCAAAGTATCTGCTGTGTCCCACTGAAGGAATGCTTGAATAGCAAATTCCAAACCTAACACTTCAGTAAATCTAGCAAATTTATTATACTAAAAAACATTGAGAACTCTTTTCAGATCTTTTCAGTTTTCAACTTTTGCAGGTAGAATATCTTGGCTGAGACCACAGCTGGAGTTGTTACCAATAAAATGAACCACCTTAAAAGATGATGGGTGATGATGCTTCTCCACAGCACTCGGTACCAACTATGCCATGTCTCCCAGATTATGCAGGACAACATTTGTGTGATGAAACTTTGTTTTAGAGCTAAACCTGCCTATCAAGTTCCTGAATGTTTAATCTTTACAGTGTGTGCATTACTGCATGGTTCAATAAAAAATCCCCTCAAAACTAGCCACAGGGGTTATGACTGAACAATATTTTTAGAAGCTAACTTATTCTTCTGCTGGTGGTTATTAGTCCAAATAACTCATGACAGCCTAATTTTTCTTTAAACTTTTTCTCCCTCACAGTCAGAGGTAGCATTTCAAAATATTTGGAAGGATGCTATTTGTTTTTCTTCCCAAAACCTCCGCAAAGATGTTGTGGATAACCGCAAGAGTATCATCCACATTCCTTTATGGTAGTACACAGGGATATGATTTATTCAAATCCAGAGTGCTTTAAACACATGCCAAGCCAAAGCGCACCGAGTCCCAGAACAGAGCCCTGGAGCATCCACCTAGACTGTTGGCAAACCTGGCTTGAAAAAGCAATCCCTGTGGTGTCCAAGAGTAACAGGGTATATGACAGTGCTGCTGAAAACCTAGGAGGCTAATGTGAACCAACCAGACCATCTGGGGCTATTTAGCTGTTCTTGCTGTGTGATAACATAACTTGGCGTGAAGGGCTGGAGCCTCCAGCAAAATCAGACATGACAAAATACTCTCAGCTGAGTCAGAAACAATAATGATTCTTTTTGCTGCATATAAGCAGAAATCACTGATTTTGCATGGCAGAGAGCTGTATGAGAGACAGGAGTGGCCGGTCAGTGGTGCCTTTTGACTACTAATCACCTTGAAAATGCTGGGAAATGGAGGGCTCCTTTAGGCTTTATTGGACTGTAAATATTTACCATGTTGATTCTTGTTTTGGAAAATGAGGTCACATCTGCATCTAGAATGAGAGTGAGCTACTGAAGCAGCTGAGCTTGGGATGGATTCCCTGGAGAAGCTGGCAACCATGAAGTCGCCCTGAGATGAAATATGTAATATTGTAATTTTTCAGTCTTTTCCCTTTATTGAGGCTGAATATGAATTAAGAGTCTTTCAGTATATGTCTTGGAGAGAAATAACTATTCCTCCTGCTTGCTGGGATGAGACAGACTTGATCCTGATGTGACACAGAGGAATGGGGAGTGGGAGCCCAGCTTCCGTAGCTGCAGATCAAGGGATGCACATCTAGGGTGGGCTTTCCCCCACCAGCGTCATGGATTAACAGAATATCAGCAACCTTAGCAGGGATGGAACCATGGGGACCAGATGCCCAGCATAATGCAGTCTCCAGTGCATGAGGTGATAGTTCCTCTAAACTGGGTCTGCTGTGATGGGCCTTGCCTGAGGGAATAAAGATGTCTGAGATTACATAATGAAGTAGCCTGAGGTAAAGATGAACATGCTTTTTATTGCGTGGCAAAGAGATAAGTGTTGGGAACCTCAGAAAGAACCTCAGAAAGGAGCTGAATCCTTGCACGTTCAGCTGTGCATAGCTGGCAGCTTCCACCTGGGAGGAAAAGTGTCGCAATTATGAAGTGACACAGATTCCCCAGGCAGGTGCAAAGGAGAGCCCTTTACTGCAAAAACCTGGCCTTTTGAAGCAGTTAGCTGGTTATCAGTTTACATAGTTTTAAAGCATAACAAACATAATTCCACCAACCCCCAACCACCACGATGTGTACATGCAATGGTCACACAGCATATTTTTCTACCCCTAATTCAGCTGTGCCTCTTTCCCACAGTCCTTTTCTACTTAGCCGAAGTAACAGGCCTGAGCCATGATTTTACAAAGGCAAAAATGCCTTCATGAAACAGAAAAGCAAACCTAAATTTCCCTTTAGGTACTGCTGCTCTAACACTTTGTGAATCCTCCATGTAAACACTGCCCCAAAACCGCTGTTGATTAAGGATCATTTTTGCAGTAGGTTTATAAGTGTGTGAATTCGGTACAGCTTGTGACTACAATGGAGGACTGCTACTCAGTAGAGGTACAGATCCCACCCCAGGCTCTCTGTAGTTTGCTTCTCACAGCTTGTGAGGCTTCCAACATCCCCTTCACCTGAGGCTAGGGACGATCTAGTTTGGTAACAATTTTTACCCTTGATCTGTGGTTCACAGATGACCCACAGTGCACAACAATGATCCCTCAAGCCATTATGGTTTTGGTGGGTTTTTTGCTTTTGACATCCTCATGTTGCAAAGTCCCAGGCATGCACAGGCTGAACTATGCAAAACTTCAAGCAGTGACCTCAGCTTTGTGACTTAGGGCTGCTTAGTGGTGCTGGAAGAGAAAAAAAGAGCGAGTCACAGTGTGATTCTGTGATTGCCGAGAAAGATGTACTTCTGTAGCCACAGTTTGCTTCTGAATTTAAGAGTTACTGAGAAATTTAGCCAGCCTGGACAGTAATAAGAGGGAAAGAAGTCCCAGAAAATAGCCCAAGCTGGTTCTGGGAGCAGAAGAGTCAACAAAGTCTGTTTTCGCATGTTTTATTTTTTTATTTTGTGACCTTCTGCATCTACTGCTACAACTCCAGGTACTGTTCCAGCCTCTGCACTTACTTTTCTTTCACTTTGTTTTATTTTTATGGTTTTGCTTATTGCCTATCTTTTGTACAATGAATTCATAAATCATTATTTAAAAAACCCAAAACACCAGAAAGCCTGAGATGAGGGAAGGCAACTAGAACTCTAAACCAGACAAAGGAATATCACTGTGTCTTTCCCAGGACTCTCAGCCTCTTCCCAGTTCCTTCCTGTGTCACCTGTAGCTTCTTGTACAACCCTACCAGCTGTGCTGCCTGACACAATGCACACCATGGCAGCAGCACCATGGGCTGGTGAGGGTGGAGCTCGCTGGTTTCCCCTTCACAAAAGCAAGATTTGGAGGATGGTTCTTCTCAGCTAAACTGACAAGGACAATGTACCACAGCCAAGGATCACTGAAGAACTCACGTCACATTTGTGCTGCTTAAGGCTCTCTAGGTCAGGCTCACGGCGCAGAGCTGTGCAGAGCAGTCCAGAACACAGCTAAACACGAAGCGTGCAGAGAGCACAGCTAAACACAAAGCGTGCAGGCAGTACAGAGCTCTAGCTGACACCTCTGCCCTTTTCCCTTGAGTAAAATAGCTATGAAGATCCCAAAGTGAGAAGCTAAAGCCAGAAGATCCTGTTGGGGNGGGATAGAGTTTTTAAGAGAGCATGGGAATCTTCCTATCTGAGAGCAGAGGTAAAAGCTACAAGATTTGCCATTGAAGTCTGAAAGCTTCTCCATGTGTTTTGTTTGTGTACATGTCTTTTTCTTCAGATGGAATCTGGACAGTGTTTTGCATTGAGTGCTTTCCAGAAAATCTTGTTCTTCATCCTCATGGAATTTTTAAGGAGATATTTGCCCAGGCTGTCCACATGAGTGTGTCTTATAATGTTGATCCCTCAGAGAACAATCATGGATGAAATCGCAAAAAATGTTGTGCAACACTGTTTTTCTGAATTAGGAGCTTGGAAATAACAACTATACTGGAATTTGGTTTCAGTCCATTCCCTTCTTTATTTGACCTCCTATCAAAAAAGAAATAATATATTCTTCTTCTGGAATAGGAGCTGTGTCAGCCAGTATATTGGCACATCTGTGAAATGCACAGGCTTACTTCAAAACAACATTTTGTTTTGGAAACGAAATTCCACTGAATTTTTTTTAAGTTATTGGCCAACCATGGAATGACAGGATGGGAGTTTGTCCTGCTTTTTGACAGACCACTGTAGTCCTCGGTTGACTGAAGCCCTTTCAGCATGCTCCCCTTTGGTAGCTCTGTGGGTTACAGAATCCCTATCCCTCTGCTCCAGCAAAGCCAGCCCACTCTCCCAGCTCCCAGAGAACTTCTTTTCACAGCCTCTTTGACCACTGAGAGCCCTGTATGTTCACCAGCCACTTGCCCTCACAGGCTCATGCATGGACTGTTCTGGGACCCTTCAGGGAACCAGTCTTCATCCCACCCACCTCTTCCCACATCTGGCAGATCTGCTGCTCCCACTGTGATCCCAAGAGACTGTGTGGCCCATGGCTCTGTGGGCAGGAGAAGCTGCCCCACTTGCCTCCACCTCAGCTGTATCTTTTGGCTGCAGCTACTGCAGTCTTCTCCTCACCTCCAGATTTGCTGAGAGCAGAGGGGAGAGACAAGGAGAAGGGGGTACAGCCAAAGAGTCTTCCTGTGGCTGCTGAAGCTTCTCCCAGCAGGAATTTTATGGCACCCGCACCCCCACCAGCCTCCAGTGCTGCACATGGTAGCGCTGGTGAAGTCAACAACAATTCCCAGCATGGACAACTTGACAACCTTGCTGTCTTCTCAAGCACCCTCCACCACAGCCAGAAACACATCAGTCCCCTCAGATCTGCTTAAAACATCTCCTGCTCTGCATTCACCATTTCCTACCAGCAGCACATAATTTTGGAGCTACACTTCCTCCTCACTTGCCTCTTGCCTCAGAGGAAGCTTGCTCCCTCGAGTCAAACAGCAGGATGAAATAGATTGCTGGGATGTTCAGACCATCACAGGGGGATTCTTTGTCTGCTTGTCAGCAGTTATTGCTGAGGATTTTCAGGAATGGCTATTGAGACAGAGGAGGCATGGAAAGGTGAGAAGATTACGTCTACACAAGCAGTTGATCATGGTATTTGGCTTGCTGATTTTATAATAATAGTCCTAAAGACCCACAGGACTCTGTAGTGGGGTTTTTCAAAGCTCATAGAGGCCACATTTATCCTATTGTTTTTTTTTCAATTCTCAGTTTGCTTTTAAAATATCATCAAATAACATATAATTTAATCTTTTGTGAAGTCTCCCCATCCTCCCATTTAAAACATATTTTCCAAACACCACAGTCTGCTTCTTAGTGATTGAACTGGGAAAATGTTTGTGTTGCTAGTATTTACTTTTTTCTATTGAATAGTGCAATAGAAATTGTGCCTGCATAAGGCTAGAATTTAACATAATTCTGAACAGACAACCTAAATATACAGCCAACATGATCACAGACTCCTGGGTTCTCTGGGAAGGTAATTTCATCAGCAGCCTGATCACTGAACAGGCAAAACTTCCCTACCATTCATTACAGGGCTATTTTGAAACCTGTGACTGCTTCCTGAGAAATCTGTGTGTTCACAGAAGAAAATGGAGGTGAAATAACTGAGAGAAGAAGCACAAGTTACCTATTTGCACAATTCATCCATGCTAATCAGCCTCTTCATTTACCCAGCATATAGGAGCTGATGTAACTGCCCTGAAATCCACTATGGATATAATTGAAACCTGCTGCAAAACTGGGCTTTTCCTACCAAATGCTTACTCACTGTAACTGTAAAGTTTCAAAATTTTACCAGTGTATTCTATTGCTTGTCCTGTATAGTAAATAGAATGTTGTAAAACTGGCTTTCTCCTCAGGTTTGTTGGTTTTGTAATGATTCCAATAACCAGCACATCACTCAATATCTCTTAATATGCTTGTGTAGACATGAAAATTTATTATAAATAGATGGATTTTGAGAAAAAGTACAGCAGCAGTTAACTCACAGATTTGTCTTTCCATGTTCAGCCGCATGCTTTTTTATTATTATCATCTATATGCTTTTTCCAAGCTATATGTTCCCAGAGAAACACACATTCTTTTCAACTTGGAACCCTGCAAGCATAGCAAGTCGCCTAATAGGAATATATAGGTCATGGTATTACATGACTTAACTGTGATTCAATGATTTATGCTCTTTTTCAACTACTTCATCACCAATAGCTGCTGTCGAAGGAGCCAAAATGAATACAAATTGGAAGAACATAAGGAATGGTCTTTTTCATTATGTAAATATCTATTTTAGGCTCATTTTTAAAGATATTTCCATTTATTTTTCAGAAGGAAAATGTTACATTTACTGAACTTTAGTTAACTGAAATGAATGGGCTGTATTCACTTGCTACCAAGAGGAGTAGTTAGAACTGCCATTTGTCCCATTAAAACCAGAACTAGGCTTGAAGTGACCTGCAGAATGGAGCACTCTGGTGTGCAATAAAACTGCAGACGAGTCTTCAGGAGATGCTAAAGACACAAACGTTTCTCAGCAATGTACCAAACTTTGCTGTTTCCCCCAGTGACAATGAAAATTGTCTGAACAGTACAGAATTCCTGAAAGGCTCCATAAATTTTCCTATATATAAAAGCAGATAAGAATTTTTTATTCTTCCTTTGTAGGACATAAAGTGCTTAGAGTAATCTCAGGCATTTGCTGTTGTCTTCTCTTGATGTCATTAACATTTCAGGTTGTTTTAATAAATATGCCACAGTCACAGAGACAAAACACAAACAACCCACAAAACTCCCAGATTTTAACCAGAGAAGAATGTGTAAATATAAACAGGACTGATGAAAAATTCAATCAGTTCCATTTTTAATTGCAGGGAGCCAAAAGGTCCTTTGACTCAAAATAGGCTGCATAAGCTTGAATCCCACATATGAAATTGACCCTAAGCATGCTACTATTGCTTTATTTGATGCCTGAACTTTGTTCAGTGTATATGTTTCCATGATTGGCCTAGCCTTTCCACTTTCAGATGTTTCTGTGCTACAGTACTACCAAAGTACCAGAGAATAACGAAAAAGGATAAGTGAGTGAATGTAAACAAATTTGAAGCCTTTCAAACTACTTGGCATCCCTTAGGCTTTTTTTAATTTTCCTCACTGCAGACCTTTTGATTCCAATCCCAGTCCTCTGTATGCTTCCCACTGATGAAGAAACAAAAGCAAAGACTGACCCAGTTTAGGCTTTCTGCTGCTACTGCCTGTGTCACTGTTAGGGCAGTGGGTGAAAGCAGTCAAACTGCTGGGCACAGCAGTGCTGGCTGAGCAAGCCCAGGTGGCCTGGTCCTCAGAATTACTGCAGATGTTAGAGATGGATCCATGAAATAACCTATTGAAGTTGACTGTGCAGTGTCCAAATACATTTAAAGCAGAGGATACTCCATGCCCCTCTCCTAGCTTCACATGAGTTTTGTACTGATGTTATGAACTGATGTGACACTGTACCTGGCAGGTGCAGCATGGTGTGTGGGGATGAGCTGTTCCTGTGTGGGAGAAACTGCTCTGTCTCCACAGAAATGGTGAATACCTTCTCTGTTGGTTTGTTTGGCTTAGTTCTATCTCTCTTCTGCTCACACTCACAGAACTGTTGGTGTTCACAAGACTCAGTTGTAGATGGTACATGGACATGGCTACAAGCACACTAGGAAGAATGTCCATGTACTCTTTATCCTACTTTGTTCTATTCAGATGAGTCCCACTACAGTCTATTGCAAACTTCTAGCAATTCCTGTGAGATTTGGAGCCTTTTATACTGCAGGGGCTTATTCTAGCCTAATGTCTGAAAATTGGTTAAAGAAAAAGAACCAGAGACTGCTTAGACTAGGCTTTTATGTCACTGACTCATTCTTTTTTTAATGAGTTTTTAGAAATTTAGAATTAGAGGTACTTTCTGCTGATTTCGCCATACTCTCAGAATATTTGTTGCAGATTCAAATTTCACTAGATTGCATCTAGATTCAAGATTTACCTGGTTTCTTTCTTTTTAATATTTAATTTAGAGGATTATGTGGAGGAAAATATCCAGGACTTGACCAAAAGGTTTAATTTCACAAAGGCATTGATCTTCTCAATTCTTGTTTAGGATCTGGATCCTGCTCATGAATCTATACATACAGCTCTGCACCACAAAAGAACATAAGCAGCCTGCCTCAAATCAAGATGTACAAATTACTCTTTGCACACCTGAAGTAATGCACACTTGATAGCTTGTCTGGACTGGATCTAGTACAGAAAGCCCTATAAGATATTGCTCCTCACCTCTGTGTGACAATGTAATGAAATCCAAAGCATCAGCTTCTAAAAGAGACTCAGTGTTGATTGATGTAATTTTGAATCAAGACTTTCAGCATCATGAATTTAAACTGTGGCTCTCAAGTGGCCATGTATACATGCTAAATATGTATATTGCCTAGGGTGTTCCTCTAGACTTATATGTATACAGGCAACCAAGATAGAGTCGTCAATATGTGACTTTTTTGCTTCTACGTATATGGATGCTTACACACACTTCTCTTACTGATTCTCAGCTCCAGTTGAACTAAACTCAAGAAGCCACAGGTAATTTTGGATGACATCCAAGGATCGATGGCAAGGAATAAGACAACTCTACAGCTCTCTGTTCAGCCTTGAGCTTTCTTGGGACCTTCTGCAGAACATGTTTTTGCCATCAACACTTGTTTGTTGTAAGTAAGGGTGAGCAAACACATTTTTTTCTACTGTGCCAGTGAATGTCCTAGTTTATAAATCAGGATATGCTGTTGGAAGTGGCCGTGTCTCACTCTGCACAATTTTAACTGAAAACATACAGGCAGGAGCTGGATTTTAGCACATCAAAGTACATTTTAATGTGCAAAAAGGATCCAGTGGCCTGCAGATTATCAGTAAGGAAATAATGTCCCCGTTCATGGTTTACCCTCCAGGCAATGGGAGGGGAGGCAGGGTGGTGACACAGCCTTACCTGAGCCAGACCTGAAGGTCGACGAAGCTGCCACTGCTCCCTCACACAGAGATTTCCTAACCCAGAACTTGTTCTGGACATTCAGCCAAAGCTCTGCTCTTCATCTTTCAGGTATGGAGGTAACGGGGTGCTACCACACAAAACCCCTGCCTCAGCCACACAAACATATTCTAGCCCTTCAGCAAGGAAAATGCCTTTGGTCCTTTGTATGTTATCTTGGCAGTATAAAAATTTATCCTAACAAACAGCCCTGCAGCAAAATTGCTGTACTAAAGACTGGTTTACAGTTGTATTTAGCAACATTTACTGTACCATATATGTTCTCTTCAAATTTTTTCTATTCGTTCTGGTTTGCTCAGAGACTTCTGGTCTGGGATGCACTGGAATTACCTAAATAGTCCAACTATGGGATTCAAGGATAAAGGGATAACTATCCGTGAAACTGCATTATCTGGGTAGACAATCCTTGCCACTCCTCCTTGTTGCAGTGCAACTTTACTCATTTGCTTTGAAAGGTTAGGATCTTATTGGTAGGAAGGAAAGTTTCTGGTTTCCTGTCCTTCCCTTTGCCAGTTGGGTGGGCAAAGCCATACACATCCCAGTGGCCAATGATGATGGCTGAGGGCAACTGCCACAAGGAAATGTTGTGGTGGCCTATGGGCTTTTTTGATGATATATCCATATTTATAACACAGACATCTACTATGGAATAGTGTCTTTTTAACCGATGTGTAATGTATTCAAGGTGTGGATCATTTAATCCCAAACCAGACACCTGAAATAAGTGTCAGATGAACCAAGCCCTTACGGGTATCTGCATCTGCTTGCCATGAGGAAAGCCTGGAGTGAGTGGATCAGACATAAACATCTGCTCCAGACACATCTAAAGGCAGGCAAGATGTTTGATTCCTCCTGTGCATTTCCCAGGCCATAGGATCTGGGTCACCGTGAGTCACGTCCCTCAACCTTGCTCCTCTTTCGCAACAGACTGGGGCTCTGCAAGATCTTTTGGCTGCTGGACAGCCACTTGCTCTGTGCTTCAGACAATTCCAACATAGAAAGCAGTAGCTGGGCTCTTTGAGGAATGCCTAATTTTATCTCCTTCCCCCTCCACCCCTGCTTCCTGCCATGGTAAGTTAAAATAATTAAACACTTGGAGTTTGGTTGCATGCATTGTTTATCCATACTTGTGCTTGCTTCTATGTTTAACAGAGGAAATAACTCTCTATGATAATGTATCACTACATGCTGGTAACATCAGATAAGATACGCTGGACAAAAATGTTTTCCTTGGCAATTCTCCACTTTCTTTAATTTGGCCAGAGAACCCACTTTACTTCTGGAATTGTGAAGGCCCCAGTTATGCTTGATTGTAACACAAAGGGTTTCATGATTTTTCTTGTTAACCTCCATGTAGAACTAGGAGAACAATCCTGCCATTTCTTTCCCTGCAGTATAATTGAGCTGATAAGCATCAAGCCACACACATTAAAATCCACAGTGAATCTCATTTGCCTCAGTTGTCTGCATTTACAGAAGAAAAGCAATCTGCTTATCAGCCTCCATCGGAAGCTGCACAGTGCTATAGAGATGCTTATTAAAAGTTGAACACAGGGAAGGAAGAAGGCAGAGCACTTGGAGGTAGTCCTTTTGAGGTGTAGACAGCCTTCCCAGGCACAACAGGAGTAGCTGAGTGAGCATCAGAGGAACTCCTCCATTTACCTACAGGGAGTGGTATGGGGATACTGCACCTCTGGTGCAGCAAGAGAGAGGGAGATGGGATCAAGGTTCAGGGATCATCACATGGGAACAGCTTGTGCTGAAGGTCCTCTGTGGCTCCCATCAATGGGTTTCAGGCAACAGGGTCACTCTGGAGATATCTGGGCACACACAGAGAGAAGGACGGAGAGGGCTGCTGGAGGTTCTATGCTTCTGCCCCCAGGTAAGTGTGTGCTGGGTGGTTCTGGGCCCACATTTTATTGCTCCTTCCATGGCACCCTGGATGCAGCCACAGCTTTGAGACACCCGAAGCACTGCAAAGGGCAATCACCTTCATCCTGGGCAATGAGTCTATATAGCTATGTGGGATGTATGCACATGGGGCCACACATGAGCTCCTGTGTTATGGGTTACCAGAGGTGCAGGACTCACACCAGTGGCATTGCCACAGGGTTTTACCTTTTTGTTTGGCACTTAACACAAAGTTTTGGCCTCATATGCCCTTTTCTGCCTGAAGGTTAGTGTGTCACAGCCCATGGGAGACACATGGGCAACAGGGCAACAGCAGTGCAGCAGGTACAGCATCTTGCCGCTTCATGTCCCACCAACTGCCTTGAAAAGTGCTGGCTGGCCTTGCTGCAAACTCCACCACTCTGCACAGCTCCTCTGCTCATGGTATGTAACTCATTCACACAGTGAGTCTTCTGCTTCAGGGTACTGCATGTGAGATTTAGGGGGCTTCACCCCCAAAATGTGCATTTACTACACTTGCCCTAAGAGCTGGTGTCTGCACAAGTGGTGAGCATATTGAAGATTTTCAGTTTCAACAGAGCTGCAAGTGCTAGGGAAAGCTAGCACCAGGCAGCAAATGCACCTGGCACATAGCATGCCACACGGTTGGAATCTTCCTTGCAGCATATAAGCAGACTAAAAGCCTTAAATACACTGGATTATTTGTCGGGGTTTTTTCCCACCCTTTCCTCCCTCCCTTAAGCCAAACATTTATGCAATAAAATATTTCTAGAGCACAATGTATAAACAATGCACAAAATAAAACTAAGAACTGAGAAGCTCTCATAAGAAAACAGCTGAATGTAATTTTGTAGCCAGATAACAACTGAAGTTTCTGTCCATTTTGTTTTGTTTTGTTTTTTTCTTTCAGATATTAAGGTGTTTTTCTTGAAATAGTTTGAATTAGGAATATTTTGCTTAACACCAGTTTCTTAACTGAGTACCTGAATTTTTTTTCTGTGTTATAACCAATGTGCAATTTCTGAGACTTAGAATTTGAACTTCTGGTCAAATAACTTAGAAGCAAACTGTAATTATATGCCTTTTCCTGGTGCAGCTGGTGCCAAACTGTAGATGAAATCTAAGTGATTATAGACAAAGAGCAACCACTCGGTGACCAAGTTCCCTTTGAAGAGAGTCAATACAAGTAATTTCTGAGTAAATCTAGTGAAGAATCTGCAGCAGAGGCCACTACCCAGTGTTAGGATGGATCTTAAATACAATATTCAGTCACTCTGTATTGTATACAATATAATGTATAAATAATCATTAAAATTCTGAAAGAGACTAATGTAGGAGACACCATATTCCCTACTGAGTGTCCTCTCCATACACCATAGTATCACAGGTCCCTTGCATCATCCCCATTGCTTCACAGCATTGTTTATAGGAAGTGGGGCTGCGCTCCTTGGGGACAAGGAGTCGGCACCACAAACTGCAGAAAGCCCCAGCCTGTGTCCTGCAGTGGAGGTGGATTTATTTGCCCCTTATACCAGTCTGTAAAAGGGGTTCCTGTCCTTCCAGACCTGCTTTTCCCCTTTTATTCCATTAAAAGAGGGGTGCTGCTGCATTTTTATTATGCACTGGACTGCCCACACCAAAATGCAATGGTGCTGGACTGTGTCTTTTGGAGCATTGTTTGTCGGGTTCCAGTCCTTAAGATCCAAGAACGTCTTTAATTATTGTGGTCTGGGTGTAATTTATTCAGATTTTCTCAACCACTTATTCATCTCTTCCTGTGGTGGAGCTTGCAGACCCAGCTGGCATCAATGACAGCAAAACTAATTTTCTTTTTGAAGAATCAGCACTTTATTTTTAAATTACTGCTCTGATACAAGCTAAGATGAAGGAAAGATTTTCCCTCTCAACTTAAAAGGAAACAATAATTTTCTCCTTTTATTTGAACACTATTCTATTCCATTCCATGGTTTTTCTCTCTTTGCCATAGAAATTTTGAAATCAAGTCAAACAAAAAAAAAGAAAAATCATAAATCTTGGACATAAACCTCTCACCTTGAACTTAAAAAAATAAAGTAAATTCCAGCTCTTCCTGGGTTTTAGCTTTGAACTTCCCTGAGACTTCAGCTTTCTAATCTGTAAACAGGAATAATACCTTCCTGTCTCAGAGGAGTGTTGTAAGAAGCTTAACTGATTCACATTTGTAGGATGTTGGAACGTGGCAGCACAAACGTGGATATGGAGATACATATATGTGTATGTTTGTATGCCTCTATGGATGGGGGTACAGACTGGTTTTATTTTTGTGTGCCTCCTGGTTTTTGTTTTCATGATATCACTATCTTGCTAAAACAAGAGATTTCTTGCAGAGAAGAGAACATTGGTAGATTTACCTGAAGATCAGATTGCACACAAATGAAACATGTTTTCTTGACTTGTTTCTTGCCCATTTTAAGTACCAATGTTAGAAGGTTTGGTATTTGATAAAATTAGCACAACACAAGCTCAAAACCGGCTCTCAATAGCAACGTGTTGTGACATTACCATATCTTTCAGAGCAATCTGTAATTGAAAAGGGAAGTCATATTTCACCTAGATATCCCTCTCCCTCCCTCATTTTCCTGGTTAAAATAACATGTTGCTGAACATAGTGGTTGAACTGCAGCCCCACACAGCTGCTCACTCACTCTTCCCCAGTGGGACAGGGGAGAGAACTAGAAGGGTAAAAGTGAGAAACTTGTGGTTTGAGACAAAGACAGTTTAACAGGCAAAGCAAAAGCCACACATGCCAGCAAAGCAAAACAGGGAATTAATCCACCACTTCCCATGGGCAGGTGGGTATCCAGTCAACCCAGGAAAGCCAAGCAACATCATGTGTAATTGTGACTTGAGAAGATAAACACCATTACTCCAAACATTTCCTCCTTCCTTTTCCTTCCCCCAGCCTTATATGCTGAGCATGACACCATATGGCATGGGTTACTCCCTCTGGTCACTTTGGGTCAGCTGTCCTGGCTGTGTCCCCTCACCGGTGGGGTGGGCGAGAGGCACAAAAGGCCTTGACACTGTGCAAGCCCTGCTCTGCAATAGCTAAAACATCCTTAGTTATCAACCCTCTTTTAGCCATAGCCCCATACTGGCAACTACAAAGAAAATTAACTCTACCCCAGCCAAAAGCAGCACACTGAACTATGACTTTTTGAATTTAAATCAAAGCTGATCTTTTCTTTCTGTTGCTTACAGCCCTTTGAAAGAACGTAAGCAGGCCCCATGGCTGCCTTCCCTGCCGAAGCTCACATCAATGCCACCTTTTTTTCCCAGGACTTCAGATGATGGCTCACACCTCCTTTTTGTTTGCTGCTTTGGGTTTTTGCAGGCATTCTCCTTTCCTCCAGCTTTTGTTTGCTGCTTTGGGTTTTTGCAGGCATTCTCCTTTCCTCCAGCTTTTGTTTGCTGCTTTGGGTTTTTGCAGGCACTCTCCTTTCCTCCAGCTTTTGAAGATGGAAACTTCACAGCAGTCAGTACAGGTTGCCCAACAACATATGTGGAAACTCCTTCCCTCAGTGATGACAGTCTTACACCGAGATAACCCTCTGCTCTGGCCTGATGCACATTTCCATTTTTCTTTGTCTCCCACAAAGATGTTAACAGGCCTCATTCACCTCTCAGTCCCTCTTAAACTGGACAGCTAGAAATTTCCCTTCCAGAAAAGAAAGCAGAACACCTGTTTTAGAATTAAACTCAGACCTTTCCTATTTTTTATTATTATTAGTATTATTATTAACAATAGGTAAATGTACACATTTCCATTTGGATGGAGAAATAAGCACATCAGGTATTGTATTTTCCATTCAAAAATTAAATATAAATGTAGATATTTAAAGACATTTATCTGCATACACTTTCCAAAAAATGACTTTTTGTTTTCTTGATTATGTCTATTTCTTGTCCTGCTCTGTTAAAATCCCCTCTGCTTCTCCCCATCCTTTATATATACCAGAGGTTACAGCACTCCACTGACAATTCTTGTTGGAAGAAGAAGCTGATCAATAAAAGATTACAGGAAGCCCTGTTTACATTATGCAACATGGACCTGCTAGAACTCTACTGCAAAGACTCGTGTCTTAAACAATTTAGAGATGCCGTAAAATTACTCCTTTTTCGTTCCATTAAACCACAAATTATAAGCTAGGTTTCTATTCTGGTATTATTTAGCTCCTTCCAACGCAGTTTAACAGCTGGAAATGAGAAGACAGCAGCTCCTTGTTACCAGGCAACTCTTCCCCACCATCAGCAGCTTGCCCCAGGGATCAGGGTTTGAGAGCTGCTCTGCAGTGACAGCTCTTCTTCCTTTTTCTGGTGCATGGAGGCTGCTTCAGAGCAGAGTTCCCTCCAAGAGCTCAAAGCATTGGCAAGAGATACATCTCATTAAAGCTCTGTTTTTGTCTCTCACTGTCCCATTATACTGTGTTATACAGCTGGGAGTTTAGCCACTGACTTCCAGCAAGCCAATTGTTTTTTCAATGCACAACTAATTTTTTAAGTTACAGGGTTTATTGCTTTGAGTTAATGAGGACAATAAAGAATACATCATGCTTTTCTGCTAAGAAGCCCTTTTCAAAGGCAGCAATGGGTATCAGTACTCTCCCTCCTGCCTTGGAGAGACAGCTCCAGCTCATGTAATGTCTCAGCAGCTCCACTTGCCATCTTGGTGTTTATATTATCCCTGGTGAGGTTTTGTAGGGTAGAACACATTGTATGGGCTTATATTTGTTCTTACTGTTTTGCTGCAATATTCTTCTCCTCCTCACATCACCCTTAAATTTATTTATATTTATTTTAGGCTTTATTCAAACAACTAAAAATCCCCTAGGAAACAAGCACATGTGGAATCCATAGGAATGGCAGCCATGATGACCTCCTATTATACTGATATACCAATGGCCTAATAAAACCCAAATCCCATCCACCAGCAATGTTTATGAAACACCTTATATCACTCAGAAGTTCATTCCTACTCAGAGTCCGGTTTAGGGATTCAGGCTTGTTGAACTCTTGTCCTCACTACAATTCAGAACTGGGCTCCATCTGCTGATACTGTGTTTTCTCTCAACTCTTTCCCGACAATCACGCAAGTCACAATAATTTCTTCATCACCAGAGTGCCCCTTGTTTTAACTCAGCACATTTTCAAGGTCAAGGACATCAGAGAAGACAGAAGAGGAAACATAAACGTCCATGTTGGTGCAATGCTTCAAAGCAAGATTCAGTTGTCTCAGCTGCAGAGCATCCATCAGGAAATGTGATGGCCCTGAAGAGAAATTGGTCCCTTGCAAAGGTTATTCCTCTGGTCATTCAGTTCAGCATGTGGACATGGGCATGACTAGCACCTGTAGGAAAAGAAGTTTTTCTCCTTCTCCCTCTAGCATAATGCATCAATGTCAGAAAATAGGGTTTGGATCTCTTATTGAAGAGACACATTAATTAGGAGTCTTTTATGAAATCTCCTTTTGAGTAAATGACATGTGAAAGATGAACAACCTTTCTTCTACATTTCTCTCCATGCATTCCGCTCCATTTTTTTATCCAAGTCTTTGTTTCTCTCCCTAATCTATATTTACTTATTCTTCTCATCCATTTCATCATCACTAGAATTAAGCATGTTTTGAAAGTTAACTGTTTTCTTCTCGAGTTAATATATGGTAATCAGTCAAAAGAGTTGTGAAGCATATGGGCACCTTTTCTGTGATTGTTTTTATTAGAAAATGTTTAATTTGAACTCACCAGAGAAGAGGAATTTTATGCCATTAACATTATTAAAGACTTCTGGATGAAATTTCACATTCTCCCACAAAAATATTGGCCTGATCTAAACAAAGACACATTTGTATGGCTCCATGAAGGATTTATATTTGGAAGAGGATAAAGTAGTTTTTCAAATTTATCCAGGAATCTGAAAATAGCCTGATTCTGAGCATGCTTCTAATTGTTTTTAGTTGCAGTTTCTCAATCCTTCTGACATCCTTTTTCATCACCACTTTCATTCTACATCAATCTGTGTCTTCAAAAAAGGTTTCACATATGCATAAATAATGTCTTTCAGTGGAGCTGCATGACTATCCAGCACTACACTGAGTGCCTGCAAATGTTCTTAGAAGGCTCCCATCCTATTTTTGTCACTTCTAATTAGCACAAACACTTTACAAATTTAATTTATTTTGATTCACTTTACAGTCAGACATTAAATGAAGCTGACATGTTCAAAACTCAATTGTTTTTAAAAAGGAAAGTGCAGGCTGTGCAAAAAGCCGTAGCTCATCTGTGGCAGCAGCACATGAGAAGGTCCAGATGCATCTACCAAATGGGTTTCCCAAGCAGCAGGGATTGCATTGGTACCATGGAAGGCTCCTGTCTTACAGTCTGGGCTCAATTCCTGCTGATGACAAGAAGAAATCTTAAATGTTTAGTGTGGGAACCCATACTTTGTCTAATTGACTGAAGTCCACCTAGGCAAGCTACACATGCTGCTACAGGAGCTTTTTCATCTTTGGGTGAAGCAGAATTACAAATCCTCAGCTCTTTAAACCAACACTGTCTCTGTAAGGAATTTTTGTGTGATTTTCCTATACAGCCAAGATTTATATGTGTGTGAAGACAGTAGAATATTTTGGATTCTGCTTTTTTGATATAAATTACCTGTCAGGGGCATCCTAGAGTTATTTATGATCTGTCTACCCACAGTAGTTCCAGTTTGTGAGCTCCCTTCTTTGCCTTGTCACATGCAGTGAAAACCAAGATATCTTTCAATCTCTACAAAATTCTTATGCCAAATGGCACAAGGAGATACTAGAAAAGCATTTAGTGATGGTACAATGGGTGCTTTATCCTCAAGCAATAAATCTATTACAACTTAATTTAATATCCTCAACTGGATAAGAGACATGCAAAGGCAGGAGCAAGATAAAAAGGACTGGGCTTCCTCCACAATGAGTTAACTCCACAATCTAATGCTTGGATCCCAGAGATCCAGAGGTTGTTTTAAATACAGAGAAAAGCAAAGCTATTCTTTTCAAAGGGAGTAAGAAGTACAAGGCAGAGTCAGTTATGGAAGGTCATCTTCTAGTTTCTCCTTCTTCTCCACAACATCTTGTCATGACAAATACAACAGCCTCACTGGGCTCCCTGCCTCCAGGTTCTTAGTGATGACTCAGACTGCACAGAAAACACACCCTCTGGTCCTTCATCCCCACTTCAACCCTTCTATGTCCTGCACAGGTAAATAATAAACCAGGAGCCATAATATCCTGTAGGCTGTGGCAGGAGGCCTGTTGCTTTTGCTCAGTGCCATTTAGTCTGAGAGTTCACCTGTGGACGGCAGTGCCACATTCTGCCCAAGAGTTTCCTCATCTTGCTTACTGCAGAGGGAGTGCCACTGCCCAGATAAGCAAGTGCCTAAATTTGCTAGTGCCTAAAGCCATTTTCAGTCACCATTTTAGCCTCTAATGAAAGGAAATCTCATTCACCTGGAACCAACACAGGCATGGGGAGAACAAGATAACAGTTCAGAACTTCCTTGTCCTTGAAATTTCTGGCATCAGCCCGTGAATTAGAGTTCACAACTAAGCAGCAAGTTCCAGATCTTAACGTGCTGAGTATATTTGGCATATGGCCAGCCTGTACTGCATTCAGGTCAAGGATCATGGAATCAGCTCACTTACTCTCAGAGGGATTTTTGGGTTAAGTATGCTGCTTTCCACAATAATTTCATTTCTTAAATATTCTGATGTGATCTCATATCCTTCTACTCCTCCCTACTCATAGAATAAAAGAAAAAATAGGAATGACATCTTAAGAGCACTTTTGAAAGAAAAATAAGAGGAAATGAATGGAGCATATGAAACAGTCACTTGCACTAAAATCTGAGATACTTTGGCAGTGTGGGACAACTCAGAGGACATATCTAATCAAGTTTTCCTTGAGTTCAAACAAGCATTTTACACAGAAGAGATGGTCCTTCAGAAGTCAAGAACCATGCACTCCATACTGTCCCTGGCTGGATGATTGATAGAATGAAAGAAGGGCAGGCTTGCCCTTCCTCTTCTCCATAATGCATATATAGAATTATAGAATTGTTTAGGTTGGGGAAAAATCTCTAAGATCATCAAATCCAACTGGTAAGCCAGCACTTCCAGGTCCATCACTAAACCATGTCCCCAAGTGCCACATCCACACATTTTTTGAACACTTTCAGGGATGATGATTCCACTACTTCCCTGGGCAGCCTCTGTCAATGCTTGACCATTCTTACAATGAAGAAACTTTTCCCAATATCCAATCTAAACTTCCCGTGGCCCAACCTGAGGCCATTTCCTCTTGTCCTGTCTCTCGTTAGCTGGGAGAAGAGACTGACCTCCACCTCACTACAACCTCCTTTTAGGTAGTTGTGGTTGTAGGTCCCCCCTGAGCCTCCTTTACTCCAGGTTTAACAACCCCAGCCCCCTCAGCTGCTCCTCGTAAGACTTGTGCTCCAGACCCTTCATCTGTTCCATAGCCCTGCTTCTTCAACTCTAAAGTTGTGAGGCCTATATACTCTTTTCAGGACATTTTAGTATCCTTCTACAATTTGGTGCCTACAAATGTAATAAGTTGTAGGAACCTAAAGGAACTTTGCTCAGTTAAACCTTCTTCCACTGCACCTCTTCAGCTTGGCTACACACTACACACTGGTTTGCTCTGAAAGGCAAATGCTACCTTGGTTTTTGTTCTGGGATTAATTAAGGAAGAAAAACCAATGGACATTCATCAGAATTTTGAGTGAGAGTTTCGAGTTCTATTAACTGATGAATCACTTTTAGATTTTTGGTCCTTAACGAACACATTCTAGTTGTATTTTTAGTCACTTGTCTCAAAACTTGTTACCTTTACTGCATATTTCTGGTTAGTGTCCAAAAACCAATGGAAACTAATCCTACAGGTTCAGATTTATATTGGAAACCTCTGTGTCCAGATTACTCTAAAATCAAAAGAGAATCTAAAATGGGACATGATGAGAGTACAAGCAATCCATATAACATTGTTTTAATATTTTCGGCATTATTTTTCTATCCTGTGTCCCGGTTTGAGACAAATTCAGAAGAGAATATCCCGTGATGGAAAGCAGGTTGTAGTTACCCCTCCCCCACCAGGTTCAGGAAAAGAAATATTTCCTCGGAGGATATTTATTTAACAAACACACAGGAAAAGAATAATAATGATAAATAATAAAATCTCTTGCTGTGGAGAGAAACCTGGAAAAGTTTAGAGTCGTTCTGGGTGTGGTCTCTCTCCTCCCCGGAGCTGGGTCGGTGTGGAGGACACCCCTGCAGGCCATGGGAAGCCTCTCAGTGAGGTTTCGATGTTCTGATGTTCTGAACAAGTCCAGAAGAGAAAAAGAAGAAACCAAAGTCCCAGAAAAAAAACTCCATCTCTCTCTTTCGAAGAAAACAGAGCCGAGAGCTGGCTGGAAAGCAAGGAAGGTGCTTCCTCCCCTCTCTGCCACAGCAGCAGCTATCACTCCCCAACAGCAGCAGAACAGAGAGGAGTAGCGACCTTGAAACACAGAACTGCTTTGAAAAAGTTCCTCTGGCTCTTTATTTTCTTCTCTCCCCTCTCAGGCTCAGTTTAAAGGCACAGAATGGCATAAAATTGATTTTCTGGGCATAGAGCAGACAATATAGGATACACCGTAAGCAAAGCAGTTCTGTGTTTCGAGGTTGCTACTCCTGTTTTTCATGTTCCCTAAGACATCACTGGGACAGCAGAGACCAGATAATAAAAATAAAAAATAAATCCATGAATTCTGAAGAAAATTAAAGTTGCTTTATGAAACTCATTGCTTAAATCTTAAGCAATGCCTTAAATGCTACCTTGCCAAAAGAATGGAAGGTGGAAAATACAACTATTGAAAAGCCTTCTGAGCTCACCAAAATCAGTGTTTGATGTCTGTGCCAAGCAACTTACCGGAAAACATAATAAAGAATAGAATTGGTAAACTGAATGATATGTTGGAGAAGAATCAGCATTGCATACCAAGAAGGATGTCTTGTTTTGCAAACCCATTTGAGATTCAAGGAGTGATATTTATTTAGATAAGGATGGTTCTGATAATATTAGAAACTTGGATTTTAAAAAACATTTGAGTTGGTCTTTTACCATATGCTCTCAAAGTGTGATCATATGGGATAAACAGAAGAGGATAAAAAACCATCTGAAAGAAAGAAAACTCATCATTAGATTACACAATATAATGCAGTTTCCAGAACCCACAAAAATCTCTGCTGTTCAACATCTTCAGAAATTTTATGGAGAAGTTTAATGCCATGAGGTCAGTTGGCAGATAATACAAAATTCATCTGAACAGACAAATCTTAAACTGGCAATAAAGAATATCAGATGATGATTAGAAAAAAATTATCTTGGCTTAGTGAGTTGAACTGACTTGCTGAGAGGTCACATCACTGACAAAAGCATACAACGAGTGTGCATCTGGGGATAAGGTGGAAGCATAGAGGGAAGGCAGAGTGGGACAACCTGTTTTGGTAGCAAGAAGATGTTCAGTTAGCTTGATAACACTCTTAACATGACAGGGTAATAAATGACAAGTGAAATTTAATATACAGACACACAAAGTGACACATCCATGAAAGACAACTCTCACCTTCCGTATTCACTGGTAAAACAGCAATTCACTGAAGAAAGAAACTCCCCTAATAAAACAGCAACTCCCCTCAGTGGCTCTTTGAAAAGAACAGGTCAGGAAGTCACCCATGCAATGTTTGAAAATAGTAAGAAAAAAACAGAAGTAAGAAAGAAGCAGGACACTGTTGCTAGAAAATCATATCTTGAATGTTGCATGTTAATTTTATCCACATTGTCTGAAAATAAGTATAAATAGAAAATATACAGGGCAGGATGAAAAGATGGGAAATGGTTTCTGTTTGAGGGGCTCAGGCTGCAATCCCACTCCATACCTCTTTGTGCTGTCACTGAGCTGGTTCAGCACAGTAACCTGGTAGAAAACACACACACACTAAAAAAAGGGAAGAGTTTCCTGCCAGATGACTGGGCTGAAATGGCACAGCCACATCTGTGGACATGGGCAGGGGGACACATAACAGAGGGAGGAAAGTGGCAGCCAGTCCTAGGAAACCTCTGCCTTCAGCTGTAGCTTCATGAACCATTTTAGGCAGCTTTGCTGATAAAATTAGGCCCAAGCTCCTTTGCCTGCGGCTACTCACTGTCACCCCTGAAAGCCTCTCCCTTTTGGTGTTTGTGCAGCTGTTCAGCAACTCAGTGGGGGAACTGATCTGAAATAAAATTAATCATTTTTGTTGGATTATTCTGATTGAGTTTGCAGCATGCTAGCACAAGAAACGGATGTAGCCAAAGAACAGGAAAAAGCAGCAGGGACTGGAGGGACTGCTTCTTTGAGCAATTCCAGCTCAAAGGAGTCTGAAAACAAGTAATAGAACAAAGCTCCATTTTTTTTTTCCTTTCAGTAAAAAGGGTGGTTCTGAAATCATATGACAGAGGTCTATAAACTGATATGGTGAAAACAAATAGGGCATGATCATTCTCTATTTCTTAGATGACAAAAATTCGAGTACCCTGTAAAATTATTAAGCCCTGGATTAAAAACTAGTGAGAAAAAGTTCCTGTCTAACCTTTGTCCAAATTCCCCCAACTCCTGGAGGTCAAGCATATCAACAGATCAAAAAGCTGTTTGACAAATTCATAGAGGAGTGGTACGTTTTTGGCTGTTAGTGTTGCAGTGGGCACATTTTTCACCTTAGAGCTCTTCCTCTGCACTTCAGGAGCTGAAAACAGAAAGAAAAGGCCACTCCATGGTGGTTTTTATGTTTTTACACCTCTTACCTATATATCTACTATTGGCCATTGTCAGAAGATAGCAGCCCAGGGATGGTTTCTTTGAATGAGCTGGCTGGCTCTTCTGTTTTCATGTACTTTACTTCAGCTATATGTTATATGAGTACATTGTTTACATTTGTTATATTATATTTGCAGTAATTATTGTGGAGACACAAAGTCTGTATTAGATATACCTACATAACAAAGTAAAACTAGACAGCTTCTTTTTCTGAAACAAGTTATGCCACTTGAAATTTTCTTGAAGAATGTATAGGCATGGTGTTACTGGAGCTATCTGCCACATTGACCCTTCGACAGAGAAGTACAGATAAAAGGGGTGGCTTTAAAGCAGTGGCAGTAGATAGCCTAAGTGCAGCTCTGAGCTCTCTCACCCTACAGCTAGAGGTTACAGCTAACAGGTTTCCCACAGTGGACGTGTCCTGTGTAACTACAGTTGGACAAGGGACGGTAAAGCATGGCTTGCAACATGCAAGGTATAAACGACATTCATCTCTTTCCTGGGGAGTTCATCCTAAAACAGTGGAACAAGCTGAAAATGCATTTCTGACGAAAACCTGTGTTGGTGTGTGGGGAGAACCCAAGTTTCTAATTTACGGCAGGACTGGGCTGGGTCGGTGCCAACTTCTCCCTTCCTAGTGATGAGCCCGGAGCTATTAAAGAGATGCGCCCGGAGGTGAGGGCGCAGTCTCCCCGCGTCCTACTGCCCTCCTATCGCCCGACTCCCCGTGGCCGCCCCCGCCGCTCGGCACGGCCGCTCCCGGGNATGCCGCATCCCACGGCGCCCCTCGGGGCCGCCTTGCTGCTCGTCCTGCTGGCCGCGGACTCCTGGCAGAGTGAGTACCGCGGGGGGCCCGTCCCTCCCGCACACGCCGCCGGGCACCCCCCGCCGCCCCGTGTGCGTGCGAGTGCGGGGTGTGCTGCCGGGGCGGGCTGGGGTGCGGGGGGGATGCGCAGCTTCGCGGCGGCGGGAGCAGGGGGATGCGAGTGAGGGGCCGCGCCGAGGCCGCGGCGACCCACGGGCGGCGCCCCGGGCAGGGAGGGCGCTCGGTGTCCTCCGGAGGGGCGGGCTGGTGTGCGGGGCGAGGGTCCGGGGATCCAGGCGGGCTCAGCTGTTCACCGCTGCCTGTCCTTCCTCCTGCCCCTGGCCTCCCCCGCGCCGTCCCGGCGCTCGGCTGCCCAGCCGTGCTGCTGCGCGCCCCGGAGGCTGCCCAGTTCCTGCGGCAGAGGCAACGGCGAGCATACCAGATCTTCGAGGAGACCAAGCAAGGGCACCTGGAGAGGGAGTGCGTGGAGGAGCACTGCAGCAAAGAGGAGGCCCGGGAGGTGTTTGAGAATAACCCCGAGACGGTAAGGACGCACAGCCGCCGCGGAGATTTGGGGGGGTTGTCCGGCTCCGCGCTCCCGCCTACCCTCTATCCACGGCTGGATGCCAGCTGCCCGCACAGCTGGGAAAGGCATCGGGAAGAGGAGGAGGGGGACCCAGGGCCATTAGGTGAATGACTGGAAGACACACTAGTGCTCAGCTTGCACAAGGGCAGTGTCAGGGCTCTCCGGTCAGGAGCGCCTCGGTGAGCGTGGTCTGGGTGAGGCAGCCCAGCCTGGCACTGGCTGGCAGGACTGTCTATGTAGAGCAGAAGGGTTCAGTTCACCCATGGTCTAAATCCACAAAGCAAGACTAATGCAGCATAATGGTACAGCTTCTTTGGATACCTTATCATCCCTCCTCTTTCCTTCAGTTTCCCATCCTAGCTGTATTTAAAATCCCCTTAATGTTGCAGCATTTGTCACAATAAGGGTTTCTCAGAATCATATCCTAACCACACTTAAATCCGTGGGCGCCAATTCAGCTTGGTCAGCATCTTAGAATCAGTAGGTTCAGGACCTGTCACTATGACAGCGTGAGAGCACATGTATGGGAATGTGGTACTGCTGCACTTCTAACAGTAAGTGTGGATTCACACTGTTACAGACTGCACACCACACATGGAGCTGTCTTTTCCAGTCTTACCAAGGCTGACTTTCACTTCAGTCTTCTCACTTCAAGCAGCATGCGGGTGCTTTACTAAGCTTGGCTTACTCTTCCAGTCACTTTACACCTCCTCTCAACACTCTTTTGGATAGGCTGTCCTCATTGCAAAGACTATCTGGCATTGTTTTAGCAGTGGGAAGTGGATTTTCTTGGTGTTCAAACTGAAGCTTGGTTCTGCACAGCATGTTCCTGTTAATGGTATGATGCTCTAGGGATAAGATAGGACAGAGAGAGAGAGGGAGAGAGTGAGCACGTGTGTGTGTGTGTGTATACACAGAGACACAAACCACAGGCAAGGGAGGGACTCAGCTGAGGACATGTTTTATGCTTCAGTAAGGCAAGTCCTGACACGTGTGCTTCATTAGCAGCCTCAGCACTGGATGTGCAATGCAGTAGCTTGTTGTCACAAGGCAGTAATAAGTACAGCAAAAGCATCGTGATAGATTTTTGAGTCTTTATTTTTGAGATTTATATGGAGCACTTGCACAGGGGGTGTTTAATGTTATACCTTTTATGTGTATGTGTAGTCACATCTGCATGTAGCAGTGTTTGCTTCTGTTCTGCAAAAACTGAAGCTACTTCAGAACGTGGATGAGTGTAGTGGGGTGAGAGTGGCTGGTGCAACTACTTCCATATTCAAATTGAGTAATATAACTTTAAACTCAGTATAAATATTCACCACATAGCAGAGAATGGGAAAACTATGGTGAGTGTGATTTTGTAGCTTTCTGGAACAAAGGAGATCTAAGGTCACTATTTTTACTAACTGGCTGCTGGCCAAGAAGGTAGTCAAAGGCAATGCATTGATACAAATATGTCAGGAGTTTTTAACAGTATTTGGTACTGATTTTGTAAATTGGAAAGAATACACAATTCTCCTACTGAAATGACAGTAGTGAAGTAATTTTGGTTTAAAATCTTCTCATGTATAATATAAATTCTTTAAGATGCAGTCATACTTGAAGTGTATTTTGTAGGACAACGCTGGCTTTCTGTCATTGCAAATTTTTTTTTTTGGTGCATTTCCTTTGTTATTGCTGCTAGGTTTCACTCTATTTTGAAAACCTGAAGAAAGGCTAGATGGGCTTCTATTGTCTGTGCCCCCTAATGTGTCCTTCTACACCAGGACACTTAGATCTTCAGTGACATAAGATCCTACCTTTTCTGAGACACAAACTCCCCAGGAGCTGTGAAGTTGCTTGTCAAGTGCAGTGTGTCCTACTCCTTGCATTACTTTGGTTCAATTTGATTGAGAAACAAATGTGCCATCATATGTCAGGGGGATTTGTGGCCCTTCCTGTCCCTTTTGCAATCAGTATGTGACATGAAAGCAGCAGCTGCTCTTCAGTAACAGTTTTCTAATGCGTGGTGGCAGAGGTGATGTATGTGGGCTGTTACTGCTCTACATTGGAGGCCTTCACTGTTTTGTAAGGCACAGGTGACTACTTTTCCAGCAGTATCTGTGGATTTCATGGACAGAGTATTAATTCACAATGGAAGTGTATTTTAAACAGTAGGGAGTTCTTGTGCTGTCATTTCACTGATGCTGTGTTGTACATCCAGCCCTAGTGAGTGACAGAAGAAGGAAGCTAGCTGAGACCTGACTCAGGAAAGGCAAAAACTGTTGTAAACAGCACGAAGCTTTTTGAAGAGCTGCAGTAATTGCAGTCATGCTTCAACGTATTGCCAGGCTGCAACGAATCCATGCTGGTAAAGTGAGCTTTTCTTGACAGGGAAATGTACAGCTCGCTGTTGACAGAGATGATTCCTTAGTTTAGGAGGGCTGAAATTTCTGCATGTGCCTGCTGAACCTGGTCATAGGGATTAACTACTTGGTTGTAGCAGAAAGAAACAGCTACAGCACTTTGTGCTCTGTGCTGAGCTCTGCAAGGCTATGCAGGCAAGCCGTGGAGAACACATCAGTGCAATCTGTCCTGTTGCATCTCCCAAGTTTTATGTTTTAAAGCACTGGATTAGCATCTATGTAAGCATTTGGCTGTTTACTGTCCCACAGGAGCAATGGTTTTGCAGCCATGACTACTCAAAGTTAGTTTGATATTAGTTAATCAATCTTGATGCTTCTCAATTCATCCTCAAGGAAGGCTTGTGATGTGAGACCAAAAGTGTTGTCCCTCTTCCCTTTTCCCCTCCCTTAGATGCCAATGAAATGTATGAGCCTTCCTTACCAACCCTGACATTCTTAACTATCCTGTGGTTGTGTGAGGAGAATTTCAAGGCCTAATTTCAAGACATCCTAAAGATGTGATAGGAAATTGCATTATGATTCAATAAAACAGCTCCAGAAGTTGAGGTGAGATGAAGGAAGGCTGAAACGTAGCTCACGTGATGCTTCCCAGCTAAAACCATATCTTGATGCAGCCAATTGTAGCATCTAGCCAAGAATAACATTTTACGGAAAGATACCTATTTCCTGGACAGACCAGTGAATGAGATGAGGTGTCACATATCCATACCAGAGCCCTCTTTTTCTGTGCCTTCCATTGTTTCAGTGATCAGCTTTCTAAAGCAACATGTGCAGGCAGACAGCAGAAGATGGACATTCTCTGAAACCTGAATGTGGGTTTTGCCACATGTGCAGTTACTTACATCAGCTGCTAAGAATAGTGTATCAGGCAGGGCCCAATGGCCATTCATGTGCAGGCCAGGGCAGCTTTTGTCTTTTATGTTACGGAAAATATAAATATCAGCTCTCTCAGACTAGAGGAAGGAAGATCAATTGAAACATTTTTAGATTGTTTTGTTTTGTTTTTTTTTTTTTAAGAGGCAGAACAAAACTCAGTCTGTGGCACTTGTATGACTATACATGGTAAAAACAAGTAACTTGGATTAATGAGTCTTGCAGTCTACCTTTTTCATGAAGCTCATTATAACATCCTTAAACATTACTGCAAAATTCTGGGATGGTTCCTGTTTTGTAATTCCATTTATGCTAGAGGTGCCAAACAGAAAAATTAAAAGATAATATGGTGAAGAAAAAAAAGTAGGGTGGAAAACATCTTGATGGGAGATATGCAGACTGTTTCTAAGTGTGATCTATTCAAAATATATGCTAGGTGTGATAGATTGGATGAAATTGCAAAATATCTTGGATACAGAGATAAGAATGTTATCTTATTTAAGATGTTGATGAGGCCTTATAAAAGCAGTACTGCAGAAATATTTGACCTTGGTATGCAGTCAAGGTATTACAGCTTGTTAAGTGACTGATAAACTACTCTGGAATTTGGTTGACCCGTTCTAAAAATCTGGTCATCCAAGCATGTAAAACAAAGGGGAGAAGGGAGTGTAGCTCCTGGTGTTCTCAGAAACATTGTATTTCACTGCAGAAAAAAGTGTCCTTGTGCAAGGAGTTTCTCTGTTTTGAAAGGCTCAGTATAGGGAAGGTGTTTGACTGCAGCCTCTTATCCTTCTGCACCACAGTACAGGATCTGTCCTTGCACATCTGGCTTGCTGTTACTGCTGAAGTATTACTGATCTTCCTGCAGCTCACCGTAGGAATTGCCATGTTGATTGCATTGAAAAGTGTTAGGCACACCAGAAACGCTGATGTAGGTCATCCTGGCCACCTGTGTTTACTGTTTATGGATTTGGCCCTCAGTAGAGCACTGTGGAAAGCCAGCTGGTTTCCATGTGCGTGCAGAATGGACATCTGATTCATAGGCAGACATGTGAAAATTCTGGTTTTTGAGGGAATTGCATCCAAAATGCTATTAAAATCTATGGCTTTGTCCAATACACAAAGCACTGGCAGAGAATCACAGCATAACTTGGGACTGAAGAGGAATCTACTCCACTGTCCCGCTCATGGCAAGGGCAGCAGTGATGCCAGACCAAGTGTTCTGGAGTTTTTAGCAATCCTGTCTTGAAAATTACTGATCCTAACAAAACATCCAGCAATGTCAGCATTCTTTCTGCTAGGCTGGGTTTACTGAGAAGCTGAAATGCAGATGAAGCAATGTATAGGGTGTGATAAGGGTCAGTTTCGTTGGTTTTCACTGTTGAAGGCCCACTTGGTTTTATTTTTTATGTGTTCCCTAATATGACGTGGTCATGATAACACCAGTGAGCTGCATGCATGGACTAGGGTCTTCCAAACTTCATTCTGATCTTTTAGGAGGGGTGCGTGTCAGGCAGTATTTAGATGTTATTTCTAAGAATAACAAGGTAGATATCCACTTGTAAATATTAATCAGGAAAGTATGAAGGCATGTAGAGGGAGGAGAGGAGTTACTGGGAGAACAAAGCAGTGTAAAATTTCTTTAAGTAATTTAGTGAATGTTGTGTAGTCTAGACATGAAAAATAGTGATATCATCTTTAGATACAGATGTCATCATCCCTGTATAGAATATTCCTTTCTAGATCCAGGAAAGAATCTGGTTTTATTTGCTGTGACAGTTCTTCTCAATATACTGATTTGTTTTGACATTTTTGCAGAGCATGGAGAAAGGGCTAGATTTTTAGCTGGTATAAATTTCTTTATCTCTTCTTGTTGGTGCAGAGAGAGAGTTACTGGAAAACTCTGTGCTGATGTTTTAACCTGCTTGGACTTGGTACATGGAAGAATGGATTCCCAGGCACAATGCTATCTCCTTAATACATTTTGAGAAAGAAAATATGGGGATGTTTAGACTTTTGTCCAGGAATGGGTTGAAGGACAGAAGAAGGAAGTAAAAATTTGAGTGTCCAGGTATCTACCACAGAGGCATCCCAGCCTGCTGGGATGAGATCTGGGTATCCACCAGGTGTTCTCCCTTCGTTTTCTTTCCTTCTCCCTGTAGTTTATTCTGAAAGACAAGGGAGCTTTGTAGCAAAATCCAGTGGGTCTAACTGAAGGCAAAATGATAGGGACTGTGGACCAGGATGCATCCATATACTTAACAGTACCGACACAGCATTTGTTGGCAGTGGTGATATTCAGTAGCAGGAGAGTGACAAAAATACTCCTGCCTGCCTTAGGAGGCAGGTTATACATTTGTTGGCTAAATGCTGCTTTATCAAAAGTTACTGAGAAGGGTGAGCAAAGTTTGCTGTTGGTGGAAGCAGACACAACTCCATCAACTCCGCTGAACTCGTGCCTACCTGATCTTTATCAGTTTCCACTCATGGGAGAGTAGCCCAGGAATTCAGAATAGACCCGGAAACACTGACATACCACATCACAAAAGTAGTACAGGCTAAATGTCCTGTGCAGTAGGAGGGAAGGAGCAAGAAGACAAAAGGGATTAATATTATACTGAGGGGCTGTTTGAAGATAAGGTGGAAAAAGATGCTAAGAATGGCAAATTGAAGCACAAGGGGTTTCTACTAGTTTGGTCAAGATGGATGATAATGGAAAAAGTAGATAAAGTTAGGGTAAGTCAGTTTTCTATAGCAATACAATAGGTTTTAATAAATATGTGAGAGGGGAAAAAAGACAGTTAAAAATTATGAAAACAAGTTTTGTGTCCATGAGCTCATTTCATTTTCTTTTTTAAATTAAAAAAAAAGCAGCCTACTGAGAATTAATACAATTTTTTAGTGCAGCTGCTTAAGAATCAGGTGAGAGAAACATTGAATCTCTATAAATTGGCAGCTGTAATTCATGTGTGTTCCATACTCTGTGTGAGCTTAATTACAAGCAGTCACTCTCCAGTAAGTATGAAGAACAAGGATGGAACCACCACCATAGAAGAAACTGAGAACATAGCAACAAGGTTTACTTCTCCCCTCACATTTCTTTTCAAGCTTTGGTTTCACATTGGGGAATTCAGCTGATCTAGCTGAGGTAAGCAACTCCCTTGTCAGTTCTTTTCATCCTTCTTGCACAGCAATTTGGGTGACTGCATAGACCAATTAAAGTAACTTAACCTAAAGAAAAGTAGTCTGCAGAGAAAAATGGTAATTTTGCAGCTGGATCAGTTCCCTGGTCCAGTGGGGACTGACACAGTGGAAAGGACAGCCTGAGGTTAGGATGGGAAGGCCATGTGCTGGAAGAGAAACAGAAATGGTTGTCACAGCTCAGCCTATCAAAGCAATGAATGAACAACCAAGCCTTGGAGAATCTGATGGAAGTTTTTCTCCCTTCTGTATCTTTGGTTTCATCACAGTTTTGTTATGACTCCTGTTCTGTAGGCTCTCTACACATGGCTGCCTGTGGGAAATTGACTTGTTGATGAATTTGTGTTTTCTCCCTGTTCCTTTGAGCATCAGCAGTGGGACTCAGAAGAAGAGCGAAGTTGGAAAGTAAGGAGGATGCTCAGGGAAGGGAACAACAGTGGTTGGTGTTGTCTTCACTCTGCACACCTGCCAGGACAGAAGGACGCATAAATGAAGAGATAGAAGGAGAACAGATCATGTTTGCACTACACAGAATCACATGTACCCGGAAAGCTACCATATTTGGCTGATTCCTGGAACAGGGAGTACTAGATCAATTCCAGAAAATATTTAGGACATGAACAGAAAAGCAAAAGTTACTTATTAAAATAATGAACAGGGAAGTATGAGATCAGATTCTGTCACAAGGGCCTGGTGTCATCTAAGATGTCACTTCCCTATTCCTTGCTTGCCTGTGCCCTCTGAGTCCAAATCCTTAAATGCTTTAATGTGATTGAATGCTGTTTGTATGACTCGCAACCTCTGCAGATAACAAAATCCAAAGAAACAGTATGATTACATTACAAGGAGGGGAAAAACTTCAGTCAATAAAATGTCACAGAACCTATGAGAGATCATAAATATTTAAATCATGTTTGATGGGATATATGCCCTGTTTTGTTTTAAATGTGGCTAAAATAATTACAGAGTAATGACATAGTGATGATGTTGGAGAGATGTTGGAGAGCCTTTTACTTATGCTAGGTGATTTTTCAGATACTGTTCTCCTAAATTTGACTTAACTTTTCTGAGCAGGTGTTAGTTTACCTGCACATGCAAATGCTGTAACTATTGCAACAAGTCAGGATTCAAACAAGCAGTCCTGAGTGAACATTTGTCATCAAGTTGAGATCTTGTGCATTATTACAGCTGGACTGAAAGTAGCCTTTCAGTTCTGGAGCAGCGGAGGAAACTTCAAGGCATTTGTGATCAGATTCCTGTCAGAATAACTTAGAAGCACATGCAACCAATTGGAATCACTCTACAAATTTTTTTTTTAAGTATTTGGTACCAGTTACATCCATTTCACACTGTTTACTGTCTAATCAAACCCTGCCTCAGGCCGTCTATAGAAATCATGTCTCTATGCCCCCTGCATCTTCGTAAAACGTAAAGTATCTGTGACTTTACATTTACATTACATCTTTGACATATGTGAACTTTCTTTTCTTTCCTTTCACCACTTCTTTTTCTCCCCTGTAATTATGCATTCCAATCATTGATGGGTTTTTCCTCATTGCAGAGAAACAGTTTTTGCTAAAGTGGCACCTCAGTAGGCTATTGGGAAACAATCCTGCTGTCTAGAACAGAGCAAAGGAAGCTTTGACAATAGATGGGTTTTATTTCAGACTTGAGGATTCTGCAGAGGTATCTAGTCTCTATGGAAGGGGTCATGCTGGACAGTATGGTCCTGAATGCTTCTGTTTTGGAAAGTTCAACAGCTTGGTAGAAGGGGCAGTCCCAGTCTTTGTGTACCTGAATAGCTGGACAGTGTGGAATGGATACTTGAGAAATGGACACAAAATCTAAAAGCTACCCTCAGCAGCTGTAACTTGAGTGGTAGGAGATGAGACTTGGAGGCTGCTTTTGGATTGTAATGTGACCTACTTGCTTCTCTAACTTCTCACTTGCCAAGTTGTGGAGAGAAGTTCTCTTTGCTCTTCATATAGAGAATACAGATGGCCATACAGATCGCATATAACTACAGGTTCTTCATATTTAAAATTCTGAATTGCAGAACTGCTTAGTGCCCTTATATTGGAAGAAGGGCCCAATCGTGCAGTGTGAGATTTGCTATGCATCTAAAGACTAGGGCTGAGTTTTCAAAAAAGGAGAGTTCTTGAGCATTAGTGAGATTTGCATTCTCAGGTTATAACAGTTGAAAACTGGCAAACATTGGTTGGTAGAAGTCATTTCTTCAAGGATGATGCAAGTCCTTAGTGTGGAAACATGAAGAATGTTTATAAATGAGGTCTGGCCATGCCCAAGACAAACATTCAGTCCTGAAGGAAAGAGGAAAAGGGAGAGTCATTATATGGAAATGAGGAAAGGGCATAACGTGGGAGTTGTTGCTACTCTGTTAGACGTAACTAGGTAACTAAGAAAGTGCTTTGTAGAAATCACCGTTGCTAACACAAGTTGGTGAAATGCTCCAGTGTTAGTGGTGCTTCAGTCGCAGAATCACAGGGTGGTTGAGGTTGGCAGGCACCTCTGGAGGCCTTTTGCTCCACCTTCCTTGTCGAAGCAGGGCCTCCAAGAGCCAGATGTCCAGGAACATGGGCAGTCTTCCTATAAACTGTGTCTTGTATCTGTGGCCTCTAGAGCTCAAACGTGATTTTCGTTGGATTCCATGCCGATCAGTCTTACCTGACCTGGTACTCAAGCAAAATAAACAGAAGCAGTAAGCAGGCCCTTTTGTCTGAGGTCTCCAGTGTTACCAATTACTTTAAAGTAAAGCAGCAGTGAGAACATTTTCCTGGTGTTGATGGGGTCATTGTTATGTTTTCAGAAGGGCTATTTTTACACAGTGACTCATTTTAAAGCCTGTTCTGATTTGGTGTTTTTCCATCCTTTCTAAAAACGCAGCAGGACTAATGCATACCCCATATAATTTCACTAACTTCTGGATTTTACCACTATGGACTTTGGCCATAGAGTTGAAAGTAGATGGTGACCCCAGTGACAATGTAGGTTTCCTTTGGCGAGGCCAACATAGGTATTTCTGCCCCTTCCACTCCACAGCTGTGAATTCTTACCTTCATGTTGCTGTTCTCCTCAGTTGTTTCAATGCAGGCTGCTGGGCAGGTGGCCCCAGGGAAACTGTTCTTAACATTTGCAAGGAAAAAGCCAGATATAAAAATGAGCAACATTGGGTTGTTTTCTTGGGTTAGTTTTTTTGAGGACACTTTTAAAATTATGCTGGTTTAGATATCTAGACTGAGTGTTGTAGTGGCTGTTTTATCAGGGTAATAGTAAGCTCCAGCTGCAGGTGGGAGAGGAACACCTTAGCCCCATGAACAGCATTCTTACCTCATGTTTGGTGTCACCCTACCTTGAAATAAAAGCATACAGTCTTACATCTTGCAATACTGTTGTGGAAGCAAATAATGCATCAGAAGACTTGCTTCTAGCACGTACGTGTGTTCGTGTGAAAGGGGTGAGGGCTGTAGAGTTTAAATCTTTTCTGTTAAAGCACAGCTTTGTCTCCTGGGCAGCAAGGGAAAGGTCTCTGGAACGGAGCTGAAATAAGCAAGCCAGGACCTGCCAGGAGAGACTGGCTTCATGCCGTGCTTTCCACCTCACTGAGAGGGTGGAGATTTGTAGATGTTAGGCACTTCCCAGTCTCTCCTATTTCTTCCTCTTTACCTGAGATCTCTCCTGAGCTGTACTTTGGGTGGTCCATGACGTGTAACTCATGGGTGAGTTACAGCTCTGGTGTGTAGCTCATACTACATGTTTTAGCTGTAGTGGCAGCAGATAAAAGATGTAGTTTACAAAAGGAGCATTCATGTTACTGGGACACCACAAGCTGCCAGTCTCCTGCTGCCAGGCCCTTGACTACTGTAGCTTCTGTCATCCCACCTGTGCTGGTTGATGCGTGGAAACCAGTCAGACAGAAAGTTTGGTGGGCCACAAACAAGAGAGGTAGAAATACACAGAAGTTTTCTTGGTAGGAACAGTCACAGAGGTTACTGGAATTGTTGAAGCTACATTTGTGATGTTTGGTCTCTTGTGGAGGTTGGAGCTTCTGCAGCCTTTGTCTTCTTTTTGCCTGCCTTGGGACATTACTTCTGGACAGATGGGTTGGAGAGTTTGGTGAGGTCAGTGTCTGTGCAGCAGCTTGTCTGGAGGATGTTTATGTCCAACACATATTTGTTTATAGCTTTTTATTTAAAAAGCCCATTGCTCCTGCTTTTATTTTCAGCAGTAATTAGGAAGCAGATCTAAAGGGGAAGGGCTGACCACACTTAAACGCTGACCTTTTTTATCAGAATCCAAACTGAAAATTTAACACTTACATAATTCTGTGGTGATTTTTGCCACCCTAGTGGTAATAGTTAAATAACTTCCTGTGTTTTGGTCCTGTGAACAATGTGTGACTTTGTGGATGATGAGAAGTTTATTGAGCCTGAAATTGAAGGTGGCTTGTTCAGAAATCAGCAAAATAGTAACAGAGAATCTTTGCCAACTCCTTCTTAGCAAGCCTCAAAGCATTTCTCTGGGCATTTTTATAGGATCCTGAAAATACAATTGTACACTTCTGGTAAAAAGAATGAGTAGCACACTTTTAACAGGGACCTGCCCCTGTATAGGGTTTTCATTTTCCCTGACATCTGGGGGTCATTAAGCCATAGTACATCACAGAAGACTGAAAAGACATGGAGGAGTTGGGCACTCGCATGAGAAATAATGTGTATCTGTATGAGGTTAGGCACAGCTTGAATTTTTAACTGAGAAAACTTCTCATCAGTGTTTTTTGAAAAGGGACTAAGCAGGTTCCTTTTCTCAAGGAAGAAGTGATCATTTATCTTTCATTCTTATTAATCTTTTCTCTGAATGCAAATACATTGTCCTTGTATTTACAGAAGCCAGCTGTAAGAAAAAATGATTATGGAGAAAATTGAAAAGTTAATCATACAAGAATGAGTAATGTTAGAACCTGTGAGCATGTGCCTTTATTTTAGATGGTAGTATCAGCAGATTTTGTAAACCTGGAGAAGTGCTACTGATCAGCAAGTGCTTTTGTATAACATAAGCAAATGAGGAAGACAGGAAAAGAAGAGTTAAATTGCTATTAAGAGCCTCCTGTTTAAATCACTTGGCTACATACTTTGTAGAATGAAGCTTGTGGTGGTACAATGCCTTGGAGTTTCACTTGTTTGCTGTTCAAGTGGCATTGAGTCAATACACAGTCAGTTTGAATTTGGAAGTTACTTGTACTAAAGTAAACTCTATACCACTTTTCTAGTACTCAACTCATTCATCAGAGGTCAAGGAGAAAATGCCTTTGTCACCACTGACATGAAGCAATTAGGCTGATAGCCATGAATATGAAAGCTTCTATTTATTGTCCTGTGAGTGCCAAAACAGTTGTTGTTGCCAGAGTCTGGATTATCCTGTTAGTGGTTAAATACATCTGCACATTCTTGTGAAGTATATGAAATAAAGGGGAAATAACAAAAGAAATGTTTGGAATATTTTATTACATGCTCCTGTCTTTTTCTCCTCAAGTGCTGGTTGAAGTTCAGTTTGTGGTTATAGCACAAATGGACAACCATCTGAATACATAGACTGTGTAGATTTATTTTTATTTGGGCTGCATTTTTTTGTCTCTTCCAAACTAAACCTTAAAAAAAAGAGGGAACAAGGACCATAGTGGGTTTTAAGCTCATCACTCTGTTAACCCTAAGAAACATTTCAAAGCTCAACCCCTAAAGATGCCAAGCCTATCACCCTCATGTCAGCATTGAGAATTCACATAAATGTAAGCTCCTGCTTCTACTTCCTTGCTGATGCTCTCATAATTTAGTCTGAATATTTATACGGTGCATTTCAGTAACTGGAGCATATTTGCCAGAAGCAATTGATTCTTCTGGTAAATGACAGCAGTACAATTCATTGCATTGGACAGTCTAGATCAAACTGAATCACGGTGTGTGCCTGTCTCTGTTATTTATACATGCCTGTATAGATGCAGTCCAAACATCTGTAATAAGAGGAGAAGATAAAATAGTGTCTTCTCTTGCACATTGTATAGACAAATTTAATTTTGTAGAATGCAACATATTTACTGTCTCAGTCTTACTGAAGATAGTGTCATATGGAAATTGTTCCTGTTGCATAAAAGAGAATTATACTGTGCATATGCTTTCATAATGAGCTGAGAAGTGGTTTATTTTAACAACAAAAAAAAAAGAAAAAAAGCACGGATAGAATCCATAATTCCATGCCCCAATTACCAATTTAGCTTGAATTAGTGACTTATGTATTATGAAAACCAGTATGAAGGTGGAAATAAGTGCTTTTTCCTGGCCATTAAGTTTGTATTTTTTAAGAATGTGGTACAATTGTCACCTTCCGCCAATCTCCCATTCTTCCATGCAGCACAACTGCATTTTCTTGCTGTTTCCCTGTGTTGGGGCAAGCAGTCATGTAATTCACGAGGCCTCACCAGGCTGACTGTTCTAACAGGATTCACATCACATCTGCAAAATGATGCTGTTCTTGCTGTTTGGCTGCACTTTATTGATGCAAAGTAGGGAACAGTAATGCATGACCATGTACCACGAGAGGAATGGCAACGCCCTTTGCAGTCTGGTTTTAGGGTAATGGATGTCAATTTTCCCCTCTTGCAAAGTGTCATCACACCCTTCTTTGAGCATCCAGGATGTGGTGTGTGGGTGGTACAGCAATGGGTGCTGTTTGAGCTCTAGGGTGCTCCTTGTAAGAGCAAAGGGTACTTTTTCTAGTGGCTGCGGTGTTCATGTGCTGGCCATGTCCTGCATCAGCAGAATGCCTTTGAGGAGGCATGGGGTGACTGAATGATCCTGTACTCCTCTCTCTTGGGTTTTGCCCCTAGATTCCAGTTTGTTCCCCTACCTCATGCCATCAGCAACAGCTTTATCTCTTGGAGGGTTAGTGTCTTCATGCTCAGTCATCGCCACTGAGCAGATCAGCTGCCATCAAAAAATAACTTGAGACTGAAGCTAATGTTTCTTTACTTTTCAAATGACAAAATGCATGTATAATACTGTGCTGGTTGTGAATAAAAGAAGATTAGGATACTGGTGTTTGGAACTTGTTAAACAATTGCCATACAAGACCACCAAACTAACAGCCACTCTTCAATAGCATGAAAATAGAAGCAAATATGATTCAATAAATCTTTGCTCTTTTTTTCCCCCCCTTTCTACAGGAATATTTTTACCCGAGATACTTGGGTGAGTTGCTGCTTTTATTTTCACTTTGTGGGAGTGCTGGTATTTGCCTAACACTAGAGCTTGTCACAGCTGAAATGTCTGCTAAGGAAGGTGATGGATATCTGATGGCAATAAACATGAATTGCTAACTTAGACTTTATATTCCTTATTTTACTTTGAGGTGTGTGTTTTTACTTATGTGTACATTTGCAGACAGAGATACTTTGTGTTTTCTGCATGTTAAAATCTTGATGTTGCATATATATCTGTGGCTTGCAGTGTTATGAAATAATTTGTAGTTTTCTACCTTTTTCCCTTTTTAATTTAGTTATTAACTAATTTCCTTATTTAAAAAAAGGTGTCTGATTGAACTACTTGCTTATTCTATTAACTGTATCATAGTCATGGCATCATAGTGTTTTCTATTTGTGTTTAGTATGTTGTACTTAAGATCACAAATGCCACAGTGGAAGAAAAATCCATGTGCTTTTTAGATATGCCAAGAAGTTTCGTTTGTCAAATTTGAGTAGCTACTACCATAGTTTTAGAATAATAGTAGCATCTGGTTAAGTGATCATCCTCTTCAAATGGCTTTTAACTACTGTACATCAAAGCTAAAAGATTTCAATGAACTTTAGAATTTTAAGGCATCTGGAAGATTATAATACTGCATAGATTTTGCATCCACCTTCCAAATCCTTGCAAGCCAGGTATCATTTTAAGTTATTTGAACAGATGTCCTTCACCACCGTAACAATAACAATTTCATTTTCTGTTTTTCAGCTTGTATTCAAAAATATGGGTCACCGAATAGAAGAAATCCAGATTTCCTTACATGTGTTCATAGTAAGCATTTTTGATTTTTATATTGTACTTAAATGTTCTCTCGTTCTACCTGAAGGTAGAGAGGTGAGACTAGCTTAGCCAGGGAGATTTTTGGTAGTATTTCAATACTGGTCTTCCGATTTTCCAGGCTTAAGGCTCCATACCACTAAACAAAATCTTTACATTTTATAACCTAATGCCATCTCGCTGTCATGTTTTAGTGCTTTGATATTTTATGATGCAAATTTCTTTCCCACCAGTTTCCCAAGGTTTGAATAATCTGAGAAGCAAGAGGGACAAGAAATAGGAGGCACCATAAGGTTGTACACTATGTTTGGCCCTTAATTTTCTATTCTCTTGAATGGCAGCTTTGGCTCACCCTATTAAAAAACCTTAAGAAAAGTTTAAAGTCAAATGCAGGCTTGTGTCAGCCTTCTTTACATTAAGAGATCAATTTCATGTATCCCATGACTATGCTTGGAATATTGCTACCTTTGAAAACTCAAATCAATTTGGAAGCCAAACTGATAACTTTGTAGTGGGTGAAGGGTTTTTGTTCTTCACTAACACTAGAGAAGAGAATTTGATGGATTCCTCTAATACCTTTCTAGTTGCCTTTTGAAGCTTAGCAGTGCTAAAGGTAGAAAACTGCATAAGTATACTAAATATGTCCTGTGAGCAGTTCAAATGTGGAGAAAATAAGATGTATGTGTATTTATTTTCTTTTTCCCCTGGGTTTCAGTCTTTTATTGTGATCACGTTTAATTAGTCGTGTTCATACAAGTGGTACCAAAGCAGCATCAGTATTTAGTCAACCTTTCACATTTACAAACTGCATTGAAACAACCTTTTTTAAGAGTGAATTCCAAGGTTAATAAGTGGTATGTGAAGAATTTCCCTCACATATTGCAGTAGTATCGCATATGGATGTTGAGTCCTTTGAACTGGGAATTCTTGGACCTGTGGTACCTGTGTTGGCTGCAGTGTGCCAGCTAGTTCAAGGTGGGATGTCAAGCTGAATGCTTGCATTTACTTGTACATGTGGCACAGCAAGGAGGCAGGAGTTTCTACTGAAGATGGTGATATCAACTGGGAGCACTTGTTCCAAACAGCTAATCAGTGTCTCAGAGATGAGAGTCTAAAGGGGAGTGATGAAAAGTTCTGAAAAAATAAAAGCTGAATAATTGTGTTTAGGGATTTCTGCCCGTTGCACATGCATTGGTTTGGAAAGAAAATGATAATATTTTCCTCCATTAAAATATTAAAAGGCTTTTAAATGGCTGAGTTTTGGCTAGCCATCATCAGTTCACAGGAAAAGTAATAGAGAAGGAGCCTGAAACGCTCTTGGAAGAATGACAGGCTTTGTGCTTGGCCAATTCCACCGTGCCTCTTAATTTTTCACAGATGCTGCCAAAAGACTGTGTAGCTCTATGGGTCTGTGCCTGCAAGACACTTCTAAATTTTGTTTCTTAACAGCCTTTCTCCTCTCAAAACAAGGTAGTGGAAGGTTCTTTTAACCTGGTATACAAAGACATTGAACAGCCTAAGGACTGGAAGATGATTAACTGCACTACTTATGCTGGAAATAAGGTAGAAATTTTAAGTATGACAGTGATTAGACAGCTTAGACAGAATATGTGAGGATTCCTGATTTGATAAACTCTTGAGGTCAGGTTTACAGCTAGGATTCCACTCCAGATTCAGAGGACTAGATACAGTGTATAGATAGATATTTCCAGAATGAATGCTTACATGAACAGTTTTCCCATCAGAGTTAGAAGAGAGTTAATCTCCTCTGATTCTAGAGGGATTCCCCCAATCAAACTGTGCCTGCTCTGGAGAGACCTGAGTCCCTCTACGGACTCTGTTTATTGTCCTATCTCCCCTGAGACTGCAATGAGTATCTATAATTGCTTTGCAGATAGATGCTGACTTTACACATGAATACCTATACTTTCTCTGCATATCTGCATCTTTTTCTAAAAGAGATCCTGCAGGTCATCTAGGAATTAAGAATTTGGTTCTGCAAGCCTTTGGAAATCTCTTTAGGACTTTTGGGAAATTAAGCTTCATATGGCCTTAAAAAACACAATGAGATTTTTGATAGATCACTTGTGCCTGCTTTTTACTATTAAATTACTGAGTGTAATATTCTTTGCAACCTAGCATTTTCTTTATGAAGTTTCAATATGAACCATTTTGTGGCTATCAAAAAATAAATTCACAAAGTTATGAACTGAAAGTGACAGTCAGTGGGCAAAAGCAAAGTCTTGTTTCCATACAGATTTCTTGTTTCCATAAAGATGGAAATGATAGTTCTATTCTCTGCCCTTTTGAGCTTCATAGGTGCTATCACACACAGCTCAAAGCACATGGAAAGGTCATGATCATCACTACTTTTAACAGCTTTACTAAAATCTGTCATGTAAATGAATGGAAACAAGGGGTTCATTTTTTTCTTTTGCAATGGTTTTGGTCAGGACCACCGTCTATGAAGCCAGCAGAATTACACAGATGGGAAGCCACCAGAAGATTGTGTCTTATGTTCTCAAACTCTCATGATAAGAGGGAGCAAATAATCAGCACAGTGCTGATGTGATAAAAAATTCCATGGTGGTTATCCATGGATTATACCATGGGTTGTTATCCTGCTGGGCAGTGTTGTTACCATCTGGCTCTGCAAGGCATGTCAAAATCCAGTTTGAGGGGAAGAATCAGAAACTTGTGGATACACCAGATAAGTTGTGCATAGCCCTGTTGACCTGTTTTCGTTATCAAATGACTGAAAACACTCCCATGTTTAGGAAGCTTGGTTTGTGCTCCTAAAAAAAAAAATACTTGGCTTACTATACCTAAAGCATTCTGTTTAATGTACACATTCTAATCTGTCTAGAAAAAGAAACATCCTGGTCAGACTTGCTCTGTTGTGGCTCATCACCACCTTAACGTGACCTCTCCTTCCCCAACTCCTCCACACACCCAGTGTGTCAGCTGGGCAGTGATTTACTGGGAGGTGTTCTGGCAGGTGGATGTTAAGACAGCCCATGTAGCTATGTTTTGTCTGTGTGGCCTGGCCTCTTTGGCTGTAGCTTTGCCCCAGCTCTGCACATCTGGAAGATTTCACCTGAACATCTGGAAATGCTTTTTCACTGTGAGAGTGGACCAGCACTGGCACAGGTTGCCCAGGGAGCTTGTGGAGTCACCATCCTCAGGATAATCAAAAGCCTTCTGGCCATGGTGCTGAGCAACTGGCTGTAGGTGGCCCTGCTTGAGCAGGGAGGTCACACAAGTGATCTCCAGAGATGCCTGCCAACCTCAACCACCTGAGATTTAAATCTGAGGCAGCTAGTTGCAAACAGAAGTGCTGTTCAGTGCTTTATGAGGCATCAAATGGAGCTGCTACTGCCCACACTCACAGAAATTAGTTAAAGTTCTTTCAAAGCAGCCCATTATGACAGTGACTTTCAGGATCACACAGAGGAAGCTAAGAAGTATAATCCTGAAAAAAGTAGGAGTCTTAACTTCTCTCAGGTTTGAGAAGTCTGATGGGGCTGCTGATCAATGAACAGTTCCTCTCCTAAAAGCCTCCCTGCTGTGCTACGAAGTCATGTTTCAGAATATCAGGAGTCTGTACTGGACTCAGCAGAAGCAGTGCGTGGAAACCAGTGCAGGTCTTTTCTGCTGTTGCTCACTTAATGTGTACACACTGGGCACTTCCCAGTGGTGGGAGGAGATATTTGAAAAGAAAGGCCTTTGAACTAGGTGAGCTTTGCAATCTGCAGAATGAGCTTCTGCACTGTTCCTTCTAGTTAAAGTTGTGCAAACAGTTAATACATTCATGGTTTTGAAGACCTGTAATCTAGACACTGGTGTTAACAGGTTACTATTACATGGTAGCTACTAACTCATTTTTTTGTGGAAACAAGGGCATTCTCTCATTCTTCCTTTAGTTACCTCTGCAAAGCACTGTCCCTGGCTGTTTTGCAGGTAAGTGGGTAGGTGAATTTGAGCAGGTGACTACAATTGGTCAGTATATACATGATACTTTGAGATTTATTCCTTCAATCCTTCCCAAAGTGTGCCTACTACTCCCTTTCTTCTTTCTAACTTCTAAACTCATTGCCAAATACTGGAACTTGGCTTAAAAATCACCATAGAACATTGTGTTCTTTGTAAACTGGATTCATGGTTTGCTATTCCTTGGCTGCTGATATACAGATATTCCTTTTTATTTTCATTCTATGTAATAGAAAATGTCTAACAAAAATTTCATTTATGAACTTTTGCTAGCCAGAAATCTAGCAGCCCTGGTAAGATCCTCAGCTGTACTACCAAAAGTGATTGAAAAGAGTACCCATCCTTTCTTGAGTACTTTAGTTGATACTGCTTTTTGTTTTCTCAAAAATTACCGAAAGTAAAAACTGAGCTACTTTGAGTTGTTTCAAGATGTGCCCTTCAGATATGGAGGTGGTAGCTCACTCCCTTTTGCAATGAGATGAATTCCACTGCATGTGCTCTGCAAAATTCCTGGCACAGCTTGTTTGGCATGTAAGCACTAAGAATTAGCTTCCAGTTTTGCCAGGTGCAAGTATTTCTGAGTGATTCCCCAATACTGTTTAAGCTTCCCAACTTCTAATGAGAGTGAAACACCTGGTTGTCAGTGACTTCAATGTATTGTTCTGTTTTGTTTTGGTTTTTTTATTCTTTGTGTAAATCAGATTTGCCAAACCAGTGTTCTCCTGATCCTTGTCACAAAGAAGGGACTGTCAAATGCGAGGATCTCAAGGGGGACTTCTATTGTGAATGCAAGCGTGGCTGGCAGGGAAAGAAATGTGAAAAAGGTAATTGGGTTTCATTATCTTTTATTCTTGTAACAAAGATATTTTGGGTTCTGCTGTATTCTCAAATGGTCACTGGTACTGTGTTGCACAATTCAAAAGTCACAGAAGTGAACCTGGATTACACACCCTTCATGCTTTAAACCTTCTGTCAAACAGTTTTTTCATGTCAACATTTTTATATGGCTTTAGTGGAGCTCAGCTTGGTCTTGGCAAGGTAATCCAAGAAATTAACACTGCAGCTTTCTGCTCCAGCCCTCTGAATGCAGCAGCAGAAATAGAGTTGTAGTGGCTTTCCAAGAAGAGCTGCATCAGGTGCTGCTGCGAACCGTGGTGCAACAGATCACACACAGCCCACAGAGCCAGAGAAGCTGGCCCATCTTCCCATCTAGCATCCCTGCAGTGGGAACAATGCCTTTCAGTCAGCAAGTTGAGGTCTGAGTCTGATGACACATAAACTGATAAAATTAGTCTGTTAAAGCCTCCTTGCTACTAGGACCTTATTCCATGTCCACTTAATTCCACATATTCCATTTGTGTATTTCCATCACCTCAAAAGAGAATTTCAGACAGAAACTATTTGTGCAAGAAGTTCTAGTTGCCCACAGAGCTTTCTCTACAAGTTGTCTTCCCTCCTCTTGTTTTCTGATTTCTTTTTTTTTCTTCTGCCTGCAAGGCTTCCTGTCAGGGCCACTGCTTTTTTGCTTGCCAATAGTAACAGCTAGAAATCATATTCAGCCAGTCCAGAATTTGGCAACCAAGACAGCAGGAGATCCAAGCCTTTCCTTCTCATGTAAATATTGTAATGAGATCAGAGGATCACTCAAGTGTCTTATTTAAAATCAATTCAAAAAGCAGCCAATATCTAGTTGGCTTTGAGAGCTCAGATGCTGATCAATCTGAAGCATATTTCCTTATTTTCTTATAAAATGCCATGACATGCTGTTCTACCCATCAGCTAACTGGAGTCCCGTAGACAAGCAGGACAGAATGAGCAGGTGGGGTAGATTGAGGGTGAAACCCCAGCTCTGCTGGATTTTACAGGCTTTTGATGCCAACTTCAGTGGGGCATGGTTAAGCTGGCAGTGTTCAGCATGTGTGAACTTGGACCTTTCTGTGGTCTCATGAGTTCTGTAATAGTAACAATATAGTGTTCCTGTTTTATTTAAAGCTTTTGTCCTGAACTTACTGGCCGTGACATAGTTTTAATAGTTATGATATAAAATACATAACTAGTTTGCTTCAGCAAACAAGCTACTTTGCCTCCACAGTGAATAAAGATACTCTTCTGTATTCTCAGAGCTGTGAAGGAGATACTACTCAATTACAGTATTACTCTCTCCCTCTTTTTTTTCCTTAAGTTAAACAAACTTGAGCTTATGTGCGTGAAGAGATTGAATGAAATCTTTGTGATTTTTGTAACCATTTGTTGCATCTGTAATACTGTTTGTTGTTTAGTCTTTCTCCTTCCCAACGCCTATCTCACTCTCACCCTGTAGATTATTTACAGATGTGAAAAGCTGACTGTAACATGTTCTTTTCCTGTAGATGTTGATGAATGCAGAACGCAGAACGGAGGCTGTAACCAGCTCTGCCTCAACAAGCTGGGCAGCTACCGGTGCTCGTGCTACAGTGGTTACACTCTTAAAGACGGCAAAATATGTGAAGGTAAGCTTTGCTGGGACTCTCAGTTTGCTTCAGGGGAGATGCTTAGTAACTTGTGTCCGTATTTCAGAGAGCTGAGTTGCCCTGAGCAGTCCTGATCTGCTCCCTAGGCCAGCAGAAACTTGCTGGTAGCTCCTCTTAGCTTTACTCCACTGGGGTTGAGCTGGGTGCTCCAGCCAGCCTACACGGACAAGCCTGGGCTTGTCAGCAGTTGGACCATGATGCTCTCAAAAGCATAACACAGGCATGATTCATGGAGGATTTGTGGCTTGGATTGTGCTAAATTGGTTTAGTTGATCAGTCCTCATGTCCTGACATTGAGAGGAGAAAGTGCTGGCCAGATGTGTTGTTATGATTCTTTCCAGCCTCACAGTGTTGTAGTATGTGAGCCATTTGTTTTTCTCTTGTGTGTTTCTTATTTTATTTTTTTTAAATTTGGAGATGTGCAGCAGCTAATGAATTCAGATAGATACAGATGGCTAAATTCACTGCAACTGAATATTAATAGGTGTAGAAAGGCCCTAGCAAAGGTTGGCAGCTGCTTTACATACCAGCTGAGAACAGAAAGTGAGGACCTGCAGAATGAATTTACATAACCAAAACTTAAGCAACTGAGATTTTAAGTGTTAAGGAACTGCATGCTGAGACAGAGTCTCAGTAACTCAGTAACAGGTGGCTGTTAAAATTATGTGCATCTCATGAAAAAACAGGTATATACCTCTTAGAGATGGATGTGATGGCATATTTCTAATCAATTTGCATACCTGATCTGAACAACTTATAAATGCTACCAACAAAAAGAAAAAGAGCAAGGTTTTATTTCTATGTGACTTCCACTGTGAAAAGTGATGACTGTATAGGTTACAAGGTATCCCTTCCTAATGGGAGCAGCAACTTAGAAGAGCCAACTTCACTTTTGAATTGTCCTTGGTGCCAGTCAGCATGGACAGGTGAATGGCGAGGGGCTCACAAATGTGTTTGTTTTCCTGTGTGTGTCCATTTGTTTCATACCCTAGTGCTGTCTCCTAGAGCACTGTGAGCACTACTACATAAGCATTCTGTAGCTTCAATGTGTGACCTTCCAGCTGCTGAGATTACTGTCAGGTGTGGCTATTGATAGCTCAGATTTATCACTGCATTTTGATTTTTTCATGTTTATTCCTGTCTTCATGGGCATACACACAAAAGTTCCCTCTTGTGCTGATTTGTAGACTAAGCTACATAGGGTACTCAGCCAGTTCACTCATTCGTGGGAAAATCAACAGGAGTAATGTGTAATTGTTGTTTTAACACATACTAGAAAGCAAAAGTAAATATTTAACTCTCGGTATACTGCAAATATTTTGTCAACACCAGGATTCTGCAGGTTATTAGTTAACATGTGAGGAAAACACTCAGAGTTTTTTATGGACTTCCAGTTCCAGTACATTGCCTGCCTTCATGGTGAAACCCTACATCTCTCTGGCATGGCTTGTTCTCTGTGACAGATTGGGCTGCTTCAATTCTCCTTTGCCACTACAGACCAATAGATTTAGATCTTAGCTTTGTAAATGTATGAAAAATTATTGTTTGCCTGTCTGAGGACACAGAACAGAAATCTATGAAGTGCCACAGGCTGAGTGTTTCTTCAGTGTTTTGGTAAAATTGATGCTGCTGCTCCTAAATTTCTGCCTGTTGCTTTTTTTAACCTGCAGCTTCAGCCCCCGAGTGGGGTGGGTGAGGCTTTTTGGTTTTGTAGTAGTTGTTTTGTTTTACAGTTTTTCTCCTGGTTTACTTTGCATTGTTTTATTTTTATAGTAGTAAATGGCTTAAGCTAAAAAAGACCAGCTGATTCTTGAAGCCTGAAGTCAGTTCTTATAGCTAGCTAACTCCAAAAGCAGATTCTTAAAGATACTGGGTTTTTCAGTTTCCAAAATTACCTAGGGATCTCTTTGCCCTAAGCTCACTCCAGTTTGTGAACAGTGAAGTGATTATACTCCTCTGAAGTTGTGTTGTTTAATTGCTTGTTTTGCAGACATAGATGAATGCACAGCATCAGCAGACATCTGTGGAGAAGCTCATTGTAAAAATTTAATAAGCTCGTATGAATGTCTTTGCAATGCAGGCTACAAGTATGATGATGTGAAAAAAACTTGTCAGGGTAAGCTCAAGAAATATGTTAGCATTTATTATATAATTTAAATCTGTAGAACCCCAGAAATTTATTTTCAGGCTTCAGTAAAAGCTTCTTTTTTCTTTTTTAATCTTGCTACACACTGGAGTTCTGTTGCCTTTCCCTAGTTGGGAGTGAGTTTGCAGTTTGTGGTCACCTTTTGAGTTCGTCGGGCTTGCTGTCCTCTTTGAATTCACTGAGTTTGCAGTCATCTTTGATGACTTGAATCAAGCTGTACGAGCCAGAGCAGTGAGATTTCTTGAACTTCCGACAAGTGCAAGATCTGGCGAAAGCTCAGAAGTATTTATGCGTGTTGCTGTCTCTCTTCATAGGACAAGAAAAGTTAGAAAGCAGTAGCTGATTTTTCAAAACCTGCCTTTTGGTATTACTCTGAACTAGGAACTTAATGTGTACTGGAACCATGCACAGTTCTGCTGGCTACACTGCCGCAAGCTTTCTCAACAGAGTAAGTTTTGAAAGTATTCCAAAACCAGCATTGTTCCCTGCCGTTTGTCTAAGTTAATGTAATGACTCAAATCACACTCCAACCAGTCCTGCTGGACATTAGGTTAAACTCTGCCTGAGGACATCCCTGTGGGCTGTCACAATTTGCTTTCCGGCATTTGTTTGTGAAGAAGATAAAAAACAGCTGAAGAAAAAAAAAGAAAAGAAAACAGTGAATGAGAAACTCAGGTTTTATTTGCAGTCCCTGACTGCAAGGAGCAGAAGCCAGTCAGTACAGGCATAGCAAAAGGAGGGAAGGGAGGAAGTCTTGTCTAGAAGTTAAAGCCCGGGGCTCTGCTCCAGCAGACAAGTAGTTGAGTTCTGCTTCCCACTGATTTACTATGTATCTTTGGGCAGCTGGAGTCTGTCTGTGAAAATAGATTTCAAAGAATAAGCTGAGTTGGAAGGGACCCACAAGGATCAAAGGATGGAGTCCAACTCCTAGCCCTGCACAGCACCATCCCCAAGGGTCACACCATGTATCCATTGTCCAAATGCTTTGAACTCTGTCAGGCTTGGTGCTGTGACCACTTTCCTGGGGAGTCTGTTCTGGTGCCCAAACATCCTCTGAGTGAAGAACCTTTTTCTGATATCCACCCTAAACCTCCCCTGACACAGCTTCAGGCCATTCCCTTCAGGTCCTGTCACTGGTCAGAGAGAAGAGATCAGTGCCTGCTCCTCCTCTTTGCCTCATGAGGAAGTTGTAACTGCAATGAGGTCTCTCCTTAGTCTCCTCCAGGCTGAACAGACCAAGCGACCTCAGCTGCTCCTCACACGGCTTCTCTTCAAGGCCCTTCACCATCTTTGTGCTCTCCTTTGGATGCTCTCCAATAGTTTAATATCTTTTTTATATTGTGGCCCCCAGAGCTGCCCCCAGCACTGGAGGTGAGGCTGCCCCAGAGCAGAGCAGAGCAGGACAATCCCTCCCTTGCCTGGCTGGCAATGCTGTGCCTGGTGCCCCCCAGGACAGGGTTGGCCCTCCTGGCTGCCAGGGCACTGCTGGCTTGTGTTCACCTTGCCACTGACCAGGACCCCCAGGCCCCTTTCTGTGGTGCTGCTCTCCAGCCTCTCATTCCCCAGTCTGTACATCCAGGGTTGCCCCATCCCAAGTGCACAATCCAGCACTTTCCCTTGTTGAACTTCATGCAGTTGGTGATTTCCCAGCCCTCTAATTTGTCGAGGTCTCTCTGCAGGGCCTCTCTGCCTTCAAGGGAGTCAACAGCTCCTCCCTTTGTGCAGATGCTGATTTTAACTCTCCTGTAAAGATACGACACAGGCCACAGAGCACTTGGGCACGCTCAAGTGTAAGGTGCTACAAAACAGCACTTAAAATGCTTTTTTAGCCCACGATGGTTCATGTTTAAACAAACTCAGTGTTTTTGTCTCTCTTCTTCGCTGGTTTTGTGTAGATATAGATGAATGTGAAGAAAAGCTCTGTGAACAGACCTGTGTCAACTCACCAGGGAGTTATACCTGTCATTGTGATGGCAGAGGGGGAGTGAAACTTTCCCAGGACATGAATACATGTGAGGTATGTCAGCATTCATTGCTGTAACTGCTGAACAGACCTTTACTTTACAGCACTCTCTGATTCTCTTTCTGCTGTGTGAGGAGAATAAGCACTCAGAAATATGTTTTGATTATAGAACATCATACCATGTGTGCCTTTTGCTGTTGGAAGGAGTATTAAATCCTTGCACCTGGGGAGGATGTTCAGCGGCACTCCTGTTATCAGGCTGCGCTTCAAAAGGAAACAACTGACGAGGTGAGGACAATTTAGAATGACAGTCAAATGCTCTGAGTGGCTTTGATGCATGCAAGGGAGTTGTTACGATAGTAATTGACCCTACATTCATCCTTAGTTGCTTGGATTATGAAATCCTGTAAGGCTAAACATTGTTCAAACCAGTAATTGAGAAAGGCAGCCTTGACCACAGAGCTGTTAGGGTAATTACTGAAATATATTATTGTATTCTTTATTCTTGATTATATTTTAAAAGCTGTATTCACATCTTAAGGCTTTTGGGAGTGCACTAAAAGCTAGTATGTTTTAACAGAGCTTTATAGTTGCTAGAATTGATGCTATCTGTATGGAAAGTACGCTGTGGTTTTTGAACTCTGCATAACTAATTTATTTCTTGGCACCTGTGCGGTCAGACTTGTGGCTGAGTTCGACTTTAGAACCTTTGATCCTGAAGGTATCCTTTTCTTTGCTGGAGGCCATCGGGACAGCTCATGGATAGTCTTGGCTTTGCGCAAAGGACGGCTAGAGCTGCAGCTGAAATACAATGGGATCGGCCGCGTGACCAGCACCGGACCCCTTATCAACCACGGCATGTGGCAAACGGTGAGTCCAGAGCCCTGCTGGTATCACTCCTCCTTGGCTTGTTTGGGATGTACTCGTCAAGTGCAGACAGACCTCGTGTATTCTTGGGAAAATGCTTTTCCAACCTTTCTATCCATTAAATGCATGCCAGTAGGTTGTACATTCTAAGGTGAGAATGGGATATTTTTCCTAACAAATTGAATTATACTTTATATCCATTGTAATATAGACTGCATCTCTAATTTGCACAACCAGAGCAACCACTTGCACAAACAGTGCCTTTGAGATGCAGTTGGGCTAAGATGACTTCACATCAGTTCAAGAAGTTGCCTTCTGGGTGAGGGCTGGAAGTGAGTAAGAGGGAAGGAACTTTGTTCTTTTAAGAAAGTTTCCAAGTGTGTTTGGTGTGTGGGGGGTGTGTGGTTGCTTTTGTTTATTCATTTGTTTAGTCGTGGGCTCAGATTGTCTGAGGCCTTGACAGATCTCTTATGATGCAGTATCATTTTTATAAAGTCTTGAGGCCCGTTTATATACAAAATAGACTGTTTCCCTTGTAAAGATATTGGGGTCTATTATACAATCATACATAAAGGTTGGAAGAGACCCCTAAAATCATCAAGCCCAACTGTCAACCCAGCACTACCACTGTAACCTCCAAAGCATCTGTTTACTGATACCATAATCCAGCAATCTCATGAGATTGTAAAGATTGTAAGGATTCGTGTTCCTCTTGGCTCTCTCACAGAACATCGAGTGCTGATTTTGGGAGCATTATGGTTGTTACTATTTGTGACAGGATCCTGCAGTATGATCTGCACTAGATGAGCAGTTAATACATGCTTTCTCACTTCTGCCTTTTCCTCTCCTTTCGTTTTTTCTTACTTAATTAGTTCTTTTAGCTTTTAAGTTGATGTGCCTCTTGGGGAGTGGGTGGGAAGTTCTCAGCTAACTCACATAGGAGACAAATGCAGATACTGGTAACTGAATCATTTTCTGGTTTATGTTTTTTAGTATATAAAAACTCAAAATTATACATTAAAGAAATAAGCAAGGTGGGAAAAAATTGTTTCTAATTAATAAATAGTCTTGAATACATTCACTCTCAACTACTGACATTTGGTAGTGTATTCAGCAGATAAGGTAATGTTTGGTTCAGTTCCTTTTCTGTCAGTGAAACAATTTTAGATTCCAAACTGAGAACTGTAGATGTTCAGTGAAGGTGTAGATAAAATGTGTGACAAGCTCTATCTTTACATATAGGAATAGCTTCAAGCCAGTTCTTACTGAATTTTATGGTAAGAGTTGTTCTGCTAATTTGAAATATGACAATTGTAATTGCCTGCAAAGAGAGGATGGTGACAGAATATGTGAAAAGCAGAGTGGATGCCACTGGGGTGACTTGGGAGTCATAAAAATCAGCAGTTACTAAGCGAATTCATTTAACACAGAAGCTAACATACTGTTAAGTGCCAGACCTCATTATGAGATAATTACAAACTACCCTATATTACTTTGAGGGGACACAGCTGAAATGTATTTTCTTTCTTCAGGGAGAGAAGGTAGTGTGATAAAAGTAAATGTCATGTTTAGGCAAGAATGATTGGTCTCCTGCCAGCTATCAGTGGCAGGACTCTTATCCCCAGGTATCATCCTAACCAAGAAATTGGCCAGCTGAGTTGCTGCAGTAACACACTTTGTGCATTTTCTGAGAGACTGTGTAAATCTCCCAGAAATCCTTCCCCAGAACTTTTTGGGATGGCACAGACCAAGCTGTGGATGCTGTGTTGGGCAGGACTCACACTGATGGGGTGGGGGTAGAGGTGTCCCTGCAGCCAGGGGTACTCCCTGCATGTGGGCTGAGCAGGGCTGGGCAGCTGCCAGAGGCATAGATAATATGGCACAAATGGAGGAGAGAGCTTTAGGCAGTGCTGGCACAGGAATGTGTGCCTGGAGCAGGTCAGTGGCCATAGCTCTGGTGACTGCTTCCCAAAGCGAAGGAGTGCAGTGCTGATACTGTCCCAAAGCAGAAACATTTACCCACGGATGAACAGCAGCCAGAGGAAGGAGCCCTTAGTCTCTTACCTTCATGGTTGACATTGAGACTTGGGACCTTGCCTGGTTTGCTGGGGGGTCTGTTGATTTCTCCTTTCTTTGCTGTATTTTCTTATCTATTTCTTTCACCCTAGAAATACTTGGCTCTCTTCTGCTTGACATCTAGTGTCACACACCTCTAAATGCAATTTAATCTGTGTGGTTGGGTGATACAACTATAAATATGTTCCTACATTTTACCCCTCCCTCCTTTCTCCTTTTTCGTTTTCTGGCATGGTTTTTAATTTAGGAAATCCTGTTTAAGGATATTATAAAGCATGTAGCCACATATTTCATTTTAAGCATGGACTTTTGTGTACTTTGCAGCCTCACTTTCTATGAAGCACAACCCCAAAAATCTTCAGAGATCACAGTCCAAGCTCAAGTGCAGTTGTGAGCTTTAGTCTGGACTTCAGCATGGATAGAATCAAGCCCTTAGTTTTGGTTAAACTTTTTTGGTTTGATCTTAACCAGAAGACTTTGGATACTGGAGAGAACTTCATATAGGTTGTGATAAGACAGAAAATTTACCATTTAGTTTTCAGCAGATGGAAAAACAATGGGTGTTTAAAAGCAAAACATATGAAAAAGCACCAGCAGTGTTCTCATCTCTTAAGCAAAAGTTGAATTCATCAACGGAAATACAACAGCATTTTCAAAACTTCAGGCCAGTATTTCTACCTAGGTATTTTTTTCTAGTATTAATCCCTCCTAAGATATTTTGAAATGACTATTGAACCAGCATTGAAAACAAAAACAAGCAAGCCTCAGGAAAGACTTCTAATGTGGTTATTTATGTGTAATCCATCTGGATGAAGTGGCACATATGAAATTATGATAGTAGAGAATGTACTTGCCTTCTGTTTGTTTTGCATTTCCAAAAACATTCATCATTTTGTCTTATTTTAAGTGTTCAGTTTAGTACTGCTCTGAGGACACAGTCTGGTTAGCAAAAATAAGAACTAACCTGCACTGTTAAATGTCAGGGCTGAAAATTAGGCCAGTATTTGGCTTTAATCCTGTGGCTGACTGTAGTTCTGTCCCTTTTCAGTTCTGTCCGCTTGCTTTTCATCAAACAGTGGGCAGGCTGGCTGTGTGCTATGAACTATCCAGGGCATGAATCCAGAACACAAAGCTGACTGCCCTTATGGCTAACCTTCTGGGAACCCTTATTATGAGAACTGTCCTTCTGAATGTCCCTGGGTCATGGTGGCAAGTAGCAACTAGCTTCTCCTTGCCACAAAAGTAGGGAATTGGAACAGGATGCTAACTGCTGAAATGCTTTCCCTTCTGGTTTATAGGTGACGGTGGTGCAGCAGCAATTAAGCTTTGACTATAAGAAGCAGGTGCTTAAACAGCCAGAGGACATTGTGAAGTAGGCAGAATGTAATTTCCTAAACTGGAATCTGTTGAGAATTGCCTCAGGGAGTAACCCATTCTCTTATGGAAGTTTTCACTGATTTGGGTTTTCTTGTATTAAAGTCAGATACAGCTAAGAACTCAGATTTTTTTTTTTAATTTCTGTGTTATTACTTGCTATACAATGTAAGAAAATTTTAGAAGGCTCTGAATTCTTGTGACCCTGAAAGTAGCAGGATTTCTTCACAGAGGAAGCACAGTATGGGCACTGCTGCAGCTGGCTTTTTGCCATTCCCGTTTACTCCGTGTCTGCCTGTGTGTGCCAGGAGCAGGGAGATGGTCTGTGCCAGCTCTTTGTGGCACTCCATACCCTGGAGCATTAGGGCAGTGGTGACCATGACACTGAGCAGAGGTGTCCGTGTGAGTTTTTAGGTACACAGCCTGTGTAGCTCAGCCAGCTGGGCTGTGGCTGCCAGGACCTGTGGGCTTATGTTCCCACAAACTGAATGGGCTTTACAGCCTTCCAATACCCAAAAAAGCCTGTTTGAGACTGGCTTGTGTGTCTCCATGGAATGAAGTCTGGAGGTGTAGGTGCTACTTTTAACAAGCAAGCTGCAGACAAATAAATTCATGTCTTGTAGGATATGGCAGAGAGCAACACACCAGGAGTAAACAGTGTTCTAGCAATATAAACCAGATTTTATTGGAATCCATGAGAGAAGAAAAAAGGTTCATGAGAAGAGGAAAGTCTGTGAATAATCTCTTCAACTTTCAAATTCACTTTATCTTCATTACTGAATACTGCAATCCAAAGGGAGTGCCCAGGTATAAACCTGCTCAACCCTGTTCTCCTTTATGTTACAGCCACAGAGCAAGAGCTCAGAATGGCTGATAAGAGCAATTTTGGGACAGCTAATTAAAATGCAGAGAACAAGATGCTCAGAACTTGGCCTGCTAGCAGGGAGAAGGAAGGACATGTCTAAACACCCTCTGAAACAGATAACTGGTTCTGTACAGCAGCTCACTGGTGGAAGCAGCATCTGGGTGTCCCAGGGAACAGGGCTGTATGAATAAAGAGTGGGTAGGTGGAGTATCTGTCATAGAGAGGGAAGAAGATTATGAAATAGTGGAGGTGTGTTCCTTTCTTCTTCTCTTCGGGAAGATTGTGATTGTCTTCTGCTAAAGCCTCAGAACACCCCGTTGGTAGCAGGACCCAGGTCCCAAGCCAGCAGAATCTTGGCTGCTGTTCAGCAGTCTGCTGCATCAGCTTTGGGCTTCACCTTCTCTCCCTCCACAGAAGCTTTTCAGTGCTTCTCTGTGCAGCCTGGTCATAATCAAAATGATGATGTTTTTTGAAGTTTCAGTGGTATTAGAATGTTCCTAGAACATAGCTTTTTGGAGATATGGAGGGAAAACTTGCAGACACTTTTTTGGGAGAAAAATTATTGGCTCTTACAATTTTATTACCCTCTCAGAAATTACATCATCTGTTGTGCTTTTTGCAGAGGTCAATATTCAAAGACTGGGTCTCGGAGGGTTCTGCATTATCCTCCACTGATCCAACAAAAGACATCTTGTTTGTCTTTCCAGCTTTTCCTTTCACAGGCAGTTGCAATAGGAAGTTTCTCATTAATAACTCATTATTGCATTTACATTTTGCCTAAAGCAATCTACAAAAGTCATGTAGTTAATCCACTCACATTTTTCTGTAGCTGTTTTGAAGTAGCTGGACTGTCTTCACCAAAGGGGTAACCATAGACAGCTTTCTAGAGTAGATTTACATATCAAGGTGGAATGTAACTTAAAAGGTAAACAAAGAGGTTTGGGGACTGAAAATATTTCTTTTCTTGGGGATTTCACCAGGGTCTGTCCTGTAGCTGATACTGCAGATACTAAGTTCTTTTCATACTGAATTATTCAATTTGGAATTTTACTTTTTCAGATCTCTGTTGAGGAACTTGAAAGAAATTTGATTATAAAGGTCAACAGGGATGCAGTTATGAAAATAGCTGTCTCAGGGGACCTGTTTACTCTAGACAAGGGAGTGTATCAGCTGAATTTGACAGTAGGAGGCATTCCTTTCAAAACCAAGGACCTTATTCTACCAGTAAGTATAGCATGATCACTTATGTTCCTTTGCATGCCTGAAGAGCTTAATTTCATCTTCTCTTGGGGTAATGTCACTCCTTCCTGAGAGGAGTTCAACCTGCCCTGAAACAGTTGGAATTGTCATCCTCTGGATACAGCTTTCTGTCCATTGACTATAGCAGTACCGTAAGCCAGTAGCAAAGTTGAGACTCCAGATTTTTTGATTGGTAAGTTTGTGTGAGATGTATCCCACCTGCAGAGTTAGGGCACAGCAGAACTGGATCACGTGACAAAATTCACAGTGGTTGTGCTAGCTTGGAGAGCATGAGTGGCCCGGGGGAGATGTTGTTGGGCACATTGCTGTGTGAGGGTGCCACTGTGCCTGCTAAGTCTGGAACCAACATCTGGGGGGCCCCTTGTGTTGAGACCAAAGTTTGTGCTCCACATATCACAATTTGCTGCTTGTGTTTACTATTTCAGTTTAGTGAGATCCAAGGGAAATCAGAAGCTTATTTTTCTTTATTTCTTCCTAATTGATGAAGGTACAGCATATGAATAAAAGTTAAGGCACTCCCTGGGTGAGATTGGATGATTGCTGTGTTTCTGGAATAGCTGCTGCTCAGGCTGGTTTGAATGTCCACCACAACCAGAGGCTCCTTGAAACACAAATTTGCATCTCTTTATTCCTAAATGAGGTGACAAGCATGTGGTTCTTCGACTGGGAGTGCAGCAGCTGAGCCTCACAGCTCCTGTGCCCCACAAGAAGTCATTCAGGGCCACTGTATGTCAGAAACAGTAAGCTCAAGGTGTAGTCAGAGTCTAGGATTGAGAGCCAGAAACTCCTCAGGTTTTATCCTGGCTCAGACACTTAATTCTCTCTCTCGTTCAGTTAATTGGGGGTAGTGGTGATGATTTAGAGGCTTTGCAAGGAGCCTTGTCTTTACACACTGACTTGCATTTTAATGCTGATGTTTGGTACAGGACAGCCTAAGTAAAAGCTGGAAGGAATAAGGTGTGTACAGAAGGGTGTGCCTGTCTTGTGCTGCAGGCACCCGCCTTGAGCCAGAACCCAAAAACTTAATACCATGATCAGGTCCAATGTCTGTCTTGAGTGTCATGCAGGCTGTTCACAATGACAAGAAGGATTGGGATTTTCAGCCTCAAGTTAGCTTCCAGCATTTGCAATGCAGAATTTCAGAGCTTTGCCTACAGAGCTTTAAAAATAATTGTACTAATGATGGTCAACACATAGAGGAACTTACAGAATCAATGCAACCAAATCAGCACCTGCACTAGCTAGTGCCCTTCTGTCCTGTGGAGACAAGCTGAGTTCAGGGGAGTTTCCTGGGGAATACTGACCACTCACGTGCTTGGGGTTGCAGGATTGGGGTTGCTGCCCATTGGTTTGCATGTGCATAAGGTGTCAAAATTATTTCTACTGTTTAGTATCATAATATAACTCAGTATTCCTTTGCATCCAATTCTTCTTCACTGAACAGTAGTTTGAAGCATAAGGTACTGCTTTATCTTCCTAGATAAACCCTCGGCTGGATGGTTGCATGCGGGCGTGGAACTGGCTGAATGGGGAGGACACCTCTATCCAGGAGACCATAAAGATGAATGAAAAGATGCAGTGCTTTGCCATAGCAGGACGAGGGTCTTTCTATCCCGGCCGAGGTTTTGCCATGTTTAATCTTACCTACAGTAAGTAGGCTGGGTTTTTTTATTTCTGACCTGTTGTCCTGCCATTAACCACACCTGGTTAATAAACAGTGTAAAACTTAGATGTATGCCAGACTCAACTGTTGATTGATGCAGAAAAGACTAAACTTGTGGTTCATAGCAAAGGAAGGCCTATATATGATAGTTTGAGCCAGTGAAAATATGCCCAGCATGGATTAGGTTCTTTTTGTGTAGCTCCGGGAATACATTTCTCACCCAGACTGGCTCCAGCTCATCCTCAGCCTTGGAGGTTTTACATCTCTCTGTCAGCAGCTTAGATGCTTCTGCTTCCAGTCATTACCATTGTTTTCTGCTCAGCTGGGAGACCTGCAAGCCATACTGCTGTAACTTGAGTTTATGATGGACAGAAAAATTAATATTATCTATTGTCTTCGATTCACTTTTAATCATGGGGTGTCATTACTTACACTTGGGACAAATGCACTAAGCATATCTCTGATAGAAACCAATGAAATTGGCATACAGTAATAAGAGGTTTCACACCAAACTTGTCCATCCTAATGTAGCACTCAGAAAGGCACCTTTAATTGTTCTAGATTATTGTGTTTGCTTATCTGTGCAATCAGCTATCAGTAGCTGAACCCACACAAATGCTGACCATCAATTTCACTGTGGTGTCTAAGTCATGCTCTGCAGGAGCCATCTCTTCAGCATTATATGGATTTTTCTGCTGTGCCATTGTAAATTAGGGAGTACCAGGTGTCTGTTGTATTACTTAGCACATGGATTAAAAAGTTACAAAGTAAAGACAAGGCAGCATCTAAAATGCAGGTGAAGTGCAGATGACAGCACTCAGCTGAGATAAGGCAGCAGCAACTGCATTTTTTTTTTCAAACAATTATTCTCCAAGATGTGGTGAACTAGTGAAGCTAATACTCCTGTGAAGGGAGGTTGCAGGAGCAGGATTGAGATCTTTCATTGCAGCCTGCATTACCTTTTAAATTACAAGGGCACTGAGGCAGTAAGTAGATACCAGGAAGTTTAATTCAGGGTTCAACAGATGAAATAAAACATGCCACACGTCTGAGAGGTTGGTGATCAGGAAGAGTTTGAGTAGGTGATAAGGGTAGTATGCTTATATAATTTTTGAGTTTAATACCAGCTTTCATAGAAATCTTTCCTGCATGTCAAATTTCAACTTAGATTTCTCAGTGATCTTTGGGCAGATCGGTTCAAAAATTGTTTTTTGATTGACCTATCTTGCAGCAGTTCTTTGAATGTGTCAGATGGGCAGCTATGGAAATTTGACTAACTCTATGTCATAAAAAAAGCTTAATGTTATCCTTTGACATTCTGAAAAGCAGCAGAATGCATAAGATAACAAGAGGAAACTGATGCCATTTTCTTGTCCGATTTTACGTTCCGATGCTTTGGAATGACAATTTTTTTGAATAAAAGAAAAGTGGCAATCCCTCCAGATGCTCATCTGCCTATGCTGTTCCCCAGGGAGAAATTGAACAGCTTACCCATTTGACACATTGTCCTATGCATTTCTTTTTCTGCAGTGCAACCTTCTGGAAATGAAACCAAGACAAACTGGGAAATTGAAGTAAATGCTGTAATTCAACCAGCAACAGATACTGGTGTGCTGTTCGCCCTAGTTACAGAACAAGCATCTGTCCCTCTATCACTGTCTCTGATTGACTATCACTCCACAAAGAAACTGAAACAACAGGTACAACTATTTTTGTAGAGAAGTTTCCTTGCTGTTTCCTGGTAACTGGAAGTCATTTTTAAAAACAGTTGTCAGGTTTGCTGCCTACCTCCTTATTTGTCCCACCTGTTCAGAGCATGGTCTTAAACAAGAGTTCTGGCCCAAAACTGAAATTCTGCCTCTTACAGGTGTGTGTCAAATACTGATAGGGAGCTCTTTGTAAATGTGGCCTAGGTAAAAGATGGAACTGCTCTCTTGAATGCCTGCATACTTTTTTTTTTTTTCTGACACAGAAACTGTTTAGTGCCATAAAGCAGGGATTTCCATTCTTGCTTATCAGTAACTGTCCCAAAGTAGCCAAGAGACAGGCTTTAGGTGTGGGAAAGGTGCTGGAAAAGGCCAGTTAGAGTGGAGTGTTGAAGCCACTGTTGCACAAGGTTCATAATAGATGGCTAGATTCTGGCATTCCCAAGGGTAAACCAGGAAGGATTTCACTAAATCCCATGAACCAATTTTCATTTATAGTACAGCAGCTCCAGTCGGTTTGGTTCCAGTGCAATATAATGACTTCTGCAAAACCCACTAAGAACTCTCTCTGAGGAAAAATGGTTTCTGAATTAGTCCCACTGATTCACTGGTTTTTTGTCTATACAAATGAGCTCAGAATACAATCAGCAGTAGTAATAAGCCTAATTCCCTGGAGGCTCTGCAAAATATTTGTAATAAAGGCCACACTGGGGTCATCCTGGCACTAGTAAGTGTAGCTAGGTATTTTTTTGTTCATTATCTGTTTTTCTTTCTTTCTCCTGCTGTTCAGTTTATCATCGTGGCCTTGGAGAACACAGTTGTGTCCAGACTAGCAATAAATCTCTGTGATAAGAAGGAACACTCTATAGACGTCCTCCTGAAGAAAGATCACTTGTCCCTGAGGGTAGATGGGGTAGCAGGAGAGAGTGAACTAAGCATCTCTGAGTTGGAGGACAGTCTGTCCATCTTGGAGAGGTCTTTGCAGTCGGTGAAGACATACGTGGGAGGATTGCCAGGTGAGTCTCCAGTTTTGTACCATGGACCACCTTGCTGAGCTGGGAGTCAGAAAAACTGTTTCTGTTCAAGCTGTGAGACTCCTGTTTCTGCTTGAGCAGGCTTTGTCTGCAGTGCAGGCACATAACAGATAATGGGATTGCACTTGCCTTGAATGATTGTGTCCTTCTGAGGACAGCTGGCGGCAAGAACAGAAAGAGGAGGTTTTGCTTGTTCAACAATAGGAATGATTTATCTGAAGGATAGTTATAAGCTGGGTTATTATCTTAAACCTGGTAAAATCCATAGGAATTGGACTGCAGGTTCCTGCAGTGCTTCATTAATGTAATGAACCTGTGGAAGCACTTCTTGAGGGGAGCACTAGGGACTCGAGTTGTTTTGCCTGAACCTTGGCAAGCCCAGTGTGGTGATGCTCTCTTTGAACTGATCACAGCACGACACAGTTAATTGATTGCCTCCCAGCAGAGGGCATGGAGGGCACAACCAAGGGGTTAACACCATTTCTCTGGCTTTTCAGCATCAACAGGGTTGACTTCCTTCTGGGAGGTCAGTTTACTCCTCTCTTCTGAACCTCTAAGACCAAACTTTCATCTGAATAATGAATTTTGGCCAAGTTTAGGAGTTTGTTTCTTGTCCTGGCTGAACAGGTTTATCTGTCCCTTCTGCTGAGAAATGCTATTAAGGAAACACTTATGTCTCTGATGTACATGGTGCCAGCAGCTAAGCAAAGTCTTGCCCTTACTTGCCCAAGCAAGGGTGAGGCACAAATGTTGGCCTCCTGGTAGATGCTGAAGCAGTCAGGCTGGAACAGGGTGGCTGAGGTGCCACATGTACTAGGACACATGGTGAGGCAAGAGTCTACAGAGGATTTATGCTGATGCAAATGGCTCTCATCACACCTGAAAGGGGGAGACCACATACTCTGAGACATTCACACACTGGCAGGAACAAGGCTGGAATCCCAAATGTGGCATTTTCCAGTCTCAGACTGAATTATCCAAGCTGGCCATTGCACAGGCAAGAGAGGTTGCTTTCTTTTAAGTAGCCCTCAGATGGACAGCAGAGACTTCCACAGCTCAGATGATCATCCCATTGTCACTGTCCCAAGTTCTCTACAGTTTGCATAGACTGCCTGTGCTGGGTGCAGCACCATTTCTGATTTGCCAGAACTGAGTGTGAGGTGGCATGGCTGTGGCAGTTCAGGCTCAGCTGGCTGCTGTAGGTTTAGCTACTATCCCCTCTTTGATCTGTTGTGCTTAGCAACAGGAATTTCAGCCAGTGCTCTGCTTTCGCCATTGAGAGGAACCCAGCGCTTGCATGAGAAACCCTGTTATTTGCCAAGCAAATAAACATTTCAGCACTTCAGCTGGATTAATCACTCTGGCTTAAGTAACAATACCGAATGGTCAGATCTCAGTGAGTTTGGCTCACTCAGATTTTGAAAACATTACATAGTTTTTGGTTTTTCCGTGCTTCCGTACCCTGTGGAAAAAACGGTATAGTGGTCAAACTTCACGTCTTTATTCCATTGCCACAAATAAAGAAAGAATTCTGGGTCCAAATATGTAGTATGTGTAATCCTGAGCACAGTTAATGTTGCAGATGTGGAAGAAATACTACTTAGAGTTCCAACAGATAAGAGGGAACATGTAGGCATTTATTACATTTTCTATAGGCTTTTCAGTTCTCGGAAATCCTAAATGATGTAATTTATGTGATGCATAGGTGTTTTTTCAGGAAATATGCATTCCACCAGGTGAAGGCATCTTTAAATCAGACTTTGAAATCTTTACATGACCACATTTTGGACAGATCCATTTCTAGTCATAACAGAAAATGAAATATTTCACATTATTTACTAGTACAACACAAAGAAAAGAAAAATTATTTAATTTTTTAGTTTATTAGAAATCCATCTGAAAGCCCACACTGTCTCTCAGTGAGCCCCGTGGCACATGTAACAGCAATCTGCTTGATTCCTTAGACCAGTCTTCAAGCTGTTGAGCCACAACTTCAACTTCTGACTCAAAATTTAGTTTACATTCGTGTGAGGTATTACAACAGAGATGCTGCATTCCTTTAAGCAGACTTTGCAGATAAACTTGAGTAAATGGGGAAGAACAGGAAATAGGTAACACCATTAGTTAAAGCAACTACTGAGTTGGGTACTATTGGGTACTTCCCACCTTGGAAGCTGAAAAGACTTATAGTATTTCTTTGTGACTTACATATCTCCCACAAATGTTCTTTCTCCCACTTGTCCTAGATACTCTCTGAGCTGTGTCTGATCACATCAGCCCCACATATCTTCAAGCAGAACACTTTAAATTTCATATAAGCTTGGGTCAACAGAACAATCTATTGTTCAAGTTGTCCTTGCTTCGATATAAAGATAAGTGGTATATTTAGCTACCTGAATCACTGTGAAGTTAAATATTCTTTGAGACTTCCATTATTTTCCATTGCACAACCAGTTTGATTGGGTCAGCTTTGGGTTGTAAATAAACTAGTGACCTTTGGGGAAAGGTAGAGGACACAGCTCATGTAGATTTTCTTGTCATGATGTTACTATGTGGGGTTATTTGTTTACAATCAGTGTGTATATGATATTAGAGAAGTTAGTAGTAAGATTGACTAATTTCCTCTAGTCTATTGGATTGTACTTAGTGTCTCCTTCCTTGACATCTGTTTTCTGCCTCTGGTAAACTGATTAAAAGAGCGTCACCAGTGGCTCTCCACAGTAAAAATTAATCTCATTAGTCTGACCAATTCAACTGATGCATTCCAGCACCTTGCTGATGAAGGCCAGCAACCTCCCTGTGCTTATACACAGCAAAATCGTGCTAAAGATGAGTCCAGCAAGTGGTAGAAGCTGCATATGGGAAGTACTTTCCTGTCATAAAGTTCTTCCTATAATCTTTTGGAAGCTATTTTGGAGAGAAAGAGCATTAGAGGAAGGTCTAGCTGCACCACCAATGACAAAGCAGAGTGTTCAGAGATGGAGGGGGGAAAACATGGGGCTGGAAAGCTGTGGGAGCACGTTGTGCCACTGCAGTGAAGCCTTGCTGCTGTGCAGCACAAGGTTTCATGGTTTCATCAGGTCTGGAGGCCTTGCAGAGACACAGAGCAGCTGAGGAAGGGTTCAACCTGGGAGAAGGGCTTTTGAGCACTAGAACAGATGGTGTTTTCCTCACGTCTGGGATTGTGCTCTTGCCTTCTGGCGAGAGGGGCAGGGGGAGGTAGAAACCCTGGCATGGAAAGAGATGAGCTTGAATTTGTTGAAGTAATAGCTATCTGAGCCTAGGTAGGGCAGGTATTTATTTAAAAGCAGCTGTCAGACATTTTTATCTCTCCTTTCCGACAGACATTCCTGTCACTTCCACTCCAGTCACCGCGTCCTACCATGGCTGCATGACCCTCAAGCTGAGCAACACGGCACTGGACTTAGATGAGGCTCTCTACAAGCACAGTGACATCACCTCACATTCCTGTCCTCCAGTCGAGGAGGGTCAGTAGGTACCACTGCAATGCGAAAGTTTTATACTCAGAAACTTTCAATGCTTTTCTTTTTTTTAAAGATATAAATTATTCAGATCTACCGCACTGCGTGTATAGTTTCTCTTAAACACTGAAGTTACGTAGAAGCTACTGATCCTTATGTCAGATTGATTATTGAAATACTCTTTGCTTTGAGGTTTAAAGGTTGTAATATATTTGTAAATAGTTCAGAAGACTAATATTAAATAAGTCGAAAGTACAGAATATACTGAAAGTGAATGCTATCTTTAGACTGTAAGAGACAGTTTCATCTGTAATGTGGGAAATCTGGTAATATATGAGTCTGGACTGGAAGAAAAATAATAATTCTGTATTATTTTTTATTACCAAACACTGCTTTCTGATTTGCAAAATACGAGAGAATAAAATATTTACATACAAGTTTTTAATTTACTTGTACTGAGATTATTCTGTATTCTGGTATTTGGATGCAATGACTCAGACTATGCCTGATGTGGAGGTTACACTAGGGGGGGACGAGGGGGGAGGGAGGGCTGCTTTTTTGGTTTGGATTTTGGGTTTTTTTTTGGAGGTGGGGGGTTTATGTGCTTACATGAGTATTTCATATCTTCTCAGCTGCAGAGCAAATGGTGGCTGCTCTTCTTATTTCTAGAGTTTCGCTTTCTGGTACCACAGAAAGAAGACTCAGTTGTGACCTTTAGAAAAACTCTTGGTCAACAGAAAATGGAAGGCGAAGTTGGGTCAGCAGGAAACATTTAGAAAAAAAGACTCAATAAGTTGAAAGCCATATGGCTTTTGTGTCAATAGCTGCTGGAGCAAATGATGAGGTGTTGAGAATTGGGGAATATTATCCGGTGATGACATATTTTTGCTGCTGCATTTTTAGGTTGGCTCATTCACTGTGAGCCTAGTGGGAGCAGAGAGGCTTGAGCTGTGAGAGTTAGCCAGGCTGAACTGCATGAGGTGAGAATATCAGTGGGGATTTATGCAGGAGAGGTTGCAGAGCCATGAAGTGCGTTCAGCTTTTCAGCTATCCTTCTGAAGTCGGGATGGGCTTTGCCTAGCCTGCCTTGAATCAATTAAATCTTGTTTTATTTGGTCCTTGTCTTTCATCAAACGAATAAACTCAATAAAATTGGTATATGCTGTGGTGCAAAATCCAAGTACTGGGTAGCTAATGTTACACCATCCTTCAGAGGATTAATGTGAAAAAGATCTAATTCTGCAAGGTCTTTTATAAATTATTCTTGGCCAGTCATGTTATATTTTCACTAAGCAGATAAGGAGATGACACATTAGTCTCCTAATCTGCCTGTGTGGCAACATCTGTGACCAAACAATGAAGATACAACTGTTCCAGAGGAAAAGGTGAAAGAGGGGGAAGACTACTCCAAGCATATTTTCTGGCAAGGATGCCTGCTTTATTTAGCAGAGAAGAGGAAGGCGCTGTATTAGCCATTAGACATGGCATCATAACTTCTTATCATGAGCAAATCAATCAGCAGTAATGAAGTAGGGCAGAAAAGAACAGAACTTTATCACTTTCAACCAACCTACTCGTTTATACTTGGAGAAGGACCTGTTGTCAGGTCTGACCAGACACAAGTTTGAAAGGAAAGTTCCCACTAGACAGCAATAGCTTACTGGCAGACTGTGCATGGATAGGAAAACCCAGGAGTAGTTCTTTTTTTAATTGAGCAAGGGAAATATGTTGTTTCTGAAAGTGCTTTATGTTACAGCTGATGACTCTGGATCAATTTGTGATTTGATGGAGTACCCAAGAAAGACTAGATTGGTATCTTCAGTAAGAGCTGGAAATCCTGAAGATACTCTGCTTAGTAGAATGTCCACACTGTTTTTTATTTTCTGTATGTTTTTCATGGTTATTTTAGTCCTTTACTGAAATACAGCTCTGCGCTTATTCTGGTTCATATTCTTCACGGCAGCCAGTATGGGGCTGTAGCTTGGGTGTGTGCTGGAAAGAATGTTGATAACTCTGGGATGTTTTAGCCATTGCTGAGCAGGGCTTGCACAGTGTCAAGACCATTTCTGTTTCCCACCCCACCCAGCAGTGAGGGGGCTGGGGGTGCACAAGGAGTTGGGAGGGAACACGACCTGGACAGCTGACCCCAAGTGACCAGAGATATATCCCAGACCATATGGCCTCACAATCAGCACATAAAGCTGAGGGACAAAAGGGGAAGGGGAGGGACATTCAGAGTGATGGTCTTTGTCTTCCCAAGTCACCGTTGCACGTGACATTTCCCAGCTTTCCTGGAGATGGCTGAACACCTGCCTGCTCACGGGAAGTGGTGGATGAATTCCTTGTTCTGCTTTGCTGGTGTGTGCAGCTTTTGCTTTACCTATTAAACTGTCTTTATCTCAACCCATGAGTTTCTCACTTTTACCCTTCTGGTTCTCTCCCCAATCCCAGCCCAGAGAGTGGCTGCCTGGGGTGAGCTGCTGCCTGGGGTTCAACCACAACAATCTCCTATCTTTTTAACTTGGAGTAACTCTACTGAAAAAAGGTACAGACTTGGAAGCCACCTATTTTTAAACCAAGAAGATGAAACAAGACCTGTTTTGCTTTGTTCTTTTCAAATGAAGCATGCTAGCAAAATAGTTTTATGTCTGGTATTTTTGTAAAATCTCTGTGGTAGTTCCCAAAAAACCTACCACGTGGCATAAATGAATTACAAACATGTCTGACCTTTGTGTTAATGTAAGTGACACTATTTATACAGCCAGAATTATTTTGGGTCCTGTAAATGTGAATCCTGTGGAACATTATGGTACTCTGCAGTTCCATACTAAATGTTACGTGTACAAGAGCATTTAATTTTCTAATTCAGATCAGAAATTGCTCCTGGACTTTGCATATGTGTGCATGTATGTGAAGATACTTTGCATAGACCACAATGCACCCTGACTCAAAATGTGGTTCAGAAGAGAAGCTCAGAATTTCTCAGTCTGGAGAATGTCAGAAGGCACCGGGGAGGGGTGTGTCGTTTGTGTAAAGATGAATTTTTTTAATACACTACAGCAGTACCACACTGGAGAAAAGTTTGGAGGAAGAGGTAGCTGGAATAAGCATTCCTTCATTTCTTCTCAGTCACTTGCTTCAAACCAAGAGAAACATTGATTTCATTCTTGTTCAGTTAGTCCAGGTGCTCAACCCAGAGGGATCAAGTCTGTTCTGGACTTGGAGTCCCCAGAATGAACCCAGGTGGTTCCCCGGTAGTATTCACAACAAGTAAAAAGAAGTAAATGTGTAGCTTCACTTATTTCATAATCAGAGTGACTGTGTTTTTCACAGCATGCATTTGCACAAGAACTAAGCATTTTGGATGCATTAAATTAATGTTTAAAACAAAACCAATGTTCTCTTCTCTGACTTCTGTTTCTCTCAGCCACGTTCGCATAACTCACCTTGTCAACAATACAGATGAGGCACCTCAACACTGATCACTGGCCTAAAACTTTGTATCTCAGAAAAAACTTAATTGAACAAAAGGTGGCTTTTGTGGTCTGTATAAATTAATCTCTCTTCTTACGTATATTAGTACTGAATATGCTTTTTATACCTAGAGGTACAACACATGAATTAACAGAATTTTCTTGGAAGTTGCAAAGTATTTTGTAAAAGGATGATCATTCTTTGTTCTATTTTAAGCAGGAATGGTGGTGTCACTTCCTTTCAAAGGAAACTGTCAAGTAAGCTGGTTTTGTTTATATAGTTTTTCTCAATATCTTCATAATACAGAGCAGCTGCTTAAAATGTTAATGAGAAATACCTTCCGTTCCCTGTTTTATCTTTGGCATTTCAGGAAATTTCTAGAGCTTCGTTGCTGTCTAGACTGTAAAATCTATGGAGCAAGCAGCACCAACACCCTTCCTGCAGGAGCAAAATGCAGTGAAGGGATGTAGCATTTAAACAGGTTTTCATGCTGGTTATAAGTACTCCTATTCCAAAATATGGCAGGTGTGTGCCTAATGGAATCCCAGCTAATGTGGTGCACAGTGAAGTGGCAAGGCACAGACAACAGGGACATAGCTTTTTTCCTGTCAATGGTACCACCAAAGGTATTGTTTCTTAGCCTTTGGAGAAAATAAATAAGTAAAAAAAGGAATTAGGCCACTTCATTCACTCTGTTCTGTCATTGTAAAATGCCTGAATCAGGTCTTGGATTTATTTAAAAACAAATAAGAAGCATTTAACCTAAAATGGTTTTGGTTGTGGTGCTCTTTTGACTATAAAGGAATTAATTTGAACACTAAAGTGCAGCCTAAAATACTCATCTGGAAATGGCATTTTTAATGCAATAATGTGACATTTTACTATGCAGACTAGACTGGCACAATGTTCAGCTAAAACAGTCCCAATAGAATTAGCCTTTCTATCTGAAACTTGAAAAAGGAAACTATTTGGTAGGGTACTTCTTCCTCTGTTCTTTTGTTTTCCTTCTGTTTTTGTTTCTGTCCAGATATACACAGCCTTAGGTGTAGTATAAATATACACAGTGAACTTTATTGTAAAATAATTGCCACACTTTATTGGTACAACACTTTGACCAGAAGGCTTATTAAACACTACAAGCAAACAAACTCTTACTACCCAAAATTATTGATTCAGTGAGCTCCCACCTACTCACTCGGACAACACAGGCTAAAACCCCTCAATATTGGTTTATGAAAGCAGAACACATATCCAGAGTGTTTTCTTCGTTTTTCCTCTTGAAGAAAATCTATTCTGCAGTGCACTGATTGGGAAGCACCTCATGCTCTCAGCAGCAAGAAAGTTCTGGTACATCTGACTGCAGGCAGACAGAGTGGTGACATGCCTGCCCTTACACTTCCAGGGCTCTGCCCTGCTCACAGGGAGATGAGGGTAAAAGCGGAGTGGCAGTAACACACTCTGTGCTGGGTTCCTTTGGGAAGCCTAATGCCAGCACAGCAGAGTTTCCAGAGGTTCCTTAAAAGCAAAATAAAAGCCTACCAGCTACTAAAATAAGTTATTTGTTCTAGGGTGCATATGGTGGAGGCTTTTCTCCAGGCAAGCAGTAAGTTGGTGTATAGAGGGCTGGAGCATTCGGGGGCAGACCATAGCTGGAGCTGGACTGAGATGGAGGCTGAGTTTCTTCTGATAAAGAAATGTCAGTAGATGATGTTCCTGGAAAATTGCTGGCAGGCTGTATCAGACAAAGAAAAATGCCTTCTTCAGTAAACTATTACAACCCCATTGAAGTTCTGTGTTGCTGGCTATGTGTTACATAATAAGCCCCATGATAAATTTCTCATGTATTGCAGCATAACATTAGTTCTAAAGGACCTGCTTAAATGCAGCAATGATGGTGTCTAGTGGAACAAGACAGATTCCATCTGTAACCCAAGTCATTTTTAATAGACATTGCGCAGACAGCTAGGCAATAGAGCAGAACAGGAATTTCTGCAGGAAAAGATGCTTGGCTTCCGGGGTGAGGCACAGCACCTGACTGACTGATTAGGTTACGTGTAGCTGCTCATTTCCAGGCATCACTGTGAAATTTAAATTACCTCAGATGTAATTAATCTCACTTATAATACTTGCATAAATGCAAGGTCTTATTCTTTTGCCAAATGCAGATTCCTCTTAAGAGAAAATTTTACAGGTAGGCACATGTTTCCCTCTTTGGCTGTCTCAGCTATGATGGGGCTTTGGCTGAAAGAGGCATGAAAAATAAACAGAGCTTGGGAAGTAGCCCATCTTCAGGAACAAGCAGGGTTCATTAAAACAAAATAATGCATGTAGGGAATAATATTCAGGATAAAATCCTACTTCTGCTTTAAACCAAGTTTGTCACCGATTTCAAGAGGGCCAGGATTTTACTCCTCCCCTCATATGCCAGCACATGCCAGTCTATGGACTTCAGCTGAAGAGTTGGGCTCTGCTCCCCTCAGGTTCTGGCTTTAGGTGAACTTTAGGTGCAAGTAATTTAAAAACACGATAAAGTAATCATGGATCTTTGTCACGAGAAACGAAAACTCTGGGCAAGTAAATGATGCTCCCTGCTGCTAAAAAAATTAATAGCCACAATCTAGAAGGCCAGGGCCAGGGCTTGGACAACAGCATCTCAGAGCTGTCCATGGCTGGCAGACCCTGTGCCAAGGTGTTTGCCTCCTCCATGTGAGCAGGGGCTGCTCCCCTGGGTTAAACCCTCCTGGCAAGGAGACTGTTGTCCTGCATTTGTACCACAGGGTGACTTAGTGAGTGAGAATGGGGACATCCCAACAGGAAGGCTGAGTATGCCCTTTAACTCTCTGAGGCAGTGCAGGTATACTGACAGACCTGCTAGATACATCAGCTCCAAACCTAGTTGTTGTGAGTTTGGGTTGGTTTGGGTTTTTAATTATTTTAGAGCTGTTGCTTCCCTCCCCTCTCAAATTGCAACCACTGCTTCCATCTGTTTGCCTGCAATTGCTTCTCCAGTGAGTTCTTCTCTAGCAGGAATAACTGGCACAACCCATAACTGCTGTCACCACCTGTCCCTGCCCAGCTAATCAGGACCATTACCTGCCCAGCTGGCAGGCCACTTACCAAGACCAGTTGTGGCTGAACTGTACCAGTAAGGAATGAATTGTTTTGTTGGCACATGTCACAGTAAACAATAGAAATGCTGGTTACATCCTTTCAAAATGCATTCCTGCTATCACCCTTCCTTTTTGGCATTTGGCTGATTTATTTCATAGACTTTGTCTCTCTATTTATTCAGTGAGATACTGGATTCAGCACAGGACCAGGAATGACTGTCATATACTTTTTGGCCTGGGATAATCCACTGGTGACTCTAAAGGGTGGACCAGTTCAGGCAGGGTCTCCTACCCTGTGGACAGCTAAAAATTCAGTTTCCCACATTTCAGTGTCCAGCCCTTTCGGGATGCCATGGGATATCCCAGATGTCCACACTTATGTGACTCAGGGACAATGGGACCTGAGCCTGGACCCTCTCAGAGCAGCAGCAGGGGACAGGTGGCTACTTGATCTCATTAACAGGCAGTACTAGATCCCTACATGCCAATAGCCCCTGTGTTCAATCAGATGAATCTCAGACCCAGGCTGGGATTAAGGACTACAACCCTCTGAGCAGGGCTTGTGAAGGTCTGAATCGAGCAGCTTGAAGCACTTAGATGCAGCATGAAGAGCTTAGACCTCCAGCCCCATGGATTCCACCTCCAGCTCTCAAGCAATGGAAGCAGGTGAAGCTTCTGGCTGTTCCTGATCATTCCTGCTTCCATCATTCACCCTTTGTACCTTTGAATAAGTTTATTATGACTTTTTAATTCATGTACTGATGCAGAAATTTCTTCTCTCCAAACTGCAAGATAATATGTTCATACATACAGGGAGATGGCTTCATTTTATTTTTTCCGAAGAATGGGGTTAAGTTTTCCCTTTTGGATCCCAGTGTTTCTTACTCATCTCTCCTGGCTTAGGGACGGCTGGTGGTATGTGCCTTTCAATGTTATGAAGGGGAAGGAAGATAAATGAACACACTTTTTTGAAAAAGTAGAAATCTAGGGAAATAACTGTGTTTATTTTGGAATGCAGATAAGAATTTGGGGTAAATGCAATGTATTTCTGTTTCTCAGTGGACACAGGACTGAACAGTCACAACAGATCTCATGACTACTTACGTGAGCCTTTTCAGCTTAATTTCACATGTTTCTATTCCCTTCTCTCTCTCTACTCTTGGCTACTCTTACCTCATCAGCAGGTCCAGAGGACAACCAGAGAAAGCCTGAGGTCTGAGAACAGACCAGGAAACTAGGCACAGACTAAGTCATGCCGGTGACAAACCTGGGAGCTGGAGTCCAGTGAAGACCTACCTCTGCCAAGTTTGTACTGAGTAGCAGCTTACGCCTGTCTGAGGGTGTAAGAAGGGCAGGGTCTGCAGCATACCTGAAGGGGCAGTGGGTAGGATGGGTATGTAGAAATTGTTGCCGCAGAAGGACAGAACCCAGTGTACGTCAGGATCTGCTGGGCAGGATTGTACAGGATCTGAGGAGGAGGTGCGGCACTGAAAGCGATTTGGGACAGAGGTACCTGTTGAGCATAGGAGACAGCAATATATCAGCACAATGAGAGAGGCTGGAGCAGGAGCTGCTCCTAACACAAGCAGCAAGACAATTTAACAACTTTCTATTTTCCAACACAATACCGGTAGTAGAAAAAACCAAGGAGCAGACAGAATGAGGAGGGTGTATCCAGAATGAATTTTCTGAGTAAAAATACACCGCTATTTTAATCTTCTTCCTTTGGAAAAAGACTGCTGGTGCACCCCTAGCAACAGTTACAGAAGCGCTGGCAGGACTCCAGATCCGAGACACCCTGAAGAGCACAGCATACAGTTTCGCCTGCCTCTTCTTATTCGTTCCAGCACCAAACACCAAATCCTTCACCATTTGCTGCAGACTTCTTCCAATAGCAACTACCTGATGCCCTCAAGTCTTTTCTCTCTGCTTTCCTACAGAGATTTACCTAGATCTCCCTTTCCAGACCAGTTGCTCCTCTTTCACAGCTCCCTCACTTGAAAGATGGAGTTTGCTGCTGGCTCTCCAGCATCACTCTTGATGTGCATACCTCATTCCTACTGCATAAAATCTTTCTCCCATGGCTTTATTGGCCTGTCTTTTAATTACAATTCAAAATGAAGTTTGCAGGAAGAAGCAATAGCTCATATTAAACCAGCTAAAAAAACTTGGTCAGGAAAAAAAGAACAAAAGCTAAATGTGAAACAGGGCTTGTGTTAAACCCTAAACCCCTGTGCTATATAACAATTTGTGAAGGACAGCAGAGAAACAGAGCTTTGTGAAATATTTTCATGAGATAAATCCAGTGGTTTCTTTTATTTCCTTTGTTTTTGTTAGCAGATTCCTCCACATGAGAGCATGGAATTTTCTTTTCACTGAAATAATAAAATACAGTGGTTGCCAGACAAATGTGGAAAGCAGCAGCCAGGATTTTTTTTCTTTTCTTTTTTTTTTTTAATTTCCTTTCAAATATATCAGTGACAGATATAAACTACTGCATCCTCTGGAGACAGTGTGAGGTCTCTCTGTGACTGAGAAAGAGGTATACTAATTGTGTTTGTACATGGAAAACATCATCTAGGTCACTGATGTACTACATAAGGTTATCTTACAATCTAGGCCTTAGTTTCCTGGAGAAATTTGGCATTTCAGGAGCTGGCATGGAGAAAGGCTGGGATCACAGGCAGAGAGCTTATTTCATGGGAGAAGGCAAGTCTCTCATCTTCAAGGCACCCTCCTCAAAACTCTCCTCTGCAAAGTACCCTCCTTTCTACCTGCCCTGCTGGGTGATATGGAGAGATGAAAAACCACTGCCTCAGGAGTAGGGAGGAGCAGGTAACCTGCTTGCTTCAGACCCAAAGATCTGGGGCCAGCGCCACAGCCCCAGAGTGTGCCCTTCCTTCCTCAGAGGAAGGATAGAGTCAGATCCCTCTGACATAAATGTGTCAAGAAACACTTGCTTTGCCCACAGCTGTGAAATACAGATGCCTGTTCTGCATCTGTCACCAGCTTTCTGGTGTGGGTCTCTTTGGGTGTTACTGTTTGATCCCCTTCGGCTTCTTCTCTCGGGAACCTCTCTCAGTCCTCTCACATTCCATCCCCTCTTAGAGCAATGCTCTCTAATTGCTAAGGATGACCATCTCAACAGTCCTAGAAGATAAATTTGGGGAGTCATCCACACCAAATCTAGTAATCAAAGCACCTTAATATCAGGCTATCTGGTCTCAGCCCAGGGCCAGCAACAATTTGCAGGTACTGAAGCTGGTTGGATGCTTTTATCAAGAATTCCAGTAATTACTCTATGTTAAATTACTCATCTTTAATAAGTGGGTAGGTTGAGACATTCTAAACTGCACCAACACCCAAGTCAAAGAGATAATGAGCTATGAACTAGCTAGGGAGTGCTGCCAGTGTCAGCTCACTGGCCTCACACAGACCTGCCAGAGAATTCATGTCTGAGCTCCAGCTCCTTTTCACATCTGACTGCACCCCTAGTTGCATGAGTGCTAACACATAAACCCATGGCAAGTAGCTCAGTAATTAGGGGTTAATTTTGCTTTCCTTTTCAAAGCAGGATGAGGGACAAGGAGAGAGGATAAAGCAGTGCTATTTAATCTGTTCAGTTTCCTTTCAGGACTGCAACAAGGAGACTAATTTAAAAAAAATTTCAAAAGACAGCCCCCTCCCACCCCCCCATCCTCCCCTCAGGACTATCAGTAGTTCAGATTAATGCAGCCCTAAATTCAGGGCAGGCAGATTCCTTGGCAAGGTGTGTCAGAAAAATATCCAGAATTCATCAGATGAATACTGGGACAGGGAAGGGAGTTTCTAGATTAACTCAGCACCAGCAAGTGAAGTTTTCCATGTAATTCTTTACCTGCTATTTCTGTAAGAAACAATCACAGTGTGTTATCATTTTGGGTACTTCAGCTACATCTATTTATGTAATACCTTAATCTGCTTTTTGTTAAAAGTGACTTTAAGGTAACTGCCTCCATGTCTCATATCCAGGCATGCTGTAGATCTCAAAAGGAGAGTTCCTGTTGTAATCACTGCAGCTCCCCCAGCACTCTGCAGATCACAGAGGGCAGCCCCATGGGTGACACAGCAGCCACTGAGCTGACACTGAGGGGGTCAGGAGAGAATGAAATGTTTCTGAGCCAGCACAGCCCTCAGGCAGGCAGCAAAACCACAGGGAGCATGCCAGGGTCCACAGGGAATTTGTCACAAGAAAGAAAACCTCACAACAACCAAAACAACACTTTTTTTCTGCCCAGGAAATACGATGGGTTTTAAGGCAAGAGCACTGTTTTGCAAACTCTCCCCTTTGTAACTTGTTTTGGCTGCCAGCATTCCCCAGAGATAAACATGATGGTTTTTGTTTGACTAGTCAGCCTGGCTTTGTGTTTTCTGGAAGTCAATCCCAAAGCAATGCTGTGAGGCATTTCAGTGGGCTTTGCAGTTCTCCCTGCAAAATGCCAGTGAGCATTTATTTGAGAAGGTGACATCCTAAAGCAAAGTAAAGAATTCTCCCACATATTTTAATAGGCTTTTTTTTCCCTCTTTTTTATTTCAGTCTCCTCCCCCTTTCTTTTCCTCTTCTGGTTGATGTTTTCTTGGCCCCTGTCTTCCCCCAAGAGTTACTCCTTTTGTAAGGAAAGGGAGAAGCAGATTAGCAAATCAGGTCTGGTACTAACTCAAAAGAACCCTGAAAAAGCACAGGCAGGAGCAAGGAGCGGTCATTGCATTTTGGATTGCTGCTTTAGCAAGACTTTCACAAGCATAGCAGAGGTGACTGACACAAACTCATCTTTCCCTTGAACTATGACATCCTTTTTCTGCTCACACTGAAAGGAGACATTGAACAGCTTATTCAGATCAGGTTTTTAGCTGGAGCCCTGACAGGCTCACTCCAGCTAAGCTTGGGGTCAAGCTGCATATCCACTGCTGCTGTGATTTCCTTCCATGGTTTTAAGCCACCCAGTCAGAGGACCCAGACTGTGACCCAGGCTCTGCCTCCTAGCAAGGGAATGTGCCAGACCATGGAGACTGCAGTTCTCCCAGGAACATCCCCTTGGCTTGTTCCTCACAAGCAGTGCAGTGATGGCCCCGCAAAACACAGAGCTGTATCAAAGTATCATCCCCAATCTCAAATAAGCTTAGGTTTGAGCAAGGCAGGTTAGGTGGACTCAGGCTGGCTCTCTGCACCCTTCCCACAGCTGCACTTGCACCCATTTGCCAAGCAGGAGAAAGCATTTAGGGGCACTAAGCTGCAGTGCTCTCCCAAAGACTTACTGCAGATGATGGCTGCCTTCACTCCCCTTGCAAGCTGCTCTTCCCTCACTTCCCACTGTGGTTGTTTCTGCTCCCCTTCTGCTCCTCTCACAGGGAGTGGGTGAACTAAGATGGGAAAACTGCTTCTACTCCTTTTGGGCAGTTGCAGCTCTTTTCTGGCTGTCTGGAATCTGTTATCAATTCCTTGAAGGAGTACCCTCCATAAAGGACAGCTCAGCTGCACATTTCTTACAAGCAATAGCTCAGTATGCTTGTTTGGCTTAAGCTAGACAGAGGAATACTTTCCTGAAATTTTGCAACTCTTAAAAAGGTGAATTTCAAACAATTCATATGACCCTGCTCTCTTTTAAGCATGATTTTAAGCACCCAACACATGTTGTAGATAGCCCGAGCATGCTTGCTAAGGAATGCTGGGTGGTCAGAGCTGGGCCTGGATGGCCTCCAGTCTGACTGGATCCCAGTTCTGAGCAGCCCCTTCCTGCCAGTCTGCTCCCACTCCGGACCTGATGTGCATCTCGGCTATCTCTCTTGCCTGCTCTCTCTCTCTCTTTTTTCATTTAACCATTTTTCTATTCAGTTTTCTCTTCTGCAATAGTCACCAGACACATCATGGGTCTAAGATGACCCATGCTGCTATCACACCTCCCTTTGGTTCCTGCATTTCACCTCCATCTCCATGCCTCTGCCCATTTAGTTCTACTACTTTCCTGAGAGCCTAGTAAATCAAGAGCCCCTTGCTCAGTCTTAAGCCATTGCTTTAGCAAACATGGCCACTGACAAGGATAATCCCAGGAACAGCAACTTCACCCTTTAATGTGTCAGAAAGTCTAGGCAAATGAGGGACTTTATTGAAGAACCCCTCCCAACACACAGTCTCTTCTGAACGCTGTGGTGCACATCAGCACAACATGGTGGTGTGGCACAGGGAGTAGGCATTTCTTTGTGAAACAAAAGAGGATGTTGAAGTGTCCTGAGCACACAACTGTTTAAATAAAAACTTGACTGGTACTTCAGAATTCATCCCCATTCTTGGGGAAAAGAACTACACGAGGCTGAACAGTCACACCTAGGACGTGACTTTTACAGGTTTGCTACCGATTAGCATCCTCAGACTCCGTGCTGGCCCACCCATTCAGTGATGAATTAGAAGGGAAAAAAATATGCCACTAGGTGAATTGCCAGCATTTGTTCACACAATTGTGGTTTTTTCTGCCATTCATATATTAGACCAGGCTTGACCCACTTAGCTGTGAACAGCTGGCAACAGCTTCGCCTAAAGGTATAAATCCATGGGAGAGGCTGAGTTGTCAAGGGACAATGACTCAAAACATTCCCCTGTTTGTTGAGACCCCAGGGTGCTTGGTTGAGGTGGAGAAGGTGAACTTCTAGTTGTGTAATGGCTAAACTGATCTGGTCTGATCTGATAAGGCACAGGGTGAATGATGGGCTGTGAGTGAGATAGGAGCTGGATCCTGAGGAGACAACTGTGCCCCTTGTCACGCTAAGTTGTGCTCCCCTGCACAAACCACTGAATTGTGGGGCTCCTCCTCCTCCCTCCCGGGAAAGTACCGAGGAATTTGGGACATTTGCCTGTGGCCTCAGCATGTTTATCTCTGCAGATGGGACATAACTGACTCAACTGCATTGGTGGGATGGGCAGCTGTGCTGTTTTACAAGGTTTCAAGGACTCCCAAAGTGTCCCATGATTCTCATTATTATATCAAGCTCCCTGCCTCGCAGGAGGTACCTGACCTGTTCCCACCTGAACTAGAATGAATATAAACCCAATAGATGTGATCCGGGGATTTCTCTCCACCAGTTCTTTGGGATTTCCTCCATCACCAGATGGATGTGGTCATTGACCACCACTTTGATCAAGACTGCACAGCAATCAAGTTTTGTCACCTATGGGTGGTGAGATCCTCACATTCTTGTTCTTTATCTCTCTTTTTTTTCCCCCTTTTCTGTGTCCTCGGGTACTGTTGCACTTTTATATTGCAATGCTTTTGTGTTGTTATATTATTATAGATAATAACCACCACAATGGCTCTACCTGTTTTCCTTTGCAAATAAATTTTTCTGTAATAAACCCTAAAATAAATTGTTTATTTGCAAGCACTGATCATTCAGTGTTGTTTCATTCTAGTCTGCCCCAAGGGAGCTATTAACAAGAACCTGGGTTACACTCACCTTCTGCAGTGGCTCATAATACTCCAGAGTCCCACAACACCCAGGAAACACATCTAAAGCATCTCCTTTGTACGTTTATACTTCCTTGGTTTTAACTTACTTGATAATGCCAACAGAGAAGCCCTCACATAAGGCAAAAAACTGTGAGCCTTACCATGTCTTTAAACGCCCCAAGAATAGCTGCCGTGATAATCCCCAGAAACAAGCCAATGATGTTGAGGACTGTGGAGGACCACAACAGTCTGTACAGGTGAACAACGTCCTGACAGCTGCTCACACCGAGAAATTCATAGTAGCTGGAGGACTGCTCTGAACTGAAAGAGAATGCAGACAATGTCACTGCAGTGGGAATGGTTTTGCACATAATACAGAATACTACAGGATCTGACTCCTTCCTACTGGCTTTCCTATTTGGCAAAGTACTATATCCATGCCCCAACCAAAAACTGCTCAGAAGAACTGGAGAAAGCTCTGCTAAAAACTGGCTCTGCTAAGGCCAGCATCAAACAGTCCAGCTAATACCAACCACAGTTTGGCTGATTGGTGGTGGTTACCAGCATGGACTCTTCTTCAGTTTTTGTTCAGTGCCTCTAGACAGAAGCATCACCGTGGTATATGGATGCTGCCCTTGTCATTTAGCTACCAGATAAAACTTGCTTAGCTTTGTTTTTTTCTCCCAGATCACCTAGAAATCTGCTGGCATTTCAGAAATTGGGGAAGACAAGTTGTTTAAGGATTAATTCAACCACAGGAAGGGAGATATTGCCAGCTGGCTACATTTGTTTATGGTGTCTGTGGTTCCAAATTAATACAACACTGTACAGTATAAAGGTGTGTCTTTACACTCTGGATTGTACTATCCAGAAATCTTGTTCATATTTCTACACCACACTGGTTATTGTAAATCAAGTGTGTGGGTGAAGTAACTCCTCATTGGCTTGCTAAAAGCCAGAAATATCCTACTGCAAAATTTGAAACCACAGGTTCCTGCAGTTCTTTCCAGTGCCTGCCTTAATTCGAGCCCACAAACAAGCTCCTAGGGCAGCTATTTGAGTTAGAAAGATTTTTTTAAATGCCAAGCCTGTTTTCCCACTTTTAGGAAATTGCCATTAGATTATGGTGGAAACCAGAAGTGAGCAGTTCGTGTTCACTCTTCTGTTCCTCCATCCCCAGTGCATGGGGCAGCAGTGGAGGGAAAGCTCTGCAGAGCAGTACACAACATTTCTGGGAAGAACCAAGCCAGACACAGTAACTTTTGGAATTATCCAATCAATGGCTTCAGGTCATGGTTCTGACACTGAAGAACCACTATTGGTGAGTTCACCTGTCATGAGCCCATCATAAACAAATAAACCTATAGCTTCAGCTGCCATGAGGCTGAGGAAATTGGATTTGCAATCCTGCCTTCATATCAGTCTATTCCATGGCTGACAACAAATCGCTTTGTGGGCCTGTGCCTCCTCCTACTTCTCTCTAGCCATCCTGTGAACTGTAATCGCCAAGTCTTCAGAGCAGCATGACTGCTTACTTACTCTGGATTAGTCCATGCATAAGATTTTGCTGTCCACTGTGGAATGTTGACACATTTAATTATATCATACACATTTAATTATATCATTGAATAATGACACAGCAGCGATCAGTCCCTAAGTGTTTCAAACTCAATGTCTTAGAAAAATGGCACTGAGGATCTCTATCTGAAAGGGGAATATGCCTGATCTCTCCTTGTGGTTACACTATGCTTTAAGCGGCAGTCTCAGTCACCTTTTTTGACAACTCTGAATACTTTCACCCCTTTAACACCCCTGTTCTTTTCTGTGTTGAGTGGGGTTGTTTGGTTCAGTGTTAACATGCAGGCTGTGTACCACAGAAGGAAGCATTATCACTATACACATACTGCATTGCAAATATGATGTTCTATCACTTGTCTGGCATAGAAAAGGTACCAAAGTTGAGTATTGTCTACCTTTCCCGCTTGTTTTGTATACCTCTGTCATGTCCAGATTTAACATTTCTTACATAAGCAAAAGATTCTACATACGATTTTAATCCATTCCATGAAAGTGAGACCTTCACTCACTTTTTGTCTCCCATCTGCATAAGAAATATGCATGCATAGATCACTTCCCTCTAGTCCCAAACATCATTTTACTTCTCAAGTTGAGCTAGCATCTGGCTAAGAGCTACTTTTTCATGCAGACGCCTTGTGTAGAAGCTTGATTGTTCCCTCCTTGTTTCCCTAAGCCTAAAATGTTCATGACTGGCATCAGAGTAGCCAAGGCTTACAAAGGACTGGGGTTATTCAGGGCTGCTAGCACGTGAAGAGGAGGCAAAACCAAACTAAAAATTATGTAGGAAAGAAGAAAGATGAGAAATACACAGGAGGAAAGAAGGAAAAGTGACTGTGGCTGAACTGTGGAGGGTTGCAGAAGTTGCATGAGAGTGTATGGTAAGATGATATACAAGAGCAGGTAGTGATAAGACAAGGGGGAGTGGTTTTAAACCAAAACAGGGAAGATTTAGATTAGATATTAGGAAGAAATTCCTCACTGTGAGGGTGGCAAGACATTGGAACAGGTTGCCCAGAGAAGTTGTGAATGTCCCATATGTGGAAGTATCCAAGATTAGACTGGATGAAGCTCTGAGCAGCCTGGTCCAGTGGAAGGTTTTGGAACTAGATGGTCTTGAAGGTCCCTTCCAAGTCATTCTATGATTCTATGACAGTGAGATGTGCAAAGGGTGAGTCAAAGAGAACACTCAGTAAATCTAATGGGAAAAATGAATTGCCAGACCAACAGTATATCTGAACGGGGATGTGACTGAGGGATTAGTTTTGAGCACACAGCAAAAAGCTTACGGATATATTTAAAGAAAAAGAAACTGAAATAATATCAACACTAATGAACAACTCCTGACCTATATTGTGCTGGCATCAGGACTTCAATTGCAGAGGAACTGGATTTCTCAGCATACAAGCTCCTTGTGTTTCTTCCTCAGGCCCTACAATTTACAAGGACAGACAACCGACCAAGAATTTCTCAGAGGCCACAGAATGCACACAGGTACTTACTTCTCACAGTTGTACAGATCACAGCAATAGCATGTGTTACTCTTTATTTTCAGCTGGCACTTGCTGTTTAAGGTGTGACATGTCACCTGCAAAAAGTAGAAACTTACTTTTATCCTCAATGTTTCAGTGTTGTGTGAATCACCCTACTGACCACAAAAAACCCCAGCTACTATAGCATTATCAAGTTGTACTATCTGTTGTGCAGAAAGATCCCAAGACTTCAAAATTAATGACTGCAAGCCAGAAGGATATCCCTGAGCTCCTAGGAGTTTTAACCAGGACAACAGCCCCTGAGTCTGAGCACAAAGCTCCGAGCACGAGCCTGCAGCCAGGGCCACCAGAGTTTTCAAGCACTTTGCTGCACTGCCTGGTGCTATTCTGCTGAGACCCAGAGTCTGCAGCCAAGAGACTCAGACCTCTACAGCTGTGACACAGTGACCGTGGGTCTGGAGAGATACACTGCAGCAAACACTGAAGTGCATGAGAGCACCAGTCCATTATAGTGGGGAAATGGCAAGCTGAACAGCTTCCAATGAATGGGAGCTCTCTCCTTCCAGTGAAACCCTCCTGAAGAAGGAAGTAATTATGAACAACAACAAGAACAATCTTCAAACCCACAAACAGAGTAATTCAAAATAGATCCAAGCACTCCAGCAAATAAGTATCATTTATTGCAGGCTCTTGAACGCAAAACTGAAAAGGTTTTTTTTATGTGAGGAGGAATTGCAGAGATGGACAGATGTTAAAACAATAAAGGCAGGAACATGTAAGCCACTCTCCATCCAGACACAAAATCATTTTAATGACTCCTTAAGTGTGGTAAGCATTAATCACTTCTATTTGGTACCAAAAGCCAATTGAAATTTGTTGCATGAGGGCCTTGTTGCCTTTGTAAAATCATGGCTCAGACCTGTCACTTTGGCTAAGTAGAAAAGGACTGTGGGAAAGAGACACAGCTAAATTAGGGGTAGAAAAACATGCTGTGTGACCATTGCGTGTACACATCGTGGTGGTTGGAGGAATTATGTTTGTTACACTTTAAAACTATGTAAACTGATAACCAGCTAACTGCTTCAAAAGGGGAGGTTTTTGCAGTAAAGGGCTCTCCCTTGCACCTGCCTGGGGAATCTGCATCGCTTCATACTGCAACAGAAATATTTTATATGTAAGGCTTTATTCTTCCTTGAGATTTTTACCTTATTGACTTTGAAATCCTGGAGAGCTGTCAGGTTTTAAAAGCTATCAGTCAGAAAATACATTCTTTCTATAGCTTTTATTTGATAGGAAAGAATCTCTGTAACCACTGGAGAAGTATTTTGTTCACAAAATGCAATTAAAATGTATTATTGAATGGAAAACCCCTTGTAACGAAAAGGTAAAAGGAGCATGCTTAGGAATACATGCCTGCTTTTGACAAGCTTATCAGACAGTTCTGGCTTAGGCATGAATGCGTTACTCTGTGGAAAAGTGTCCACAAGAGATGAACTTAGGATGTTTCTCACTTCCTAAGTTCTGGATCTGTGCATCCTTTTTCAGATGAAAACTGTCACTGTTGATGAGTCTGTACGCATCATGTGCTTGCTCCCAGCAAAAAGGAAAGCCTTAAACACATGCCCAGCACAAGAGAAAGTTCATTTTGCAGCTGGTCTCAGACTTGCCACACTTGTCCTTAGCAGGATTTGATTGAGCAGTTGAAGATGGGTGACAAAACTAATGTTAGAAGGAGATTAGAATGATTCCTTGTGATTGCTTTGCTGCTCAGGACAAGGCTGTACCTGTGGTTAGTGTCTCATACAAGTCAGGTCTTCTATCCCAAAATAAAAGTTAGATCCTAAAACTACAGTCTCAGTCTAGGTTGCAGTCTGGAAATAGAGCTCACAGCTTGATACAGACAGATTCCACTTGCCACAAGGACATCTCACCCTGAAACAGAACCTTGTTTCATCACCACTGCTCTATTGTGTCTGAACCTACTGGAATGTAATATAAGGGGTTTGTGTTGGCCTGAAGTCACGTTCAGCTGCAGCTGTCCTCAGCCTGAGCTGCAGTTTACTGCAGAAGAGGAGCATGTACTCCCACTGACTGCATCAGCTTAATCAAGGAAGTGACTGAACCATCCCACCTGGCTACTTCCCAAAGCAGGTTGAAAATCAGTCCTGGAGGACAGTGTGCTACCACAGCCATTTTGTGGGATGCCCTATGCTTTTGCATTCAGTGGACCTCCAGACTTTGGTTTTGACCTCCTGTATGCAGTGAAAATGGCCTAGGACCTGCAGAGTTAAAATACCCTTTTCCTGTTACACATGCATGATTGGGATAGGAGGGCTTTATAAGATGGAATGGGCTACTAAAGAGTGGTTTGTTCTCATGCATGGTTTGGGAACTACTTCTGATAGGAAATAAAAGTAGTTTTTCCCTCTTCAAGCAAGAGTAAGGCCAGTCTGCCCCTTTTAATGTAGAAGGCTAGAAGTACAAAATAGGGAGATCAGCATGATCTTAAACATGTTTTTAGCTGCTTCTCTACTACAAGACACATATTATTGGCCAAGGAAGTTACTGTAGTTATCTATTTTTATCACTGCACTCTTAAAACATGCCTAGAACAAGACACTCCTTTTTAGGAGAACAGTGAATAAACCAAAACAAATAAATTAGTGTGTGGTGTGAGCAAGGGTAGTGGAAACAGGCCATTTGTGGGTGTTCTGCGTGTCGAGACCTATTACTTCATTTCAGTGACCAGACACTTTAACTTTTTCATGTCCTGGATTTTTGTGTTTGATTATCTCCTTAGCACCAATTGAAGATATGTTCTCATCTCATGGTAATTGCAGGAAAATCAAATTCTTTCTGCTTTGAGCAAAGAGAACTGAAACAGGCAGACCAAATAAGCTGGAGACCACTTACAGGTGAGAAATGTCAATCAAAAGAAAACTTGCACTCAGTAAACAATCTGCTTTCCAGGTTAAGTGTTTGCCTGGCATGCAGAGCATATCCTCTGCTCACTACCTGGCTAGCTTTGGAAAAGCAAAAGCCAAGTATAAATGCCATGGATCCTTAACTTTGAATTAGCATATGCTGACTCTAAATCAGTGAACAACCAGACAAAAATGTTATTACTACCTACACTCTTAAAAGATATGGGGTTTGGTTTTTTTCCAGAATAGAGGAAGGAGTTCTGGGTGGCCCAAGTTTAGACATTCCCAGAATCAGCAGAGCTGTGGAAAACTGTCTGGCCAGAAGCCTGAGGCTGGGGTCACCTGCAAGGAGTTGTGGTCAGTGTGACGCCAACCACATGCTTATTACAGGAATGAGAAGCATTTCTCAGGCCATGTCTGTGCCCAAGTGTGCACGCACACTTCAGAAGAAGATGGATTAAAACTTACAAGAAAGGGTGTTGTCACGCTTCAGAAGTTTGTCTGGGTAGGTTTTTAAACAAGAAGATCTGTGAAATATTTTTGTCATACATTTTCTGGAATCAACAACAGGGTGCCCTAGCAGTGAGATTTAAGGAGCTGCTTAACCTGGTACTATACTTTGCTAAGCTTTCTAGAAATATTTGTGATAAAATTCCCCGTACACCTTTCCTTAGCCATGCCAGGAACGGTGATGAAGAACAACTGGCTTCTTCAAAGTTATATCACTGTTTAGCTGTTCTCCATTTTGCTTTTCTCTTCACTCCCACCAATTTACCACAATAATAAAGCAGGAAAAGAAACTAAATCTGGACTTCTCAGGAGGTTAGCCATTTGGATATGGGCACTTTTCTGACCATGTTAATGTCAGTGAGATAATGATAAAGCTGCATTTAAAACCACTGATGTTCTTGGCCTGTGCTGGATAAATACAGAGATCTGAAGTCTTCTAGATGATATAAGTGGATTACTTTAGGTATTTCCTATTCCACTTGGAGTCTACAAAAACCTTCTTAGAGGAAGATGCCAATGTGACAAACACATTCCAGACAGTTATTATACAGAATAGATGGACTAGGAATCATTCCATTCCCAGAGTAATGTACTGGATACATTGATACAAACACTGATGATGACTCAAAACCTCACTGACTGTAGTGATTTGTAATCATTGGAGGCTTGGACAGGCAGGGAGTCACTTGTGGGAGAAAAACAGTGGGGTTTCTATCTACCCATGACCTACATGCACAGACATGCTCTCAAACATCTCCCTCACTCCTCCCCAGCACAGCAGAGATGAACACATGATGAGGTGAGTTTGTTTACCTCGGTCTGGTAGGCATCATACAGGAATCCTATTCCACTTGAATAAAACTGGCATCTTTTGTTATACAAAGGTCTGGGTTCCTGTAAAGAGAAGAACAGCCCAAAAAAGTGATTGGTTTGGAGGAAGTGGAAGGCACCACGTCCCATGTCCCCATGCCCGATGCTTACAGCTCTGTGGAGCTGAAGCCAATGCAGTCACTTGGGTAACTGGCTCACACCCCCCATGTTGTCTTTCCTTCCGGAATGGCTCTCCTCAGGGTTAAATTTTCCATCCTCACTCCACCACTAAGCTATTTGAGTATCATTTTTTTTTCTATAAAAGACATCACCCCTGGCATTTAACCACTTGATGTCATTTAACCACACTTGATGTCGAATGCTCTATGAGAATGGTCCAGTCACTCTTTTTTCTGGTACAGTTTCTTAACTAGCACCAAGATTTACTTTGCAAGTTGTTTCCAAGATATGGGACTTTTTTTTTAAAGAATTTCAACAGTGTCCATGGTGAGAACAAAGTAAAATACGTTTGAATATTTTACTCAAAATAAAACACAAAATAGTTTGAGTATTCCACTTATAACACACACTTCAAACCCCAGAAGCAAAATAAAGAATAATGAAGGAATTAAGGCATAAAGAGAAAGCAGTTTATATTGTTTGGGTTTGCCTTATTTTCCATTTATGTTATTGCAAAAGATGCATTCACTGCTTGTATTTCATATTTTGCTTGTAACAGTTCCCACAAACTGATATAAAGGAAGAACACAATGAAATATCCTTTGCCAGATGGAAAATGTGTGCTTCTGACCTTGGCAAACAGCCACTTTGAAGGCTGGAGGATGCATACCTCAGTCAATTTCAGGACTAGACCATATTTGTTTTGAGAGGATTTGACAGCTTGAGTCCTCTGTGATCCCATGTCTATCCCAAAGCAGTGTTGGAATTACTTATGTTAAAAAAAAAAAAAAAAAAACAACAAACTTTTTCAACTTTACATAACTTACCTAGTCCTGATCTGTGCCTTCAAAAGCACTCAAGTGCTTGTTGCTCCTCAGTACATCAGTCAGATCAGATCCAAGACAGAAGATGCAAACCCACTATCTGCCATCCCCTCTTTCCATGCCAACTTACAAGCAAAGGACTATTTAAGTTGCTAGCAGAAATCAGCACTGATTAACTTTCACTGCTTTTTAAAGCTTTTCGAACCATCCAGGAATAACCCAGAAACTGCAGAAAGATCTGCACTACTTCAGATCACAAGCAGAGTTGGATAATGAAGTGTGGACTGTATAAATCTGCTGATCCAAAATACATAATTAGTTAAAATGCAGAGCTAGGCAGGAATGCAGACAGATCAATGAATAAAGCTCCTCCATCAGCTTGTTTGCCTTTCTGAATACTCTGACAAACTTAAGCAAGTTTGGACATCAACTCTCAAAGGTTAGAGAAAGGTTAGCTTCCTGCATCCAAAATATTTATTTATATTACACAAGTGTAAGAAAAAATGCTTCAGTAGCTCTTTTTCTCTAGAGGAAATGCAAATACCACACGAACAGCATGCCATGTCTTGAACTAGGTCAACATTCTTCCCCAGTCCTGGGAAAGCATTAGCCTTTAGCCATGACTTCCAGGGACAGATCTGGTTGGGAGGTCTAACAGGATTGCAGTTGCTGTGCCAGAACAAGGAGCTGACAAGGAGAGGAACTCTGCTGGACTTCATAGCTACGAATAAGGTCAAGGGCAGACTTGTCCCTAATGATATGGTGGGGTTCAGAATCTGGAGAGGATGGAGCAGGATCCCAGTTCTGGACTTGATGAAAGGAGACTTTGGCTTATTCAGTGATATGTTTGGAAGAATCCTTTGGGATACAGTACTGGAAAGCAATGAGGTCCAGGAAAGTGGGTTTATATTCAAGGTTCACCTCCTCCAAAGTGAGGAACAGTTCATCCCAACTAGCAGGAAATCAAGCAAAGACAGCATGAGGCCTGTGTGGATAATGGAAAAGGAGCTCCAGATGTAACTTAGGCATGAAAAGGAAGTCTACAAGAAGCGCAGTAAGGAGGAAATCAACAGGGAGGAAAATAAAGAAATATGAGCATGCATGGAGGGGTTAGGAAAGCCAAAGCTCTCCTGGAATTCAATCCAGAAAGGGTTGCAAATGGCAAGAAGAAAGGCTTCTATGGGTCTATTAGCAGCAAAAGAGGTATCAGGAAAATATGTGCACATTACTTAATAAGGCAGGCAACATAGTACAAAGACATGGCAAAGGTCAAGGTATTCAGTGCCTTCTTTGCCTTGCTCTGCTGTGGAGACCAGTGGGAAAATCTGGCAAATGAAATAATTACCCTTGCTGAAGGGGGATCGGTTTAAAGAACATTTAAACAGACTGGAGATACATCCTATCTTCAAGGATGAAAAGAAAGAGAATCAAAGGAACTACACACTGGTGGGAAGGGATGAAGAAAATAATCTGGGAGACAATTTCCAAACATCTCAAGGACATGAAAGTGATTTGGAGTAAAGAGCATGGATTTACAAAGGGAGAGTCATGTCTGACCAACCTGTTAATCTTCTAGAAGGATATGACTGGTTTGGTGGATGAATGGAGCTTCTTGCTCACCTGCTTCTGTATCTTTATCTTCACTAATCCTTCTGGCAGTCTCATTCTCACAGACAAGATAATGAAAAATGGGCTAAGTAAATAAAGAGAGTGAGGTAGACTGAAAGCTGGCAGAACTGCTGAGGTCATAGTGTTGGGAGCAGTGACATGAAATCCAGCTGGAGGTGACTTAATAGTTGTCTACCCCAGGGATTAATACAAGGGACAATATTGTGTAACATCTTAATTATGGAACTGGATGATGGGTAGAGTGCACCCTCTGCTAGCTAGCAGATGATACAAAACTGGAATGAGTGGCTGAAACACCAGAGGCCCGTGATACCGTGTTATTGTTCAGGACCTGGGCTGGAGAAATGGCCCACAGGAACCTCAACGAGGTCAGTAAAGGGAAATGTCAAATCCTGCACCTGGGGAGGAATAATCCCATGCACCAGAAATGACTGGGGCCTGACTGGATGGAGAGCAGCTTTACAGAGAAGGACCTGAGGGTCCTTCCTGGTGGGTAACAAGTTAAACATGAGCCAGTAATGTGTCCTTGTGACAAGAAAAGTCAGCAGTATCATTGACTACATTACTACAAGGCTTACAAAGGTGACCCTTCCTCTTAACACTGGTGAGATATACCTGGAATACTGGGTAAAGTGTTGGGCTCCCCAGTATGAGAGAGACCATGGGCGTGGTCTGCGAATTAACAAACTATAGTATCTGATAGGAGAAGCAGAGCTGGGACTATTCAGCCTAGAAGGTTCCCATGTACCTTATCAATATGGATCAATACTTGATGGAGAAGTGAAGATAGAGGACATTTCTCTCAGAAGCATCCAGAAAAATGACAAGACGCAGTCGGCACAAACTGAAATACAGGAAATTCCATTTAAACATGAGAAGAAATCTTTTTTATTCTGTGAGTGATTAAACATTGGAACAGGTTTGTTGCAGTGTGGTGTGGGGGTGAAGGTACACCCCGCTGCCTTCTGAAAGTGTCTCCAACTGGGGCCATTCAGTCAGAGCCACACACACCAGATACACTCACACACACGCCAGATAGCTTCTCAGAGGGATCGGCAGCAAAGACACGGGAAGGGTCCTTCTGTAGTATTCTGCATGGGGTTTATTGCACCCCCTGCACATGATGGGAACCAGTGAAAAGAACGAGCAGCAGGGAAGGGTCCAGGTTTAAGTACAGGGGGAGGAAGGGGCAGAGAAAGCACCAGGGACAAATCCTTTGGGGGCACGGGGGCAGTGCACAGGTGGGGCTGGGGTATGGGAGCCTACAGGGGAACAGGGAGGAGTGGCTGAGGAACAAAAGCCAGTGCAGGAGCAGGGACAGGAGAACATTCTGGAGCAGGGATGTACAGGGTAAGAAAGGGGCAGGGAGCAGAACTGGGGTAATTTAACAGAATGCAACAGGGTATTCTGGGAGAAATCTTTCTTTGTCACACTAACATGGGGAGTGTTTCTTCTACTAGGGTCCATCCCTCCAGGGGCTCCTCAAGCACCCTTGTGTGGCAGGCTCATCGGCCTCCACGCAGGTTTCCCAGAGTGGTTGTGGAGTCTCCATCCTTGGAGATACTCAGACTGGACACTCAAACTGGACACAGTTCTGAGCCACCTATGCTGGTTGACACTGCTCTAAACACAGGTGGTTGGACTAGAAATCTACAGAAGTTCTGCCTAGTCTCAGCAATCTTCTGATTCTGTGGAGAGGATCTATGTCAGGGTATGAGCTCACTAACAAGTTCTCTTAAAGTATCACAGGTTATGAGTTTAGCAGATACAACTTAGCACCTGGAGACAGATGCTCCCTGGCCTTACCTTCTGGGCGTTTATATCCTTACTACAGGTTGCTGATGAGTGATGACACCACATCACACTATGAGGCTGAGTCTGACCCTGAATGCTAAGATACTCCCCTCAGACACCTCTGTATCTTCTTAAAGGCAGTGAGAGAGCTGTCTAATCTGCCTCCATCAAGTATAGGAAGACCTTCACTTTTGGCCCTGATCTCTTGGCTTACACAGTTTTTCTACCTCTTACACCTTCTTTGTCTTAAAAAATAAATTGGTCCTTTTATTGGTTTGGTCTTTGATGGAGAAGACAAGAACACTTTACACTGAAGTGTGCTTGTGACTGGAAGCAGCACTGTTCCCTGAGGAGACAGGTGATGGATTAATCCATACCAGCTATTACAGCTAGGTATTGCTTTGCAGCAAAAAGGTCAGAGCTGTGAGGTGGAAGTGACCACCTGGGGAAGCAGAACTGGGGTACATTAACATAATGTAGCAAAGAATCCTGGGGAGAGGTCTTTTTGTCTCCCTAACCTTGGAGCAGCTTTCAGGGACCAACCTCCCAGGGGGCTCCACTGCCATCCTGACTGGGAGGCTTATCGGCCTCCACAGACACCCACAGAATTTAACACCTAAAACACACAGCTTTTAAGTAAGGTACACTGGGGATGCCAAAAAGTTGCATTGGTAAAAGCTACCATTTTCCTGGCACAGAGGTGCTGTGGTCTGTCTGTCTGCTAAGGTGTTTATATGAATAAGACACCACACGGATACTAAAAAGTGTTTAAAAATTATCCAACAGTATGTCACACCACATAAGCACCCGCTGGATTTTATAGGAGTGTCTAATACCAAAGGCAAGTGAGACATACTTTAAAACCGCAAAAGTATTCCTGACAGACTGGTCTTAAAACACTTCACAGTGCTCACAACAAATTGTGTATGAATATAGTATATACCTACCAGTCCTTGATTCTTCTTGATTCTACTGCTTATAGCAATAGTGGTTAAGACAGAGCTACTTTTACATTCTATACATGTGTGCATATGTGTATATATACATTTCATCTAATAAGAGTAATTCAAAAGTACATAGCAACAATACTATTTTTAACCAATTTAATATCCTTTGATACCAGGAACTCCCTCAACCACTTTTACTGAAACAGAGAGATGCAGTATCTCCCAATAATGTGTAATATTAATACATTAAAATATTTATATATAATATATAATGCATTCCCTTTCTCTGCTTCTTTGAATAAGTCCCTTTTAATGGAAATGGGCAGGTGGGGAAGTTCTGTTTGTTAGAGCTCTGTTGATACACGCAGAGGACAGAATATGTAAAAAGAGGAAGAATTCTCTATAAAAGTGTAGTTGTATGCTTGAGTTTGTTTATTTATTGGTGCAAAGGAAAAATGGGCAGGTTTTATTCAATCCTTCTGAGCACTGGAAAAGAGGATTTCTTAGCTAATTATGTATGACTGTGTTTGTGTGTACCGGGCAGGTACAGTCAGAATGCCATCAACCTAAGTTTAGAAAATTTTCAGATGTGTCAAAAAATCCCCCTGATAAACAGGACACCCAGTACATCCCTTCAATTTGAGGCAATTTAGAACTGCTAAGCCTTGAACCCTACAAGGCAAACTGTAACTTTCCCTCTTTTTTTATTTCAATACTTTTCTAGTATGTGTATTAAAACCTGAGAGTGATAGACAGACAAGAGGGAAGGCTTTATGCCATGGAAGAGAAGATTTAGTCCAAATATAGAGGGTTTTGGTTTGGCTGATTTTTTTAAGAGCATACAATAGAAACCCCACATTCTCTTTGATGGTGGGAGCATTGCAGTATGTTTTTTTGTGTAAGAAAAGTATTCTTTTAACAGTATCTTTGGTGAATTAGATAAAATGTCTGTGGGGAAGCTGAAGGGCTCTTAACTGAGGTATGGAAAGAAATGTATTCTATGCCAGTTTTTGTTTCCTTGGAGAACAGATATATTTTGGATAACATAGGGAAAATTCCATCTCCCTTATGTGTAAGCTCACTTTCAGAAAACAGAGATACAACTTAAACTGTATTGACTGAAATGTACACCATACTTTACGAAATATGGCTAATAATTTATTGAAATAATTATATAGTGAGGGCTATTTTTTTCCAATTACATTATTTATTTAGTCTTAGCTTCCATAGCTGCATCAATAGAGGTGTAGATTAATCAGTGCCAGGGAATGTTCCCAGGGCTGAAACTCGAGCATCAAGCCTATTAAATTGTTAGAACTGTGTTGGTGATGGCTTTGGCCTGGGCAAACTATCAGTCTTCCAAAATAATTTCTGGGCATGATTTGTAAATTAGCATGGGCCAAGAACCATTCCCAGTAAGTAATCTGGACATTGCCATTTACATTCCAAGAGACTTTGAAAGTGAGGACGTGGGCTTCACCATGCCAGCTGGCCTGGGGCGCACAGAACCGTCCTGGTCACATGTAAAAGATGAATATAGATAAAATTGAGGAGTCCAAAACCAGAATGATGTTTTTAGTGTCTCATTAACGTCAAGTTTTAATTTTCTGTTTTCAGTTGTTTTCATCTACAGCAAAGCTAGCAATGAATAGGAGAGGGATAGCTGCCAACATTTTTCAAGTTTAATCCTAAAAACAAACTGAAACATCACCCTTCAGTGCCAGCTCAGCCTTGTGCCAACAGCTGGGTGTTCTGGCAATTATAACTCCCTTCAAGATCACACTCTCTGCTAACTTTCTGAAAACAGACATGCAAATATGAACAAATAGAAGTTATTAGCAACTAGCCTTTATGCTCCTCTGGAGGGCTAGATGGAGCACAGGTATCTGTGTCTGTCCCACACTGGCTGAGAGCACATGGCACATGGGAGCATACAAACCTGAGAGCTTTCAGTCCAAAGATAAAAGAATCTCCTAAAAGGGGCCAACATATTAGGAGCCTGGGAAAGCAGGCAGACTGGATCGCTGTCTGGGGGCCCAAGCTGAGGTTGGTTGGATCCTACCCTGTACAAACAATGAGAGGAAATGCTACAGATCTTTTGTAATTCCTGTCTCTCTCTGACCAAGGGCTGTTTCTCCATCTTTTTCAACAACATTTCCAATGAGACGAGTGTCTCCTGAGAAAGACTGCTAGAAGATCCCAGGGATTCACAGGAGTGATTAATACAAACATCTTTGTGCTTTCAATCATGAACAAATGAAAAATGCCCATTTAAAAAAATTTTATGAACAGTTTCCATCTTGGCTCTGGCCAGTTGGGTATTAGGAACTTCTGAGTCCAAGGCCAGTATCATCAATACTGCAGTGAGGGGGTGTCAGCTTCAAGGAACAAAACATTTTATACCTCAGTTTGCTCCCCAGCCTTGCGACTCCTACATAGGGCACATGACCATACTCTTTATAATCAGAAACAAGGGTGGATATTTTTGAGAACTGTTTTGGGCTTTTACTCACTGACAGATAAACCTACAATTCAGTTTTCAGTTTGTAATTTCTGAAGCACAAATGGCTTTCAGAAAACTATTTATCTTGAAGAACTTCACTGTTGTATGGAAAAAGAAGAATCAATTCGCCTTGAAATCTCCATGTCCATGTTTCCAATTGCTTAACACACATCAACTGCCAGACAAAAACCTAATTAAAATAACAATTTTTAAATGGCCAGTTTCCAAAGACTTGTACCTTCTCTTGCGTTGTTAAAGGATCTTTAACTTCCTGGTAGTACAACAGAATGCCTTACCCATAATTCATGAGATATTAAATTTTTGTATAAATATAGTTACATATAGTTTGTTTTATAAATGATTTCTTTACACATATTTATTAACATAGTGTTCTTCATATGCCAATAAATTTAAATTTATTTCTGCAAGTAATGCCATTATTTCCAAACCTTTGTATTTCAGACAGCAGCTGGACAGAGAGGAAGGGAAGGGTCACTGCTCACTGTGTGGCAGGAGCCTCTGGGCAGGACAGATCATGTGCTCCCACAGGAAATGTTGCCTCCTTGGAGAGGCCATTGTCCTGGGGCTGCCCACCACCTCCATGGGGCTCAGAGGGCTTCTCTCCCTTCAGTATCTGGGACTGCTCTTATGGGAGTGCCAGGCATCAGCACCTGGCCTTTGCCAGGATGTGCTCTTTCAGTCAGTGCCAGGGATTCTAAGGAGGCTGCCATTGCATATCCATCTCTCTTATTCACTAAGAAATTCAACCCACATAATAAATTGGCTGTAAGCATTTGGCTGGCAGCTAACTGGAATGCTGTGGTTGCTACAAAACCTCAGGTTTAAAAACCGCTGTGACCCTTCAAGGAAGTCCAGGTGCTAGAAAATAAAGCCATGGATGTTCTGGAGATGAGTGAAAGACAGACATTGTAAAGCAAAACAAACAAAAAAAATTTTTTTTAATTAAGGAAGATGGGAAAGTAGAGTTATGGTAAGAAAATTAAATGTACCACTGGATTTGGCAGTGTTAAGTTTACGTTGAACTTGATCATCTTAGAGGTCTTTTCCAATCTAAATAATTCTACCATTCTACGATAATCCTTACCTACTTCACATTTTGACCATGCACCAAGACAGTTTTTTCTAGAATTATTAACAACTTTGATCTCATAGTCACCAAGCTCATAATCAGCTTTTGAATCCAATGTGTCAGTTCAGTTTCACTTCATCAAGTGGGCCTCCAAGCCTTTCCATTTCTGCATTTCAGCCATTTTCCTCCCTGTGATACTAGTGATTGTTTCCTATATTTTCTAATATTTTGTCTTCTTGATTGCATCACCTTGACTACCAACATGGAAAGTCCTAGGTGTGCATAGTGCATGCTGGCTGGGATTTGGGAGGGTGAGTGCTAAAAAAAGGGAACCATTTCTGGACTCCCACAGTCCTGTGTGAGTGCAGCAGCCCAGCCCCAAGGTTATGCCACTGCCAAGGGCTGCAATGGATCAGACCATCAGGAATACAATGTTTTCCATTTTTTGCTATTTTTGTCAAAATTTGTCCAATAATTAGCAAAGTATATGAAGAAACTTTAAGCCCTAGAATTAGGTTTTCACATGTTCTTTTTATATAAGCTGCAGACCTGGCTAGTGTGTGTTAATTCAGTTCCTACACATATTGCCTTTGCCTTGAGAGTCAAGGGTTCCCAAATGTACAGTTATCAAACCCTTCAAGGCAATGCAGAGTGAGACAGAGACATGCTTCTGTCCATGCCATACTGCTACTGTAACTACAGCACATTTGTGATCCCCTGGTGCAAATAATACTTTCCCAGTGTTGTTTAAGCACTTCAGAGGTAGCCGCCTCGATATCTGGTTACATTCTTTGGGTGAGGTCATGCCATGAGAGCAGTTCCACTGCAGACTGCAGACAGCACTTACCCTTTCTTGTGCTCCTACGTCTGCCTTGCATGAATTTAAGAGCTAATCTTCTTCCAGAAATGCTGCACTCCAGCCTAGAGACCCTGCCTATCTTGTCTGCTATACTGAAATAACCCAACTCCAGTTCTGAAAATAGGAAAAGCAGCTGGTGTGGCTTAAAAACTTTACTCTCACAAACTAGATTTACTTCCCATTTTGCTTTCCAGGGGCTATTTTTAGGATTTCTATTTAATCGGCAAGATTAGATCCTACAGAATCCTCTTCTCATAATGGTTGGTATCACTAGATATTAATTTCAGGTCTTTCAAACCAGTAAATATTCAGAGTAGCTGTACACTGTCATGGGTGAAAAATACACATACATGGATCTGTCACTGATTTTTATTTTATGTAAATACTTTGCAGTGGTAGCCTCAGTCTTACTCTATTTAGGTGAAGTTTGTGGTCTTGTAGTACTGCCACAGTCCAATGAAAAGCCTCCAAATGCTGGAGCTTCCCCATTGCTGGACAATGGGCACAGACAGGTCACCTCCTGATGTGGCAGGTCTGTTCTCAGGTGGATGCAGATCTATCAGAAGAGGTTAAGGCCTCTTCAAACAGGTGATTTTCTCTCAGTGACTTTTGGCCATGCTCTCTGTGGCATGAAGGCGGGAGGAAAGGCCCGACAGCCTTCACAAGCAGGTGGAGTGCAGTGGAACAGGCAGTAGGAATGAGAACTGACTCCCCTGCACATTCCCAAGGAGGTTCAGTGGCTCCAGCACCTTTAGCTGATGCAGGCTCGGGTGGTGGCAGGAAGGAAGGATGTGTGTGCAGGGCTGCTGAGTGACATGGTGCCTGTCTGCTCAGGGCTGCTGCTCTGGCTGCTCTGGGGATAAGGCCACACAAGGCTCCAGTGAGGAAGCCTACTCTTGCCTTAAAATGGCAAATCCAAGCTTGGCACAGGAACAGGTCTGCTTTTCTTTAGTCAAGTCTTGCTAGCTAATGTCTTTCAGGATGAGGATATAGATCTTCCCATAATACCTGCAATAGCTATGTTGTGTAGTTAAAAACTTAGACTTACCACTGGCTTTTACACAAGTTTCTAATGATGCAATTAGCTGATACTATTCAAGGCTGTAATTTTAGTTATTGCTTGATGCAGTTAGGTATTTAATTGATTATTATAGTTGATTACTTACATTGATTACATTACTTTGATTATAGGGTTTGTTATATGAACTGATTGCTCTGTCTTGATTGTAATGATGTTGTGCCATTTGAGTAATTAATGTCTCCACAAGAACGCAAGAACTGTTTATTCTGTTTCTGGTAAAGTAGGGACCATACATTAAAAAGTGCTCCATCTCCTTCCTTTTACCTTAATGCTATCAGAATATGTAAGAAATCACAGAACCAAAGAATATTCTGAGTTGGAAGGGACCCCCAAAGATCATCAAGTCCAACTCTTAAGTGAATGGAATGATCCCACACAGGGATCAAACCTGAAACCTTGGCATTATGAGCACCATGCTTTAACCAGCTGAGCTAATCCTATATGAATCTCTAAGTATACTACTGCAAGAAATGTCATTTTGGAAGACATTAGCCTTTAGACATCTGAAATACTGAATATCATGCTGACTGAAACGTACAGGAGTTTCATTTATGATGTTCTTTTGGATTTATTTTACAGCAAAGAGAAGGAAAAGAGGCTGCACTAAATACATCTAATTTAGCAATATACACATATATATATAGAGATAGATAGTATCTACATCTACAAATTAAGTGCTGGAGGCTTAATTAACATTGCAGTGTTGATTTTAATTTTCAGGGCATGGCACAACATATCCCTGTTATAATTTAAGTAATATAATAACAACTTTATGAATGACATTTTTATGTTAGGTATTGAGTGGAAAACAGACAGAAAGCAGGTGTTTATTCCCTGCAATTTGCCATAAAAGCTCCCTATCATTCCTGTAATAGAGAGACCCTTACTGACACATGGCAGCCAGGCTGATAGAGCTCATCCAAATGTGAGGGACTGCAGGACTAGGCCCCAAAATGTAAGAGAGGAAAAAGTCCATGAGAAAAGCCTCGAGAGGAATGGAAAGACATGAGTTATAAAATTAAAATAGTCTAAACAATTAGTGAAATGGTTCATCAATGCCCTAACTGCTGAGGTACAATCAACTTTTCCCCATCTCCACTGGCTTATCATTTTGAAGCTCACGTGCATTTCATAAGATCAGAAATGTTGAAATACATGGCACTCAGTCATTGAATGACTTCTGCAAAGAAGTCATTGGATATACTGATGGCTGGGAATGTGGAGAGAACTGCACTGAGCCATACACACAAGAAAATTCTAGGCAGATTTGGTAAAAAAAAATTCTTAACTATGTTACCTTCTTGGAATTTATCATAAAAGACTGAATAAATATATTACTAATGTGAAGTTCCATAATCTAGCAGTGGTGATGCAATAAATTTTAATAATCTCTTAATAGAGCTATTAATAATCATCAATCAAAACTTTGTTGAATACCTGGGAACATACTTTCCATGGACATTATATGAAACTGAATAATTATCCACCCACAGAGAGAGAAATTCCTGCTACATTATATGATTATTCATACTAATCATGGTTTCTTCTTAAAGGTGAAGCAAATAAAATCTTTTGCTAGGGCAAATTGCAGCATACTGAAACACCCTTAATTTTTACTCTAGTAGAATTTAAGGACTTCAGATCTGTGTGAATTAACAATGTCTTTTCCTTTTCCTTTTTTTATTAACTCCATTATTTTCTGCACTGGGCAACTGAAAACACTGTTTTTCCTTTAAGAAATGATGAAAAAAATTGAGAAGTATTTTTGCTGCAATCTGAAGTCTGCAGGTGGTTACTTTCTCTCCCTCTATATATCTGTGTAGAAGCTTTGAATTCTTTTCATTGAAACGAAATGTCTATTGCTAGCCTAGAAACATTTCTCAGAATAGGAAACAATAAAGGAAATTATCTTCTCCTGGCAGCAGATCAGAGTGAAGTAGATTATGCTTTTCAGAACAGACTGCAAGCCCTTTGCCCCAGTCACCCACCTGTCTGAGGATTAAAGTGTAATTAACTTGCTTTGTATGCTTTGCATAAATTCCACCATGGCTGGTGCTTTGCAAAGTAAAAAAGTAAAGATGGAAGCAGACAATAAATCTCCCCTGACCCAAGATGCTATTCTACATTGCTGAACAAATGCCACCATCTCTGCCACTCTCCTGATTTTTAGATGTATAGAAGCCACACAGATGCAGAAGACTATAGTCTATGTACAAATGCAGAAGACTAATATCTGTGGAAATACCAGTGTAATTTTAAATTTGGATCAAATCCTTCTCACTTTCTTACATCTCATATTATTCTTGCATTAATAATATGATTATCAATAGCAGTAAAATTTCAGTGTAGAATTTCCCTATCCTATTTCCTTATCTCTGGAGCTGATTTACAGTATATTCAGTTGAGTTCATACGTATCTAAGTACACTAGAAGCAAAGCTAAAGGAAAATAATTTAATTTTCAGAGCCAAAGAAATTAGAAGTGCCAGAATTGCTACTACCCCAATGCAATAAAAATTCTGTCCAGTTGTAAACTGACTTTGTGTTCTATGTGCAACAGGATTGTGCAATTAAATGGCAGTGGCATTTAACCATTACCTTTCAAATATTCAAACACATGGGTCATTTCCTTAACATTTTCTCACAAAACAAACTCCCAATTTAAAACAAAAGCATAGTCTTCCTCCCTCCCTAGTGCATGTAATTGTAGTAAGATGGTCTTACTGCATCTTCACAGAACTCTTCCCTCAAAGCTGCCTTGCTGCAATTTGAATGACCAAAGTAATAACATTAATGAGAGATCTCAGTTTGGGCTGTTACATCTCAAAGAGGAAAAGCAGTGGAGCAGTGTTTATGTCAGGGGGTTAGGGAATCCTGGACCAACCCTTCACCCAAGCTGTGAAGGCATGTGTTCTACACAGTGAAGCAGAGGGGAAAACAACTCAGAACCTCTCTTTTTCCTCTCATCAACAAGTGAATTCCTCTTTGGTATCCAAATAATACAGTGTGTGTGCTGCCTAATGGTTTAGATATTTCTCTTTGGTTGGCACAATACCATCCCTTTTCCCTCAGGAGAACAAGTCACAGCAGGGGAGGAAAAAGGGATTTTAAAGAATTTGTAATTTGGCTAAACCTGAAAGGAATTTCAGGGAAGAAAAAAAAAAAGAAAAAAAGGCACTGTATATAAACAGGCCTTTGTCCCTGCCACTGTGAGAGGCTTTGCAAACTCAAGAGGGAATCATAAGAGGTACTCAAAAAAAAAAGTTGCCATTATTTTTCTTACTACAAAGTATCTGGCAACCAAACTAATGCATACAACCAGCTCCTCTGTAATGTCAGTATATTCAGGCTGCATGCCTAGTACTTACCTGTCTGGAAAAGACCCTGTATCTGTGTTCTAGACCAGAAAACATTAGGAAGATGGCAGTTTTGCTGACAAGTCCCTGGATGCATCTAATATAGTCAATATATATGTACTCATATATATTATTATATTGAATGTCTTCATCATTGAGTTGTCTTGTATGTTATCCAGTATGTGAGGAATAATGGTTTTAATAGAGATATTATTTCAGTTGTTTATGTTAAAGATTGCATTTCCTCTGTTGATTTGAAGGCCAGCAAACCTAGATCAGAAATCTTGATAAATTATTTTCAAGTGTTTTTAATCTATCAAGTCCTAAACATTTTCCAGCAGAGAACAGGTCCTGGCACAGACAGGTTTGACAAGAGGTAATAGGGTTACTGCCTGACTGTAAAAATAGTTCACAGGAACCTTCCTTGAAGACCCTGCTCTAGAATGACCTCCTGAGTAACAAAGGCTAAATAATTTCATCCCAAGACATATGCTTCAAGTTCATAACCTCTGCATAAGCTTCATAAGATTGCACAAAAAGAAGCTTGGAATTTAAATATTTCAGTGATGGAGAACTATCCATAACCTTGACAAAGCTGCTTCCATAATTCATTATTGTCAAAATCATGTCTGCTCCATGGTTTGAATCTCTTTAGCATTGACTTTAACTCACTGCATTTATTTTGGTTTTGTGTAAGAGACTAAAAGCCCTCTCCTATCAGATAACCTTTGAATACACTGATACATTAGAGAGACTGTGATCAATTTACCTGTCAACCTTTTCTATGTTAAATTAAATAAATCAAACTTTCAAGTACTGTTTCTAAAAGCTACCAGTTCCGATTTCAGATTTTTCTTCTCCAAACTCTTTCCAAGTCAATAAGGTCCTTGGCAAAGCACCAAGAAATACCAGAAGTGGAATCAGTAATCTCGCAGCAGTCCCACGGGCTACTCCTATATTGCCAAATTAAAGCAAGAGAACAAACTCCACACGGTCCCACCACTTTGCTCATACCAACACAGCTTAGCATTATATGTCCAGTTCTGATCTGGTTTCAAAATACCTCGTGGGGGTAGTCTGAAACTCTTCTGTAATGTCACTACATTCTCTTCTACTAGATTGCCTTGTGACTTCTGTTGTGAGGCTTTTGACTTTATGTACCTCTGACTAATTTACCTTTCACGGGACTGGGGACTCCAGAGCTGTAATGTGCTTCCCATTATATCTGAGTAACAGCAACAAAATGATACAACAGGCTCCACGCTTTTCAGGCCCTCCAGGAAAATTATTTTTCAAAGTATTTACCCTTTGATTTGAAGTATAGTCAACTGCATTTGGATGTGTGAATGTGGTTGTCTTGCAGTACAAAAGAGAAATCTTGGCAGATTGGCTTCAGTTGATTGCAAGAATCCTCCTTTGCTCCAACCCTTGAACTAAGTCCATAAAAAACAGTTAATTCCACCCTGTAAATGGTTGGTACTCTAGGAATGCAATCTGTGCTTCCCACCTCAGTGTTAGATGCAAGGTCTTATACTAGGATTAATAGTGAGGGATAGTTGACCATTGGCATCGAAATGCACTGGTTGGAAACTTAAGCACGCTGTATTTAGGAAATTCACTAATTAAACAATTTTACCTTGGTGGACCCTCAATATAAAAATCACCATGGAACTAGCACTAGTTTTCAGTTATAAGTGTTTAGTACTCACTGCTAAAAAAAGAAAAATACAACTGCACAGCCTTTCACAGATTCACAGGATAGTTTGGTTGTGAAGACACCTTTAAAGCCTCTTTAATAGCAATGAGCATCTTCAACTAGAACAGGCTGCTCAGAGTCCTGTTCAACCTGACTTGAATGTTTCCAGGGCTGGGGCACCTACCACCTCTCTGGGCAACCTGTTTCAGTGTTTTACCACCGTCATTGTAAAAACTTCTTCCTTATATCTAATCTAAATTGACCCTCTTTTAGTTTAAAACCATGACCCCTTGTCCTACCACAACAGGCCCTACTAAAACTTTGGTTTCTATCTTTCTTATAGGCCCCTTTAGGTACTGAAAGGCCCCAGTCTGGTTTCCATGGAGCCTTCTCTCCAGGCTAAACAACCAGAGCTATCTCAGCCTGTCTTCACAGGAGTGGTGCTCCATCTCTCTGATCATCTTTGTGGCCCTTCTCTGGACTTGCTCCAAGGGGTCCAAGTCCTTTCAGTGCTGATGAAGACTCCAGAGCTGGATGCAGCACTCCAGGTGGGGTCTCACCAGAGCAGAGCAGAGCAGAGGGGCAGATCACCTCCCCTGACCTGCTGGCCATGCTGCTTTGGATGCTTTTTATGGTATATGCTATGCCATGCTATTACATTAATGAGTCATACAGGATGGAAATTGAATTAAAATTAATTAGCTGTAATTTTGTCTCGTGGCAACATGGAGAATGTAAAATGCATTTACTGTTCTCCAGAGAATCTACCTAACTTAATTCCAGTGAGAAATTATTCTTTGAGTTGTGTTTTCTACCACCAGTAGTCAAGGTAACAACTTTGTTAGACATGGAATACAACTATTTGTTTTTTTCTTCAAAGGGAAGGCCAACAGGACATTTCAGAACATTTTCAAATGGCATTTTAGAGCATCTGGCCTGGAGTGTGCAAGACTGGCCTGTGTTACGTGCCATGTCCATATGAAGCCACCCTGTAGTAAAATGCAGTGGTGGTCAGAAAAGCTGCCAGTCATCCTTGCTGCTGTCCTCGCCTGAGTGTCTGTAACCTGCATGAGAACCTCCAAAGGTGGCTGTAGGAAATCGAAAAGTAGAAACTTCCACAGAATCTAGTGGATTTAACCTGAGGTCCTGGGTGGAGCTTGGATTGGTGAAATAAGAAGTATATACAGACAGTAAGTAAAGGGTTATAGACTGGTAGTTTTGTAAGTTAAAGGGTGTTTTAAGCAAGTAAAAAATCATATTGAGTAAGATAGTGAAGAGTTTAAAAAATAGAAGTGTGATTTTGTAGAATAAGTTAAGGGTTAATAAGTATGTGAAAATGTGCAGATTAAGACATTGGCTAAGAATTACTACATTGCAGCAGAATAAGGTTAAGGTGATAGGTCAGTAAGTAAAAACAGTGTATGTGTCAGTTTCCTATTAGTCCAGAAAGTTATATCTGTCGTGGTAGAGAGACATCTGGTGACTTTCTGTAACGGATGCTTTGTTGTTCACTGAGACTGGTGCTTATCTGAATAATAAATCTGACTTAAACAGCAGATCCCATCCCTCGAAGTTAATGGATTTGCACCCCGTAACCCAGCCAGATGGGAAGAGGATTGACATCCTCAGCCACTGCGTGTGCAACCCCCAGATGGTGCTGCCAGCTCCTGAGGGCACATGTGCAGCACTGGCATTGCCTGTCCCAGGCCTTGGGGAGCGGCTGGGAAACCACAGGTCACTGCTGGGCAGGCATCTCTGTGTCTCTGCCAGGGGACTGCTCTTACCATGGAAACCAGCAGGTCTTCATCACACAGAATGTATTTATAATGTAGCTATTTGTTCACTAGGTGGGGGCTGCCAGCTTGACATTACTTAATACAGCAGCTTTGGAGTTCTACCAACCAGAGCTCAATTTGCATCAGCATCCCCCAGATCAAAGACTCCATTTTCCCATCGCCTTGTCTCTGTTCCTCCCAGAAAGTGAGTTTACATAATTCCTGTCTTATTAAACGGTGTTTTGTGTTAACACATATATATATAAAGAGAAAGCAAATATCTCAAGTTTAATTTCTAAACTCCCAAATCAGTAGGTAATTACCCAGCTGATTCACTTCAGCAGTCCACAAGCTGCACTTAAACCATGTGGGTAAAGATCTGAATCCAGGAGTGTTTCAGTATCCTCTAGTTCAGCTAGGTTTGTTCTCAGGTTCATTTCAGGGCTTAGCACCTGATGATATATTCTATTGTAATTTCTTAAACCATCACTATAAAGAGGAAAAAACTAGGTTGGCTGAAATTAAATTAAATCAATGTTACACAGAAGTGGCTTTGCAAAAGAGGAGAGGAACAATGTAACACTGCTTGGTTTGGTGTGCATTCTAGATCTCACCATGGACAAGAAACTCTGCCTTCCACAGCACCCAGTTTCTCCTTCACAGAATCACAGAATAAACTAGGCTTGAAAAGGCAATTTCCTGACTTCATTCCTGGATTTCTTGCTGCTGGCTATTTTAGGTTCTTCGTGGAGCACTACTGCAAAGCTAAGGATCATGTGGCAATGGTCAAGGCTTGCAGTCATGAATAAGAGATGGCAGCTACTACAGAGAATGTGTACCTGAGGTGGAACAGTGTGTGGTGGGAGGAGGTTGTTGAATGATCTCCAATAGCACAATTGGACTATTCTCATCTGCTAAATAACAAAATGTCTCAAGCAAACACAAAGGCACATAAATTCCTTTAATCGCCATATTTTTTCTGAAATAACATCACTGCATTTTAATTTCAACTTTGATTTATTTCACCTGATTCTGGTTTGGGTTTTTTTTTAAAGGTGAATTACATCTTCATTATTTTTTAAATAAACTACTGCTGTTTTAAATCAAGCTACATTTCCTTCAGTGTTCTTAATTTTATAAATGGTGTGATGCAGAGCTTTCTATAAAGCAAAGTAAGTCTTAAATAATTTAAGTATCTCTTTTCTGAAATACATCCATCTCCTGAAAGAATTTTTGTCAATTGGGAAGGAAATAAAACAGAGAAAAGTATTTTAGTATTCTATTCACAGTTTTATAAGAGCAGGAGAAAATGTGCAACAATGATAGTCCCCATTCCACTGCAGACACATACTAAGAAAAATCTGTAATTATGTGATTTGTCCTCTTCACATCCTTCCGAGCTCAAATGAAGCTAAAAGCAAAATGAAAGAGGGGACAAGTTTCTCATTCCAAATTGGTGTGAAATATGTTATATTTGTTGTCAGTCTGAAGACTGCTTGGCTTTAGATACCATTTCTCACAAAAAGTTTATGGCTTTAGTATAGACTAGGCACCTGCTCTGACATTACAGGAATTTTTCCTTTCCCTGACTGGAGGAACAGTTAAGTCCAACTCTTCAGCAGTTATGCCCCAAAGGCAGTGGACAAAGCGGCAACAGCACAACCCAGGCCTGAAAAAGGCTGGTACTGCCTGTAGGGAATGGACTGAACGTGGCCTTGCTGCTCTTCCTGTAGGGAATGAGCTGTGATGCAAAGAGGATGTAACACAGTGGCAATGACACCATAGTCTGCATGGCACACGTTCTTTTGATAAGGCTCCACCATTACTGTAAATTAAATTGGGAGCACACTTACACTATCATCCCTACAGACTTTCCCAGGTGTGTTAGTCAGAGCAATTTGGTGATGTACACGTTTGCTTCACCTGATCTATCAAGTTCCTGATTAAACAGAGGAGAATGAGTTGAAGTGAATGTGATCATGTTAAGATGCAAATTCATTTTCCTACAAAACAATGTGACAAGCAAAACTAAGCCAAAATGTAAACAACTGGACATGGATTTCCATGAAGCCTGTCATGGTGTGACTGAAGCAGGATCCTGTTATTGGGCTGTACATCTCCAGCACTCTGGGGAATGGCTGGATGGTGACCTTCCAGCTCCTTCCAGCCTCCAGCTCTGCACAGGGAATGCAGTCCACATCCAGTCACTGACTTAACCAGATAAGGAACCACACTCCGGATTGTAAGATGCCTTTTTCTTGGGTGACTTTATGCCTTGGTGTTCTCTGACCAAAAACATCTAGAAAGGTGAGGGGGTGACACCTGTCTCTGTGCTTGAGATTGAGCACACACTGTCCCATGGCACAGTACCTTGCCTCAGAGAAGCTGTGTCTACCCCCAGCCCATGGGGGGCTGTGGCTGCACAGCTGCTCTGCAGTTATAAGATTTAACACTGTGCAAGTGCCAGCTTCCTGGGTCCTAATGATCCCATTAAAGCAGGACAGAAATAAGTCAGCTTCCTGGGAAATTACAGAATCACAGAATCATCAAGGTTGGAAGACACCTTCAGGATCATCCAGTCCAACCATCAACCCTAAATCAGCTCTACACCATATCCCTAAGTGACACGTCCAGATGCCCCTTGAACAATTCCAGTAATGATGACTCCACCATTTTCCTGGGAAACTTTCTCCAGTGCTTAACCACTCTCTTAATATCCAGTCTGAACCTTCCCTGGCTCAATTTAAGGCCATTTCTTATCAAACTTTCAAGTAGGACATAGCGAAAGAGACTGACCTTCACCTCACTATGACCTCCTTTCAAATAAATAACCTTCCAACCCCAGTTCCCACAGCTGCTCAAGGACAGGTCCAAAATTCCAATAAGTGGCAGTGGTTTTCCAGGGCACAACCACTGAATTTTCTGGAGCAGGGAATCTAAACAGGAATTTGCTCCCCTCTTCTTTTAAGCAGCTCCCAAGGAAAGGCTCCCTGGAACTATGCTAATCAGAAACAGTTAAACTAGATGTCATCCAGACGAGCTATAGGGTAAATCCAAGAAAAAGCAGGCCACTTCAGCATCATGCAGGGTCTGTGTAGCACAAAACATGACTACAATCCAGCACATTTATCTGTGCTCACATTGCATACCTCAGTTGTTTATACCAATAGATGTCTCTTGTCTTGTTCAATACACAATTGAAACCCACATTATTTGGTTTAAAGTCCTCTTCAATAACAGTAAAATAGAAATCAGTTTATAACTTTATGCTCCAGGTGATCTAAAGCCTAATTATTCTGAGGTATTTGCTGACAGAAATTCAAGTAGGGTTCCACTGATGCCAGTGTAGTTATGCTGTCCCTCAATGACATAAGCAGAAAGTTGAGCAGGACAATGGTATTTCATAGCAGAGAGAGGCTAATATACCATCACACTTGCTGTATTATTTAGCATACTACATCTGACCTCTAATGTCTATTAACACATATGACTACTTATTTCCTGATGATTTTGGAAATCAAAGCTCAGTTAAGAGCTAGGGTTTAGACTGATTTTCAGGTATTCTATCACAAAAGATAGAACAGCAAACAACGTTTTCTAACATATAAACTAACATATAAAAATATTCAAATCACATCAGGTCTTCTGGTGCTCATCACTGAGTGCATTCCAAATCCTGTGCCCACAAAGCCTTTGTGCAATAGGAAACAAGTGCTGGTAGTGTCTGAAATGTCTTCCTTTTCTAAGCAGATATATCTTTTAGTATGCGTTTCATTACATCATTTTATATCACCTCTCTGTTTGGAATCACCACTATCAAAAACCCTAATATACTGCTAAATATAAAGCAAAAGAAAATACTTTCCTGCTAGAAATGACATAAATAATCAAAATTGAAAGATGACAAAATCACTGGACTTACTATGTGTCGTGCTGCGAACACTCCATCAACTATTGCGCAACAGAAGGCTGCTACCACACCAAAGCTGATAAACACGATGGAGGCCACCAGCTGAGAAGAGAATAACAGACTGAGCAACGTTTTCGGTATAATTCTTTAAATAAAACAATTACACTAGTTTTTCTAGTATTCTGAAATGATGGTTTCTGCTGCTGTAATTCACTTTAGATCGGTGTGTCAGGATGAGAGTCACGCACTAATAAAAAGGCAGAAATTCTCGAAGCTGAGTTGACAGACCATCAAGCCTACTAGAAGTTGTTTAAATCATTCAAGAGAAAATTAGGTCAGCTGCAAGAGTTCTTAAATTCAAAGGTGATTTCTTCCAAATCAACTTATTTAATAAAACAGCAGAGCTTCCATTGAAACATGGCAAAAAATCATGTTCCCATTGGCTCACATAAATCTTTAGAGCTTCACTAGGTGGTAGTATTTCACACCAACACATAAAGACATCCTTAGTAAGTTAATAACTAGCCTGTGAACTGTCCAAAATCTTTTTATTATCCTGTACAGCTTATGCCACATAAAATCAGAGACCCACAGGACTGGTACCTGTGGAAGGGCTGGGGTGTGCTGCCTTGGTCCCTGCCCTTGTTGGGGTTTCCAGCCTGCCCCTCAGTCTAAGAGTGGGCACAGCAGAGCACAGCAGAGCTCAGTGAGTGTCCCAGCTGCAGCACACACAGCACACTGTCTTCATTAGCCTACTAGCCATGGCTTCAGACCTCATTCTACCCCCCAGACTGTTTCATTCATTAAGTATTATTAATTCTCTCTCAACAGGACTGTGGATGGTGCAGTGCTGGAGCACAGCTCTGGCACAAGCAATGGTGGTATGGAGGGCTCGGGGAGAATGGCTGTGCAGGTTGGGCATGCTGAGGCCCTGCTCACTGTGCTGCAACTCTGACAGCAACTGCAGGGCTACAACAACCCCACACACTGCAATTCCTGCCCAATTCACTCTGGAGAGAGCAACAGGACTTGGAAAGAATGTGGAATGCTTCTCTACCAGGGACCAGTCAGTGTGCTGTTGGCACACACCCTGAGATGACACTGGCTTCTTTTGAGGTCTCATCTGAAGGGTGCTGTGCTGTGAGCCACGTGAGATGAAGTCCTGAAAGACCAACTGTACACTTGGCAAGGTGATCCCCTGCACTGGTTAGCCCCAATGCCATCAGAAGAGGGAGAGATGCTGTCAGTCCTTCATCTTCCAGATTAGAGGGTTTGTGATGTTGAGGACACTGCACCCTGAGTTTGGATTAGTGGGTTCCTGCAGGGTATAAGGTGAATGTAACATGCACTCTCTGGCTATGTTTGTAATGTAATGTAATGTAACATACACCTCTCATGTCTCTGGCATTTCTCAGGCAAAGTTGCAAGAGGAGCCCTTTGAAACACACTACAAAATAGGTTGATTTTAATTTACAACAGTATTAATTATAGTTAATAACAGCAACAGATTAAAAGATTTTCTTAAAAACTGTCAGGACAGCATGTTTTATTGATAGAGCACACGGAAAAGGGATTCAGTTAAGAATGTGGAATGTTTTTGTTATTTACTAGTCATTAAGTGCACCTTCATAACATGTATTCCTGAAATGCCCAGGTACAGATTACCAAAATTACATCCATACAGTTCATATATCCTTTTGCCTATACAAAATTCAGATCTGCATTACCTAGATGCCACTTTCACAAATTTGTAAGGCATTGCTAACTCACTCAAAAAATGGACTCTAGCTTGTGTTAGGTTAAGAACAGTACAATGTCAGTAGTGCTTCCAGCATTGGTGATTTTCTCAAAAAAAAATTGTATTCAGCAAGTAAGAAACTACAGCCATATAAGTCCACTGCTTGGACACATAGGTCAAAGCAACATCACCTACTCGGAGATAAGAGCTCTTGGTGAATTGGCAAAAAAAAAGCACAACTTAAAAGCAGAAGGATCACAATACTTTGTGACACACTCCTTTAATCTCTCCTTAGCTCATGACTCATGCAATCAGAGGAAAATCAGCACTGCCACAGGGATTGCTGTGGAATTGGAATCCTCAGCATGGGGAGAAAAGGGGCACACAAACGTGGCTGAGGCTGATGGTACTGGCTGATCTTGATACCTTAAATGACTCCCTAGAAACAGAGACTAGACAGGAATAAAGGAATAAAGGAGGTATTTATCTGAAAGGCCTTCAGAGGTACACTTTGGGCTCCAGAAGGTCCTGTCTCAGTGGATCCCAAAATGGATGACAGATCATGAGTTCTTCACACTTTTATATCAGCATAAATTCACCAACCAGAACTCAGCCAATGATGGAATTTCCCCAAGCTTGCCCCTCTCTGATGGTTTACAGTTCTTGGGTCTAGGATGGTCTGGATGTCCTTGGAGAGCAAGCTGGAGAGGCTTTGTTATGTCTGTCTTAGCATAGAGAACAGCACTTAACAAGCTACAGGAAACTTCAGAGTTACACTAGCAGTACAGGATTTGAAAAATGTAGAAGTTAAAACCTAAGGCATCAATCTTGGGAACCTGCTGCATTCCCCCTGCAGCCAGCTCCATCTTGCTGAAACCCTCGGAAAGCACTGTTGGCTGCATCACCCTTCAACCTCTCCTAGCCTGTGGCTTTTCAGTGTGGAAGGTCACGTCTCATATCTCATGAATTTGGTTGTCTAAAGATCTTGGCATGCAATTCATCAGACCTAGAAGGCTGTGGACTCCTATCACTGCAGAGCAGTGGGCTATGCTGCCCTGTGGAAGCTGCATTTGCTACAGATCCTGATCTCTTTATTTGAAAAAGCAGCAGTGTTTAAAAGTTCTGATTAAGCCATTATCGTCTGATACGTCTATCTTGTTTTTCAAGTCATAGCAGTCAATCAAATAATTAGTGGGCTAAGCCAGGTGTTTCCAAATTGCCTGAGCTCAAGATGAATTTACTGGAAGCTGACCTCATGGTGGCTTTTCATTTCACACATGAACAATTTATTGATGATCTACAATCCCCATACCAACATTTTACTCTCTTGGAGACAGCTCAAATCACCTAATGAGTGTGCTGGCCTTTCAGTTTCACCATATAGCCTTAGGAGACCACATATAAAGGTGCAATAAATCACAGTATAGACAGGAGCTATGGAGTTTGCTTTGCACTCCTGTGTCATGTTGGGAGATCATCTACCCTTCCAAGGAGTTGAGTGCAAGTCAAAGGTTTACAGCCAGAGCCTGCTGTTCTTATCCATGCCTACTAGCAACTATTTCAGTCAGCAGTCCCTTTAGAATCAATACCATTTCTTGACTGAAGTAATATTTATTATGATGCCAAAGTGGCAGAATGTGACACTGAGAGCTTTTTATGACTTAAATTGCCTTATATATATTTGAATGATAAAAGAAGTAATAATACAAGAACACCACTAAAAAAACTCCTTCAAATAAAGTTACAGATTTGTATTCTCTTTCAAATCTCTCATTGCTTGTTAAGAATGTGAGAAACACAAAAAACTGAGTACAAAATTAATTATTTCTGAAAATTGCCAAGACAACCAAATGAAGAGCTGTTGTAAATTCAAAAGCTAATTTTTCTGAGTAGCAGGTGATTGCTGGAGCAGTGAGTTCACAAGCTTAGGACTGTCTAGAAAGAAAAGCAATGCCGTTCATTTAAAGATAGAGAATGCTTGTTGACAGGTAAAAGAAATGGCACTTTAAAAAAAATAAATACTAATCCATCACATCATCTTATCTCCAGTTTCAACATCATTATGTTTTGTCAGGACAACTATTCATTATTTATAGCAATATATTTGAACAGTTATTCAAGAAACAGTTTTGCTCTTGCTGTTCCATCAGTGTGCAGTCAGGCTTCTCTACAGCTGTTGCTACCAGAACATGTTTACTCCTGGTTCTTATATAGAATACAATAATTTGATTATTTACAAGGGAGCCATAAAACCAGTTATTAAACACCGAAAATGCTACAGTGTGAGCCTAACAATCAAACCCAAAAGGCAGTTGTATAACAGAGCGGTTTTAGCAAAAGGGAGAGCAAATAGCACATGGATCAAGGGGCTTTTGTACACAGTATTAACTGAAGAGCTGTAATCTGTCTTCAGACATATTACAGAAATACGAAAACACATAAAAACGCATAACTAGTGAAAGGCTGAACTGTTAAATTCCTGCATGCTACCTTCTTTCAGAAAAGAAGGCATGCATTTTTTTTCAGAATTCACCTGTCCTGTGGCCTCCTGTCTTTTAGCAGGCATACAACACCACTGCCTGCACTGTCACCCTCCTGTCCAAGCAAGACTAGTGGAGGCAGCAGTGGATACACAGCAGCCACAGATGCTGGTCACAGACTGTTGTTCAGCTGCTGGAAATGCACCTGGCACAGGCAGTTGGCAACCAAGTCTCCCACCATGATTCCCATTTTTGGAGTTAAGAGCTGGCCACGGACCAGACCCAAGAGGAGTCTGATGAGGCCATCCCAGCTGCAGCCGCACTCTCAGGCACACATTGCACACACACTTCACACACACTTCACACAGACTGCACACACACTGCACACACACATTGCACACACACACTGCACACACACACATTGCACACACACTGCACACACACAGCACACACACAGCACACACACACAGCACACACAGACTGCACACAGACTGCACACACACACTGCACACACACACTGCACACACACATTGCACACACACACTGTACACACACACCACCTCAGGGCCCCAGGCACGCTGTGCACTGAGCCACACGCTGCTGGTGCCCTGTGCCTGCCCTGTGACACACAGAGACACCTGCAGCCAGTGTTTGCCAGCAGACCCACAGAAAACCACACTGCTCCTCAGCATAAGCCCATGTGGCTGCAGGCTGGCACCTCTCTGGCTGTTTCCAATATCCCTGTGGAGTACTTCTGGGAGCTAGCTAGACTCTCAGTTCTGGCACATCCCTGGTTTTCTTGTGATTCTAATTTAGCCCTTACCTATCTTCAGGCAAAAAGCACAACTTCTCAGATAATAATAGTCATTTCTAGCACCAGATGCTGTGTGAGATGTCTCATTCTCTCAATTTAGACCAAGTAGATCTGAGACTGAAAAATGNTGCACACACACACACGCTGTAGACACACACTGTACACACACACCACCTCAGGGCCCCAGGCACGCTGTGCACTGAGCCACACGCTGCTGGTGCCCTGTGCCTGCCCTGTGACACGCAGAGACACCTGCAGCCAGTGTTTGCCAGCAGACCCGCAGAAAACCACACTGCTCCTCAGCATAAGCAATGTGGCTGCAGGCTGGCACCTCTCTCTGGCTGTTTCCAATATCCCTGTGGAGTACTTCTGGGAGCTAGCTAGACTCTCAGTTCTGGCACATCCCTGGTTTCCTTGTGATTCTAATTTAGCCCTTACCTATCTTCAGCCAAAAAGCACAACTTCTCAGATAATGACAGTCATTTCTAGCACCAGATGCTGTGTGAGATGTCTCATTCTCTCAATTTAGACCAAGTAGATCTGAGACTGAAAAATGCGTGGTTTTTTGTTTTCCAAATCACCTTGGTACTGGATGCAAGTTACGTTACATCTAGCAGACTCGCTTTGCTCATGCTAAATGTCTACTTCTGCACTGCACAGCCTCCAATGTCTCCAAGTATTGTGCTGTTCATCAAGCCTCTCTGGGATTCTTTTCCAGGAAGAGAAGGAATCAGAATTACCCTGATCGATGTAAATTGAGAAACACTCTCACTCAATATTTTTTGCTGTAGAAAGTTAAGTCTTTGCAAAATGCTGTGTAAATGTTATGCCACATGTTTGTAAAGTCCTTTTTTTCTTCCCACACAGGTTCAAATATTTGGAAATGCATGGGGAAGTTTGTTGTAGGCTGCCCCTAACATTACATTCCCCAAATTACAGTTTAATTCTGTGGTCCTTTTTACTGGTTTGATTTCCCCATGTCCCCAAGATCAGAATTTAATACAAGCTTAAATAGATCTGCTGCACTTTTTCAGTGGGGATGATGTCGTAAGAGTAGAAGTTTACAAAAACTCTTACCACAAATCCAAAACAGAGAATGATTTTCCACCCTGGTGCAACCAGGGAACTGGAAAAACCAATCTCAGCCAGGAGCAGCATCTGTTACCATGGTACCTCAGCGGGTCTATAGATTAATAGCCCACAAAATTAAGACAATTAAACTCATTGCATTGCATTGTATTTCAGATGTTGCTGTCAACTAAGCGCTGCCAGTCTTGTGAAATGGGTCTGTAAAAATAAGTACTTCAATTGTGAGTTAATTTTCTCTAATTTGGAATGCCCTCTCCTGTGTGGCCCCTTCTCACACAACAGCCAATTCTTTTCCCTGCTCTTGGGACAGGTGTTTTGCTTCTGTGATGAAAATGAAGCATGGGCAAGGCTCCTACAGTTTTCACAACTGAGCTAATTAGGAGGTTTCGCACACCAGGTAATGTGCTCCACAATTTACGGCCTGACAACATATTCTTTCCAAAGGTTGGTTCTTAAATAATGGCATGGCTGTAACTGAGGCTCTGCTGAAGGGTTGTCACACCACAGGAGATAGGATTTCACCATGTTTGTTATTCATTAATGCCAGCTCCAGTTATAGCTGTGCACTAGTTACAATGACAAGAATTCATAATGGTGAAAGACTTTCATGACTGCCCAAACTATGCATTCCAGTTCCTAAGGGGACTCTACAAAAAAGCTGGAGGAGAGGGACTTTTCACAAGGGCATGTAGTGAGAGGACAAGGGGGAATGTCTTCAAACTGAAAGAGGGAAGCTTAAGATAAGGTATTAGGAAGAAATTCCTTACTGTGAAGGTGGTGAGGCACTGGAACAGGTTGCCCAGAGAACCTGTGGATGCCACATCCCTGGAACTGTCCAAGGCCAGGTTGGATAGGGTTTGAGCAACCTGGCCTAGCAGAAGGTATCCCTGTCCATGACAGGGGGGCTGGAACTAGGTGATCTTCTCTTTAAAGTCCTTCCCAACATAAACCATCCAGTGATTCTATGATTCTATCTTGTCAGGTGTTTAGATTAAGTCTCATGCTTAGATCAAGTGACAAGTTAGAAAACAATAGCCTTTTCACTGTTGAACTCAGCAAGTCCAGTCATATGTCGTTCAATATTATCAGCAAAACCAAAGATCTTTTAATTAGATTTTCTTCCCTCTCTCTGTTGTTAATAGCACCTCAGGGCATAGACTTGAGCCTGTGTGATTGCTCACTGTCCACTCAAAGGGCATCTTCTTCTCCAGTCCTTACTCTGGTTCTCTGCTGTCCAGCCCTTTCTCCTGCTCTGTCCCTGCATCCCTGCATCCCTGCATCCCTGCATCCCTGCATCCCAGCTCCTGTGCTTTCCCAAACACACAGGAAGCCAGTGAAACTCACTCCATAGGCAGAAACTACTTATTCCCTCAAACGAGTTGAGCACTAGACTCGGTGCAAATGAGAAGGTGACATCATGCAGCCATGACAGAAGGGAAGGAGGCAGAATTGCTGACAGCAAATGATTGTTTCACCTGTTCCATGTAATTTACAGTGCAGGGATTATCAAAGTAAAAGCTAGGTTTTAGCTGTAATGAATAAATCATGAGGACTGGGGTTATTTTGTCGTTTGTGGTCAAGGAGACTTTGTTTTATTGCCTGTGAAGAAGTCTGCTGTTTCCCAGTATTGTGTCAGGGATAATTAGGAAAAATAGCAACATGAAAAGGCCAGTTGGTGTAACACAGGCAGGAGAGAAGTCCCATGAGAAATTTAAGCAACCTTACATGCATAAAAAGGTTGAATTAATTAGATAAACAAAGGGGAAAGAATACAGAAACCACATGAGAGGTATAAATTATTATGCCAAAGAGAAAAAACAAGATCAAAATCCACTTTCAAAACTAAGGTAGCAATTTCGTTTGGAAAATTTATCCTTTTTTTCTTGCCCTGCATCCTTCCTGAAGGGCAAAATTGTGAAAGTCAGGATTTGCAACACCTTTTGTTACACCTTAGGTACTTGCAGTTAATTTTTATCATACGTAGGCATCAGTAAAAAGTAGGCACACTGCTTTCTCTTTTTCTCTTCTGGTGGTATTGCTGCCCAGATTTTGTAGATAATTCATCATTTTTTGTAGATATTTTGTATCATTCTACAGTTTTGTAGATAATTCATCCTACACACAAAGGCAAGGGACTGCAGAAGTGTCCAAAGATGGGAAATGTGCAACAGGGTGACTTCGTGGTCCTGGCTCTGCCCTAGCCCAAGAAGGTTTATGCAGCACAGTTGAGTAAGAAAAGAAAGGGAGCACAGGTTCTGAGTCTGCTTACTCCAGCTCCTAAAGGCACACACAGACATCTTTAGGATAGGGACTACTTCAAGGATCAGATGAACAGACTGCTTGAGTAGCCTGTACAGGCTCCAATTTTCAAAGTCAGGAAAGAAACTCATTAGACACATCACAGTGTATTTTTTTTCCAGTTAAATTTTGGCTAGTACCAAGCATCTCCAATCTGATTCAGCTGATTCTATTCCAGTCAGAATATAAAAGAGTAATAATAATGTCTTTATCCTCATGAGATCCCCATGGGGTATCTTGGATTGTCACAAAAGCAGTGACAGTATTAACCTTTGGTGTTTTGACCATCCATTTTTGTCTTTCAAGCTGCTTTATTTTACCCTTAAACCCTCCACACTGGATTAACTTGTTCGTATTTTGAGGTCATTTTTAGTCATTTAGCCAGAAGAACCTCTGATAAACTTCCTAACCCTTTCCTGGTTTGAAGGGAAATTGAGGAGACCGCACTTGAGTTGCTGGGAACTTCACTTGTGCCATTTGCTGTGCCAGTTTGTTATGGAGATGGGGGAATTCAGCATCTGACCACACTGACACATGCCCAGAGCTGTGTGATGGCTATGCTGGGGCCCATGACCAGAGATGGCTCACACAGCCATCTTTGCTTGCTATTTCCCTTTGGGATATGAAAGCCCATCGTTCCAAACTGTCCCCTAGCACCCTTGTCGCTGAGCTCCTCACAAGGCCTCTCCAGCCACTGACCACTGAGCGTCCCTCCTGTCCTCCCTCCCTGCTCCTGTCAGAGGGCAGCAGCTGTGCCATCCTCACAGCTCATCTGTGCAGCACCTTAAGTCTTCTGCAACTCCAGTTACCTACAAAAGTAGCCTGGAAACATTCTGCCTTAACATTGGACTGTTCAAATAAAACCTTGTGTGCTAACTCTAATAGTTGCCTGGTCTAGGTCTCTCTGTTGTTTTCACCCTCTAGAAATGTTCTCTTGAGCATTAATCCTTAATTTATACCAATGCATTTGCTTTACTCTGTCTGTAATTCATCTTGTCTTTTTTTCTAACCTGATAAAACATACAAAGATACAGTTTGTCTGAAAAATGTTATATGAAATAAAGACAAATTTTCCTATATTTTTATTTTCAAGAAATTAAAGATTGGTGGGAATTAAATCTTATAGCCATTACGAAACATGAAACAAAATTATTGGGAAAGGCTACCTGATTAATACATTCTTTTTTTTTCTCATAATCTAATATCAGCTACAAAACCAGACTTAGAATAGCTAGGAAATTATTTCAAATTGATTTACGAGCAAATCTTTACTAGAGTGACCAATCTACTGAATAAAAAACCTGTATCAAGCAGTTTCTGTGCACTTAAGACTTTGAAACTGGAGTCACCATTACACTGCAATCAGAGAATGAATATGATATACGTGTAAATGAACACATATTAAATTCAAGATAATTCGTTATGCTTGTCTTGATTCACTTAAAAATGCCACCACTGATGATGCACTATCAGGTCTCCTGGGATTTTGGTAGAACCTTAGACTTCACTGGAGTCTCACAGATACTATTAAAACTATATTTTTTTAAAAATGAGACTGAACTGTACTTGCTTTACATTTTGCAAGAAACAGAAGGAAACCTAAATTTTTCTTTTCCTGGTGCAGGGTTAGTTTTATTACCTTTTAAGCCTCCACAACACCTAAGAACCTGAGATCATATCGCAGTAACCATGACTGCAGTTCCTGATTTTCCTTCTAGCAGCAGCACATTTTGTCCCAAGTCTGAATTGATCCAAACACCCCACTGGTTGACTTCTCTGCTTCAAGGAGGTGCAATACTGCTCTGCTCCACTCTGCTCTGTGTTTTCTCTCCTTTTAGAGAGATTTTTTAAAATAGCTGCTCTGCTTTTCTTCCATTCCATTACATTAGGTGCTGACTGTATGATCAACCTCCTTCCCTCTGTTTCAGACTCTTACTGCTATGTAGGGGAGCACTGAGGCTTCTCATGGCAGTCCAGTGCAGTGTGCTTTTCCAGAGAGTGCCACTCTCTGGCCACCTTTATACAGAAAAGAGAAAAAAAAAATAACCTGGATCTCAAAGCTGGAGAAATGCTAGTGGTTTTGGAACCAGCTTAATCAAGTCTTAGTCCAGTAGGCACTTCAAACTGGTAAGAATTCCCCTTTGCAAACATCAACAAAAGCACTTAGATAAGAATGGTTAAAAATTATTACACATTTAAGGACATCAAATTCAATCTAGAAGAAAAAACTAAACACAGCATTAAAAGGAAAGGGAACAAACACTGATCAACAGCGCTGACATTATAGGAATTCATCACATACTTCCTTTCATGGATGCTCTTTTATTGCTTAAACTGAAACAAGGTCATTTCATACTTAAACAGCTGTTCAGAGCAGTCTGAGAACAATAAACCAAAAATACATAGCATACTATGTGTCATAAAAGTTTATGCTTCCTGGTAAAAAATGGTGGAATTGACATAGATCAAGACTGTTAGAGATGGCTTTTAGCAGCAAGAACTGTTTTTACATCAAAGTCTCTGTTTTTACACCAAGTCTCTGTTTTTACAAATTGTCTTTCACTATAGAGTGACTGTATTGGTTTCTCAAGACACACACAAACTCTTTATCAGAAATGCATAAATTACAAGTTTTCATGTAGTGAAATTCTATCTGCAGAGTCTGGAAGATTTTATCTGTCCATCAGGGATGCTCAGCTGTTTAATTTGAGCTAATTCTTCAACAAGAGTCTCAGAAACTGCTGGTCTTTCTCACAGTGCACATCCCACCTTACCTCCTTCCCCATGCACACTCCAGAACTTATCCCAGCTTCCTTACTGAGACTTTCTATCCCATGCTCCTGCTTGCTGGGAAGAGTAATTGATATCTTTATTGCTCCACAAACACATTTCACGGGTCATAAGGTTTACTTTTGTTTTCAACTGTGTGACAGTAACACTTGCATTACATAAACAGCACAAGAAAAGAAACTGGCAGTTAAAAAGTGCTCTATTATGAACTTAATCCCATGTGCTGTTCCCAAGCACAGATCTGAAAGGAACCACATCCCAAAAGATTGCCACTTAATAAGATAGAGAACTTAAACTGACTTGGTGGCTTGAGTCTCTGACTCAAAAGAATGATGACAGCCTTTAAAGATTAGAGCACTGAAAATAAGCTGTGGTGGTGGAAATATATATTTTCATTCACATAGGGATGCATCTTCTTTCTGTTTCTATAGAATTTAAGCTTCAAGAAGCAAATTAAAGTAATTGTGGTTGCCAAGGATGCTCTACAAATAGAAGCCAAAGTATCTTTCAAAAATTTTTCCCTTTTTAATCAATATTCCATTTCTTTCTTCCAATGATAACAGCGAAAACGTGGGCGTGCATTATCTGAGACAGAGCTAATGCTATGTTTTTTCACCAGGTGAGAAACCTGAGGTGGGTAAGACCTGGGACTGGTGCAGTGGACCAGCACAGGTTTGTGTGGGAGGGAAGGAACTACAGTGCTAGGCTGCAGGTGAGGTACTTGGTGTCATCTCTCTAGGTATGTCAGACACAGCCCTGATGATGGAGCACAGATTGCTACAGACCTGTAATGTGCTTCCCATTACAGCTTTACTAGCTGAAACAACCTGGCACACACATCTATGAAGAGTGTAAAAAGCATTTTGCACAATAAAGACATAATGTCAGCAGCACAGTGGCATAGACTTCTTTGTCATTATCACAGGTATTTTCCAGGACATGTCAGCTGTAAATACGTACATGTGCATATGTGAGCATATGTTACAGATCATGTATTATGTAGTTAAAACGTCATAGTACCTTTCTGTATTATAATATTTACATATAAATAAATATTTGCATGTCTAGCTGATGAATCTGTGCTGGTAAAATCTGAAAGCATACACCTGTAGACATGTAATATGAAATGCCAATCCATAAGGAACTAGATCTGGGAAGAGCTGAAACATCTCCCACACCTCCTTTGGTAATTTGCACAGTGAAAGCATCTATTTTTGTCTTTGAGTCCCTGAGCTTCAAAATTCTCAGACACTGCTGGGAAATTTATGCCATCTATCTTCAGGCATTCAACTCATTGACAACACTTACATGATGGTTTCACACCACAGCAAATTGATATAACAGATTATTCCTAGCAAAAGGGACAAGTCTTGTTCCCTCCTTTCACAGATTCCTCTCTACCCTTAGCCATGCAGCCCCACCACTCAACTTTTGCTGTGTCTGATGCTCACTTGGTTGTGAGCTTTTTTACTCATTTAACCAGTGGAGAATGTTTTTAGCCAGGCCAGGGAAGAGGAGAAGGAGTCAGCAAGATAGAGGAAGGAGTATAGGAGGGAAGAGAAAAGCTCTCTTTGTGTCAGTGGATATTTACATTTATTATAAATTGGAAATTCTCACATTAAATGCACAAGGTCAAAGAACTGCATAAAGAAATCCAGAGTATTTTACTCAGTCTTTATTAATTGAATATATAACAGTAATAACAGCAAAATGTCTCTCATAATATTATATTGACTAAAATAAATTAGAAACAACTTTTCCACTTATTTATATTTTACTTGCTCATAGAACTTCTTCTTTTAATTTCCCTTTTCTTCATTTTGGATGGTGCTTTCATATCCACAGATATATCACCTATCTTCCTCCTCTGCAGTTGAAATAACTGAGCCTTCAAAACATCTCCAGTTATTCATTTGCTTCTATTCCTATTTTTGCTGAATATTGTCCTGCATTATGAGGAACAACACAGATGTGCCAGACCTACCATGGATAGACCACATTCCAAATCCTTCCCAGAAAGGGTAAAAAAGAAGTCTCAAAGCTGATTCCTGCAAAATAAGGCAGCTAATACCCAAGACTACGCCATGCTTATGGGCCATCTATACATAGGCTGCTCTGCTCTAAAACCAGGCAGAATTATAGTATGATGTCTTTTGTAATATCCTCAGTATTATAGAAGTATAATCGTCACTTAACACAGGATTTTTCTTACCACACTTTAGCTAACCAAAACACCAGAGTCTAGTTTAAGCCACCCTTAAAGGTCTCTTCCAGAACTAAGGAGAGAACAAGATGCCTCTGAAGAGCACCTCATTACAGTCTTGAAGAGCTAGTCATGAGAGATCAGGAAGATGTCCTCAAAGAATAAGCTGCTTGAACTTAACAGCTAATAAGATGGTGTTATATTTTGAAAAAAATGCAGATACCTAAAGAGCCACTCAAGCTCATGCAAGTGTCAGTGTCAACCTATTCTGATTATATAAATCTTGTCTGTTTCTGAAATGTGCAGTTAGATCACACCACAAAACCTAGCAGGCATTTATGACTGAAAATGTATTAGTAGGTCTTTCAGTTTCCATCATTTGAAAGGTGCTAAACAAGAGAAGGATGATTACTGATTTCTTCCATTATGAACATTTTTACCTCAGCATTGTTTTTCTCTGTACTGTGTGAAATATGAACATACAGAAAATCAACACTGAAAGAAAGAAGTGCTGTTAACTTTGTCAGAAGCTTGAGTTTAGGAGAGAAGTAATACCTTGGCAATTACAAAGATTGCCTTTACATTTTCTTCATTTCCCCTGCAACACAGTAAAGGCTTCTTCCACTTATTTGCACAGGAACTTCAAAGATAGCCTCAGGGTATCTACAGAATTTCAGTGGTCTTTCTTTATTAAAACAAGCTGCTTTAATTAGCCTAATATATGATATGAAATCAATGAGTAATTAGTATCTTTGATCAAAATATGCACTAGAGCAAGTTTCTTCCAGAATGTTTGATTTGCAAACAGCAAACGAAAGAGACCATGTTTGAACAGAGCAAATTAGGTGCATATATAGCAGTATTTTTTGGGGGGTGTGTATATTAATAATCATCACCTTTATATAAAATGCCCAGTGGGCATATTCTGATGGACATAATCTATTTACAAGATATATTGGTTTTGAAAAAAGTGAAAGAGGTTTGGCTCTCCTGAAAGCTGGTTCACACATGTAACTGCTTCAAAAAATCCTCCATTCTGAAACATATGTAAAGTCTGGTGTCAAGAAAATAATCAGAGATGATATTGAAATACTACCTCACATGATGTCAATGCAGGACAGGGATGCATGCATTGTCAGGGAAGTCTATCAACTGAAAACAGAAGAGAAAATTATTGCTTTGTTTCTCCAACTTCAGCTATAGTGTCTTTCCAACACTTCATTTGAAATCTAATTCTTGTTACAGAGATTGGGAAGGAAGCATATTAAGGGACCTAAACTTAGTATCCCTTGAGAAGCCTGAATAAATAGCTTTGCCTTTTCTATCTGTGTGCAGAGCTCCATGTTTTAACCTTCCTCACGTCTTCAAATTCTGCTTTTGTGGGAAGTGATGCCTCCATCTCTCTGAACAAGTCAAGGACCAGTCTGGGCACTAGGTTTATATCTGAGTATACCCTAGACATGCCAGTGAGAAAATTAAATGCTGGTTAACATGAAAAAAACATGAGGGAGACTTAACAGTGGATGAATTTGAGTGTCAGACCTGCTGCAGACAACTGTTTCCATCCTAAGTACAAAGGTTTGTGTTAACTCACATCTCATGAGGAGTCACTCCTGCTTCAATGACCCCTCTTCCCATCCTCCCTCTGTCCTTTTTTCTCCTGTACCTCCTCCCATGCCCTTCCTGCCTGCTGTCTGCTACAGCTGTGCTGCTGTCAGTGTGGCTCCCACAGCCCTAGTGAGGGCTCTGCAGGCAGTACTGTGATATTGCAAACATTCACAACCCTGACAGCTATTCTGGTGCCTTTGAACCTCCCCACTGCACGTCCCCATCGCTCTTGTAGGCTCCACAGCTTCAGGGTGTTCATTTTCAGCCTTGCAAACAGTATGGCATAGTGAGGCTGGCATTGGAGAGACGTGTGAGTGGAAACTGTGAGCCAGTGCTTGGTTTATCCATTGGGTTAGCTGAAACTACATGCATGGTGTCACATCGACATTGCACATTTAGGGAGTGATCCATTTCTGGGTGCAAGCTCGTGCCACCTCCACATATTTTCTGAGGAGAAAACTGTTACAGCACTCCCTCAGCACTACTTACTGCTCTCAGCTCAACTCTGCTGCCATGAGCCCCCCACACACCCAGCCTTCCCCACTTTTGTAATGTAATTTCAGCATCTCGTTTCCTAACTAGAAATACTTTGTACTGTAATGCAAGGAGATGGCATGCAAGCAAACAAGCGAGGACACTTCATGTCTTACAATTAAATCCATTTGATTTGAGAAATATCATGTTTTTCCCCCTTCTGGCTGGACTAAGTGTGCCTTGGGAATGAAACAACATACAGCTATACACTGCTCTTCAATCCATAACCCGCTCTGCAGAGCGCAGGAGAGGCAAAAAGGGACAGTGACACATTATGTGTGAAATGCCTTCTGTTTGCCAGTTAGAAACATCCAAATCAGTGCAAATCTTTAGTCAAAGGGAAATTTTGTTCTGCTGGTGCCAAGCTTTGCATATCAGAGCCAAGAGCTGAAGTGAAATCATGCTAGTCAATGAGGCAGAGCCTGCTTCTTCAAGCAGCAGTTCCTTTGAATTAAGGGTTATACCTTGGTCAGCACATTGAACTCCCACTGCGGGCTCTGGGATGCCAAGAAGGAGGTCAAAGAAGTGCAACATTATTAATGTCATGTTTTAAGGACAAACCATTGCCCACTCTGCCTAACTGTGCTTTTGTTCTTTCTCAAACTCCATGCTCATCAGTTACTGAGTGCTGGGGTTTTGCCGTACTAGTTCTGCTAATCATTGTGTATTTTATGTTGCATTTAGAATTTCAACAACCATGAAAGAACCTAGACTTAGAACTGACAGGTCACAGTGAAATAGAACTTCAAGACAAAATGAGAAATAGATTTAAACAGAATGATCAATTTGAAATAGACTTTTTTTCCCCTAGTGCAATTGAATCTGCATTCATTTTCAATTTAAATAACAAATGAATTAAATATTGAGTCATTTCAGGGGCAAGAAAATTTCAGAGCTACACTGGATTAAATTCAAATTATACTGCAGTAACTGCTCAAAGGTAGTCCAGTTAAAATAGAAGAAACTGAGTAAGCAATTTCTTTTCCTTTCCACTCCCTTTTGTCCTGCTGTAAATCATATAATTTTTAGGTACAGGAATATAACATTTATGCTACATTTCTGTGCTTATATAAGTCCTTGCAATCTTACTGATGGCTGCAAATTTGTTAAAGGTGCCCTAAGCCCTTCCAATCAAATATACTCAGTTATGTCCCAGGGAATTACTACTGCCTTCCCTTGTAAAGCCTTTCAATCTCATTTCCACAACACTTGAAACCATCAGCTCAGCCTCAGCACAGACAGAGTTAAAAGATCCACTGTGGCTGGTTCCCAAGGCAAGAAGCATAATGAAACTTTCTAGTTATTCTCTTAGTCTGTTCCCCAGAAACCCAATCTTCCAACAGCCATAGTCAGTAAGTGTTATAAGCAGAAAGCAGTTTTCCTTGTTCCATGCTGGGAAATGCAAGCAGGCACTAATCCCAAACATACTGGACACTTATGTCTCCACAGTCCTTGTGTAAATGACACAACACGTCAAGGAATACATACTTTAACTATTGCTTACCCACATTATGGCTTTTTCAGACATTTTACTTTTGCTAAGGACAGAAGCATAGAAAACCACGAGGCAGATTAGAAGAAAAGTGAAAAATCAAACAACCCTAAAATGTTATGCCTGTTAGTAAGGTAGCATGAATGCTGTAGAAGATAAAGCTATTTTCATCTGCCTGGCACTGAGCCTGCAACTCGGAACCTGCTGTTCGTCCTGGTCTCTGATGTAGAAATCAGGAGCAATAGTTCTTAAATAAGCTGTTTTGTTAGAAGCAAAATTAATACATCTGATCTACTGAAGATTTTTGTCTCACAGGTTATGTCGTCCCACTTGGATTCTCTGCTTCTAAATAGTGGTGAGCTGACATTGCAGTGCTTACCACCAAGGGGGAACTAAGTCATCATTCTGTCCTTTACCCACCTGTGAACTTTCATGAAACTTGAGGGAATTGTACACATTTGAAGTCTCTACCTCCCTCCTGAATTTGCCAGAAATTGGTCAACACATTAAAAAAATGGAATAGGGAACAGAAAAACACGAATATTACAGCTTTATAAATCTTATTTCTTTATGAAACCCAGCTAGAAACCGAAGTTAAAAGCAGGGGAATACTTGCAAATACACTACTGACACTTAGAGGTAATGCAAAAAAAGAAGGATATTATGAAGGAGTGATGTTATAACTACTTGTAAGCAAAGTAGTTGCTAGTTAGTAAAATGCAAGGTAAATCCATCAGTTCCTCCTCTGAGCGTAACACCACTATTGATTTATACCAGTGAAAGCTCTGCATTGTGAAATTAATCATATTTCATGATGCTTGGCTATAATCAGTCTATTGTGAAGTGCCCATTGGACATGCTGTTATTCAACCAAGACTGCTACTTTTTGCAAAGAGAGGAGGGAAAGTGTTAAGAATTTCTACAAATTTCTTCATCCTTCTTAGTACACCTTCCTTTACCTAGATGCCCCAAGGACTTTCTATGACTTCCTTACATAAATAAAAGCAAAGGATTTGGAAAGCCAACCTCAATCTACAAACAAATCACACGGTATCTCAGATGCTGTCTCTCATAGCCAGGGAATCTTGACAGCAAGAGCTCTGGATTTTTTTCTTCTATTTAACACATATATTTTCAGGAAAGTGCTCCTGATTTAAACTTCTTGCACTGGATGAGATCATCTGCTAGGGTGGAGCTGATCGTGTAGCTTGTTGCTGGCTGCTCAAACTGGTATGTTGCTCTCTTTTCCCAGCTCCATGGTCCTGGCCAGGCTCTGGCACTTAAGTGATTCTGCCCTCGGTCAATTCAACTCACTACAAACAAGCAGCATAGTAAATTCAGTAAAACAAAGTAAGCTGCTTTTGTTTTGCCTTGTACAAAGGAAGTTACTGGACCATTCATGCGTCTCTAAAACTCAGAAGTGGTGAAACAAATGAGCAACATCTTGAGGCAGATGAAGAAGTTTTAATTCAACTGGAAATCCCTGCTTTTCATGTTAAATACAGTTTTGCATTGATTGCATTTGTTTTGATGCAAAAAAAAAAGAGAAAAATTAAAAGAGCTGTTACTTACTATTTGTCTTCTGTTTTCTACCAGGTAGATGCCAACAATCCCTAGGAAAGATCCAAAGCCAAGCTAAGGCAAAGAACAAAACCAACAGAAATGCATGAGGTCAGCTTATCTGGGCAACACACCAACACATACAGTGATATCTGAGCTAATGCACCACACAGATGGGCTAAATGGGGCAGGTCAAGGGAAAAGGTGGAAGTTACTGTTGGACATAAATCATATAACGTAATGGGAAATGGCCAGGACTGCAGCTCTTTGATAGTTCAGTGCAAAATTTGCCATGTAGTAAACAGAAGTCTGTATAGACATGCTTTTATAACCTGACTACTGTTACCATTGTTCTGTACAGTTTTACACAATGTAAAGCAAAAACTAAGTAACGTAGGAGAAAAAAACACTTACATTTAGTCCACACATCATCATTTTGAAAAATTGCAAAGCTTTAGGCAATTGTAGACTGTTTTTCTCAAAAAATTGATGTGTTCCCACCATGCAAATGACCCAAGTTCAAACCCTTAGAGTTACTAGTTTGATTTTAATGATTAGATGCTATCACACAACCCAGAAAAACTCCTTGATAAATGCTAAAAGGACCAGTACAGTCAGCTGCATCACCAACAGCCACAGGAGAGAGGGGGAGAAGGGACACTGAAGTTAGCTGGCATTAATGTTCCAGTGTTGCCTCAGCATCAGGATGGTAGGAAAAGCTTCCTCCTTATGATGGGCACGTGAGGGTTTGGAGCAGCAGAAACAGCCCAGCCCCTCTCTGTAATGAGGCCTCTGAACTGAGCTCAGAGTCTCTCCTCCAAGCACAAATTAAGTTTTTAAGGACTACATGTCCCGGCCAAGGGCTTAAGCAATGCCCATAAATTCCTTGCTGTTACGCACAACTGCTCACAGCAGAAAGCAAATCCCCTGCAAGCACTTTGCTCGCTCAGTATCACCAGAGGAATCCGTCACTCGCTTTCAAGAAAGGAGGGAAAGGAGATTTGCTCCTGAGTGCTTTGGGAAAATTTATGTGAAAGGGAGGCACAAAGACTAAAAGCAGAGACTTTGAAAGAGTGGGCAAGTGCACCCATGCTGACAGCTAAACAGTAGAGATACTTGGAACCATGAGCAAGGACACTCTGTTCAGGGGACAGCAACTTTGTAAATTAACTACATCAAAATGACATCTGGTTCCAAGCCCCATTTTTCATTCCAACAGGAACAATCCATAAAGCCTCATTTATGGCTGATGCAGGGAACACAAAATGAATAATATCTATGCGAATAAAAAAGTGACCAAAGACAGAAGAATAACAATTATATCAGAAGAAGCAGAACCATAGAGATCATGATGAAAGCCACAGCATAACTGAGATTGTTTTAGGGTCATATGAGCTAGATTTTTGTCCATTTAGACAACAGGCTATTTGGGAACTCTGGGAGTCCAGGTCAGTGTGTTGATGGGACAACTGGACTCTGTTGAAAGAGTATAAAAATAGCAAACAAAAATAATACAGTAAGTAGTCACAGAGAAGGGACATTAAATATTTAAGTATAAACAATACTTATAAGGAAATGACGCTGAAGCAGTTCCAACTCTGTCTTTGCAGACCATTCCAAAAAGACAGTCCAAACAGATGATCAAGCAGTAATCTACTAAATGCAGACACCTTCCAAAGCACAATATTATATTAACTCATCTACACATGGAAATACTTTAAGTTCAATTACTTTGGATGCATAAATTCAGGAAATACCAAGCACTATAAAGATGTATTTAGAAAAAAGATTTTTTCAAAACTAATTACAAGTGACCACATATACAGGGAAATCAAGGCACTTAACTCTTCTCGAAGCCAGTGGGAACTTGGCAGAAGCCAAACTGTATTATGGCTCTAACCCTGAAGACCTGTTCTGGAAATACTTCTACATACAAGTAAATCTATGCCAGTGGATAGCATTATTCATCCTTGTAGATGTCTTCAAGGCAGGGTAAATTCTGCATGTTTTTTAAGACTAAAATTGTTTAGTGGAGATTTTTAAAATTGGTCAGTGGAGATTTCATCTCATCTATCAGCTGTGAAATTAATATTTTACTACTGAAGTCTATGAGAAATAGACCTTATTTTTTAATTGAAATTAGTACTGTCTCTCCTCATATTCTTGCTTTTCTCTGAGCCCAGCAGTTAAATAAGTAGTGACAAATTCACTCCCTGGCTTTAGGCATCTAAAAGTTTGGGATCAGTGTTTGCTGGTTTTCTAAGCTCCCTCTACTGTCAGCAGAGAAGAGAAGCACCTTTTGAGGGCTATTCAGTACATTCTGAAAGAGGTGATGGTGAGAGGAGATTCTACTCCTTTACTCTGCTCTAGTGAGACCCCACCTAGAGTGCTGCCTTCAGCGGGACCCTCAACACAGGAAGGACATGGACTTGCTGGAGTGAGTATAGAGCAAGGCCACAAGGATGATGAGAGGGCTGGAGCACCTCTCCTATGAGGACAGGCTTAGAGAGTTTGGGTTGCTCAGCCCAGAGAAGAGAAAGCTCCAAGGAGACCTTATTACTGCCTTCCAGTTCCTAGAGCCTACAAGAAAGCGTGAAGAGATAGGACAAGGACATTACCTAATGCCTTCAAACTGAAAGAAGGTAGGTTTGGGTTAGATATTAGGAAGAAATAGTTCATTGTGAAGGTGGTAGAACTGGAATAGGTTGCCCACAGAAGATGTGGATGCCCCACGCCTGGAAGTGTACAAGACCAGGTTGGATGGGCTTTGAGAACCTGGTCTAGTGGAAGGTGCGCCTGTCCATGGCAGGGGAGTTGAGATGACCTTTAAAGTCCCTGCCATGCCAAACCATTCTATGATTCTATGACAGTCTGTCTGCCAATGCTGCACTGGAGTCAGTCATCTCTGGCAGTGAGGCACAAACATAACAGAGCTGTCACAGACCTCTGACCAGGCTTTTGGCAAGATATCATGTAAGATTTGCATAGCACTTTTAATTCTTGCTAAATGTTTAATATCTCGATGACATTTGCATTGACAATTACCCATCACTCTTTCTCAGTTACTTCAATAATCCATCACGTGTGCACAAAAAGAATTCTGAATTTTATGAAAATTATTTGGCTCCAATAGTATTTTGAAAGAGAAAATCACTAATAAAAGGTTTTGTTTTCAAAGTATTCTAAAAAATCCTTGCTTTTCTATCTGGTTATTAATGAAAACAAAATTTAAAAAAATATTTTAGCAATTGATATTTTTCAGATGAGTGAATAGACATTGTGTTTTTCCTACAAGAAACTAAATGCTGAAATAACCTGTTTTGTGCACATGGGTTTGTTACTTATTACATTTGTTATAGACAGCAGTTTAAAAACGAAACTTCTATCTAGGGATGAATCCAGATAATGTGATCTTACAAAAGATTTTTTGTCAAATTTCAGAAGAAGAAGAGACCTTTATCAGTATTAATCTATTTTAGGTTAATGAAAGGGAAAATAATTCTTTTAAGGTCTTATTCTTGGAACTGCTTTTTGTTCTATTTTTAAAACACTGCTCCTTATAGATCATTATCCTAAAATTGTCTTTCAGACGTCCTGTTCTCAACATAACACTAAGATGTAAGATGACTTGTTTAGGAGGAACAATTCTAACTTACAAATTATTAATGGTGAATGCACAGTATTAGAAGATGCATATCCCTCTTCTCTGGGCATTTAGTTCCATAGACAGCAAGAAATAATGGTACCTTAGAACATATTTTGGCAGTAGTGGAGCCTCACACCTAAGCAGTGTCTAAGCACATGAGTTTCTTTTTTCACCTTGCACCCTCTACCTCCCCTTGGCTGACTCAGCCCTTCTCTATTTGCTGCCCATACTCTTCATATTTAAAACTCAGCCCAGGTATTTAAATTATTTTTTTTTACTCCAGGCATTTCCACACTTTTGGATATAAGTGATCCCTTCTCCTGAGATCAGAAAGGGCCTGGGGGTTGAACCAGCAAGGGGCTGGCAGGGCTACTCCTTCCCAGAAGTCACAGAGGCACCATAGGGCAAAAGCAGGTGGAGCTCAAACCTTGTGCCCACTGCAGGAATGTTTTTAAGCAGTCTGTTCCCAAGGCAAAAACAAGAGTAAGGATTTTGGAAACAGGATCTTGTATGAGAGAACTGGCAGCAAGCCTGCACAAAAGGATGTTAGGGAGAAGCCTCCACATGTCCATTTGCAGGGCTTTCCCTGCCGTGGACACTGCAGAATTCCTGGCACACAGACACAAGAGTGGAGTGGCCCTTCCTGCCATCAAAGCAGTAAACTTCTAAAAGGTTGTTCAGATCTATCCCATGCCTACTGCCCAGTCATGCCAACACCCGCCTTGAAGGGAGACCAGCAGGAGTCTAGCACAGGTTTTCACTCAGTTCCCTGAGCCCAGCACAGTGCAGTGCAGTGCAACCCTGACCTCTTTCTGCCCCCTAGCAGCCTCCCCTTTGGGAAACTTCAGAAAAATAGTTTAATCCCCTGTTTTATAACACACTACAACTAGATCAAAGCAGCATCTCCCTCCTGTGAAATCAACAGGACTAATTGTCTATTTTTTTTTTCAGTCTATCAGAGCTTCCCATTTACAGCTGATAATTTATTTGGATGTACCTAATATTCTAAAATGGGTTTTTTACTTACAACAATGCCTGGGTAGTAGCCTCCCACAGTAACATTTTCTGTTCGTGTGGTAGCTGCCAGACCTATGGTCAGTATGAAAACAGACACCACCAGCAGGGCGACTGTGAACCAAAGTGAAGTCTTCTTCCTTTTTGCAAACTGTCCTGTAGGGAGTGGGGGAAAAAAGAGAGCTTTTCACTACAATCATGGCAGAACAAATACAAAACGATGGAAGCTTTTCTTTTGTTAATCTTTTCTGTTGATAACCGACTGTTGTTCTCCCACTTAGGGAAATTTCTGCCAGACAACAGAAGGAATTAAAAACCACAGAGTTAGCTAGAGTACAGCTTCATGCACATGCATTGGGTGCAGGCATGAGATGAGTTTTTATTAAACTGAACTGTAAGTCAGTGACAATGATAATTATGCCTTGTCTTCAGTAACATTTATAATTAAGTGTTGTTCATGTTGGTAAGTCAGCTCCTGCAAGCCATAAATTCTTACCTGTGTGAAGTGCCAATTTGACTCTACCTGGCCTGAACATAAAAACAAATATTTTAAACAAGATTAGCAGGCGCTCTGTGTACTATTGTGAAAATGAATGTGCTCTTCATATTTTCTGGGGTAAGCAATCTGTATCCCTGAAGCAAAGCTGTAATAGACTTTATCAGGTGAGACTTATATATGAGACTTATTCTAACAGCAACTGCTCAGTGAAATACATTCAGTCTCACTGGGATTGAGATCCAGATACCCCAAAGTGAAAACCAGCATGCTCACCTCCAGCTTGCAGCCTGCTCCAAAGCACTCAACCTTGTTATCCCATTGGTGGATCTGAGCTATAGCCAGAGGTTACTCCCACCAGGGCCCCAGCCCATAGCACAGACTTAGGTAAGACTGATTTTAAAAAGCCATTGATACACGACTCTAACAAAAGACACTCAAGTGAATCAAACTGTGGTGCTCATTTTTGTTGTTCTCACTTTGAAGGGCAAGGCAGAAGTGTGCAGGATCACCCTGTAGCACTGGGACATGAGATGCCAGGGTACCACACACTGCACCTGGGCAGGATGGAGCTCCTGAGAGAGCACAGCCTGGCCACAGCAGGGCCGGTGCCTCTCCCTCTGCGGCCTCATGAAGCTGCCTGGCTGCTCAGCCTCGGGAGAAGGCAGAGACTGTGATGTAGATCTGAAGACTGGAGGCAGCAGCCCTCAGCAGCAAGGAGGAGGTGAGAGAGGAAAGCAGGCTTGCATGGGTCAGGCTCTGGGGGCAGTGCTGGAAGCAAAAGCAGGGGAAATGTAGGAAAGACGAAAAGCAAGCGGAAGCCATTTGCAATGAGTCACTTGATTTTTTGTGGCCATTTTAAAGTCATGTAACTCAGCTAAGTGTTTATAGTTCAAAAGCCAGACTAGATTGGCGTTGTTTGCAAACCAAGTCAAATAATTTCAATCAGTAAAAAAAGGAATTGATAATAAAAAATGTGTTTGCTGACATTTCTCCAGTAGAACAACCAGTTAAAATGTTTCCAGTCTTTTAGTATGAAATACAAGCAACTTTTCTGAGGAAAAACACCATCCATTGAGCTTACGCAAGTCTCTTTCACCTGCATGTACAAAGTTTTCTTGCTAAAGATCAAGAAATAATGCCTAAGACTCTCCAAACATCTCTTCTCCAGCCTGTGTCTCTCCTGTCTTCCTCTGGCAATTCCCTGTTAATCCATGGCACATAGAAGCCGAGAGGTTCTTTGCTACTCGTCAGTTTTTCACCAAGTGTGTGGGGTTAAAGCCAGTTCACATGGTCAAGAGAGAAAATTGGATTTCATATGTGCAGCTTCACAAATCAGCTGTCATTCCTATAAACTGATTCATTCAATACATCTACCAGATTTTAAATATCTGATGCTCTTGTCATACTTAATCATCTTTGAAAAGTCAGGGAGATAGGGAATCCCCAATAACTGAAGACAGGCAAATGCTCTGTTTTTGAAAAGGCCAGAATGAAGATTCAGGGAATTACAAACCAACTGACCTCGCTTTGGTTCCTGGGATGCTGAGACCAAAAACATAGAGCAAGTCCTCTTATAACACATTTCTGGGCACAGAAGGAAAAGGTGATTGGCAACATTCAGCATGGATTTACCAGAGCCAAGTTATGTCTGACCAGCCCAGGTGCCTGCTATGGCAAAAAGACTGGACTTGAGGAGCAGTGGATGTCTTTTACCTTAATTCTAGCAAGGTTTTTAATGTGATGCCAAGTCCTGAGCAAAGGAAGGAACAATGCTTTGCAATGATACAGGTAAGAGACTGCCAGGCTGCAAAGCAGCTCTGCTGGAAAGGACCTGGGGGCATTGGTAGGCGATGAGCTGAACATGAACCAGCAGTGTGCCCTAGCAACAGAATCCTGGGCTGTACTAACCTGAGCATCATTAGTAGATCAGAGGAGCAACTACACCTATCTATTCAGCACTTTTTTGACCACAAAATCTTACACTCAGTTTTGGGAAATACATAAGTCAACTGCAATGAATTCAACAGAGGACTGCAAAGAAGGTCAGGGGCTGGTAATCTCTGTATGAGAAGAGGTTGAGGGAACAGGGCTTGCTCAGCCTGGAGATGAGATGCCTTTTGGCAGGGCTAGTTGCAGTCTTCCAATTCCTTTGAGTTGTCAAGAGAACAGACTCAGGCTTTTCATAGTGGTGCACAGCAGGAGGAGAAAAGACAGCAGACAAACTGAAATACAAAAGTGTGTTTCAGACTGGGTATAAGGAAAAAAAAATCAACATTAGAGCAGTCAAACATTGGAACAAGCTGCCCAAAGAACTTGTGTCCTCTCCAACTTTGGAGGTTTTCAAGATTCAAACAGAAAAAGCCCTGAGCAACTTGGCCTGACCTCATAGTTAACCCACCTTTGAGCAGGAGGCTGGAATTGCAACAGAGGTACCTTTCTACCTGAGTTCTTCTATGGTTTTATGATAGTCAAGACAGGTAGACTAAAAGTGGGTTGGGTATGTGTGCTCATATCCACTGATATGAAACTGCAGCCGCAGTGTAGACCTACTCCAAAGGGACACAGGAACGCAAACCCTCCCAAAGCCAGTGGGGCAGATTGTCCTCAGCCAAGTCCTTCTGAGCACTTTCATGAAAAGTGCCTGAGGAGCCAAACCTCCACATTTTCCTCAGAGAAGCATCTGTACTGGCAAAGGCTGATCAGATTGCACAGAGATAAACTATGGGTCCAACCCACCCACCTGAGTTCTAGTCATGAATAATGAAAGACATGAGCTTGAATGCCCTGATTGAGTTTGCTGGAAAATATCCTAGGAAAAGCATCCCCTTATTTGTCATGGGAATAAATCTGATGTGGATTTAGTGAGACAGAATAGAAAAGGATGTCATTTGTAGGGACATTTTTTGGTTTGAACTACATTTTGACATTGAAATTTACACATGCCAGAAAAAAATTATTAATGCAATACCCTTCAACCCTCATATTCATTGATCTTTTACCACCTCAAAATAGAGGCAAATATCCAATCATATCTCCCCTTTTTCACAGTCCAGTTTGGAAACTCTGGTAAGTACATGTCGTTAGCTATGTACTTACTATGTACTTAGGAGTACATAGCTATCCACTCTTAGGAGAGATGACTTACATGCAGAAGTACAGAAAGGCCTTTTCTGGAGAAGAGGCTGGCACATGCAAGGATTTATTCTCAAAGAATTCCACATGCTCAGAGAAGATGGGTAGAAATCAGGCCTAAATTGGTTTCTATCATGGCTGTTTGGCTTTCTTTAGTCACAACAATAAAAATCTTTGCTCTATCAAAATATATGTAATTACATGCAAATAAGCCACCAGCATACTGGGAGGCCTATGTAATATTTGCAAAGCAGCATAATATCTTCAGAAGCTATAGGGTTCCTACTATTAGCAATCTACTGCAAAGGGTTCCTACTATTAGCTTCCTTTTGCAATTTCGGTCATGTTAGGTCCCAGGATTTTCCAACCCTTTGTTTACTGCTGTTTGTAGCAGTAGCCATGCAGTTTATTTGGATCTGTTTTTTAATGTACCTGCCAGCCAAAACCCAATGCCAGACTCAGAAGCCCTGTCTCCAGCTCAGGCAGTGTTCCTGGCCCAGCCTTCTTCCGTGACACTCTCTGTGGCAAGGCTTGGACTGAAGGCTGGCTATATACAAGAATAGCAGTTAAATTAAGAGCAGAGGAAACATTGCTGTCAATATTTGTAGCCTGAATTTTCTTCCAACATCAATGTTCCTGGAGTGCAGGAAACAGTTAATGGAGGCTATTCACTTTCCAATTTTTTAGAACTGAAGTAACTCTCAGAATAATTTTGACATTTATTACCTTCAACTCCTTTAACAATGATTTGGCATGAATATTATGAAAGTCCTAGTCTGGACCTAAATGCAATTTAGTTGTAACTTAAAATTCTTATACTCAGCATACCAAAAACCAAGCTTCTAGGAAGAAACCTTGTCATATCCTTATTAGCATTAGCCTGAGGCTGGGGTCAATAGTGGGTGTGAATATGTTATTTACATCTATTGGCAATATTCCTCAGCAGTTTTGGCCAGTGAAGTACTGAAGTATTGGGCATTGAATTTTTTGCAGTATTAACTGCAGCAATAGGCACTACAGATAAATTAGAGAGGCAACAAAGCTTCCACATGACTGGCTTGTGCTCTGCTTGGCGCAGACCTAAATTGTGCACAAAAACTAACAGTCACAGAAACACTCTCTGCTTTGCTCACTAAACATCCATCAGGCAAAGTATCTGCTTGAGCCATTCAGCCCTGCTTCAACAATGGAAGGAGAGAAAATGACACCAGGACAAGCAGGAGAGACACCAGACTGCTGCCTCCTTGGGAGACAGAAAAGGCCCGTGAGGAGAGAAATTGAGATCACCTTCCAGAGAGCAAAAAAAAAAAAAGTACCTGCTGAAGACCACACTCTGCTGCATTCACAAAAAACTTCTGTCCGTTCAGCAGCTGCAGAAAACAAAATTATATTTAAAATGCTCTGTTTGCAATGGAGGGGGGTTAAATTTGCAGGAAGACTATGGAAAAATGAATGGTTTTGTGGAGAGGGTACATATGAGATTGCAAAGTGGTGGACCTAATGATGAATAGTAGGGTCTGGATTTGAACAAAGCAAAGAGTGAGTTTAAAAGGAGGATGAACTAATGATGAAACATGTCCAAGGCACAGAATGTGTCCAGAGGCCAAGAAAGAATAGAATGAAACAGCATCTCTCCACCTTGGAAAACCCGCATACAATCTACAACTGAACTAAAAAAGTCTGTATTTAGATGAAGGAAACTATACTTTGCTAACTTCACTACGTCTTTTAAAATCTATCTTCAGACATCACAAAGTCTGTTAAAAAGTTAGCATGATATTTTGTGAGAAAAAACATCACTGTAGGATGTAGCAGTTAGCTGGGATTACAATCACATTTGCTGAATATTAGCACTACGTAATTCCATACCTTCTTTTTTGATTTAGTTATAGTGATCTAAATGGAAACACTTCTTTCAAATAATATATAATGTATATTAGCATCTCATTATGAGAAAAAGAAGGAAACTTTTGTAACAGGAAAAAATAGTGCATTTTTATTATGTGATGAATACTACTAAAAACTGTAATGTTTCACAGAGTGGCATTAAGCACACAGAATAATATAATTTAAGTGGAAATTCACCATAGACAGACTTTAGTATCAAAAGTATCTGCTACTTTGCTGCTATTGAGAAAAGTTTTTGGAGATCTTTGGAGCTAAATTGTGAATTTTTAATTACTGCTATGCTCACTTCAGTGCCATCTCTCTCTCAACTACAGTTTTTTGTATTTTAAAAACAGTTTCACGCCAGTGAAATTGAATTAATCCTACATTGCCTCCCAAAATTAAATGTGACGGATTGAGATACTTAAAAGAGATACTCACACCTGCTGTTGGTGATTACTTTTCCTTTTCTGATTAAATGCTTGACTTGTCCAGAGTGCTGAACTAATTACACCAGATGCAACAGCATTCATTTCAAGCCACAAGACAGCAGCTTTTATCAGGCCCATCTCTTACTTTTATTATTAATTTGTTAAGATTCCATGAGTGTATTATATATTCAAGACCATGGGAAACAGTTTACAATTGTGCTACAAAATATCCATACTGAACAAAATGAAAAAGGAACCTCACAAGCCCTGATACACTATGTAGTATGGCTATAGTAAATGATACCATGCAGTATCACTATGACCTCATTGTTTTGGCAGCAATTGTTTCACCAATAAATAATTTAATGAGCAGTTAATCATTTGTTTAAAGTTAGCATATAGATTCTTCTTTTTCCAATGACTACCTGAAAATGTTTTAAAGTTACAGCACATCTTCCATGGCCACATTTTCAACACCAATCATAATTACCTTCCAATTTTAAGACAAAAATTAAGATCTGATACACTTTTTATCCAGCTGTTAAGATCCTTGAGTGAATAGCAAAGTCTCTGCTTATCCTTTGAAATGCTACACAGAGTAATTCCTAGCATAAGTTCTGTATTTTCTAAACTTTAACAAATTCCTCTGGAATACTGAAATACTTGGCCTTTCTTCTGCCTGTGTGTTTGTATTCAGGACGTACGCTGTAAAGGCAAGCAGCTCACCATTCAGTTAGGAGAACCAGGAGGAAGGAAGCTAACCCAACACCTGTCCCCAGCACGCCCGCACCTGCGGGCACCCCGCCTGCTCCAGCACAGCCACCTGCCATGGCCATCGAGCACAGCACGACGGCTCTGACATCAATTTTCTATCCGCGTCCCGTACCAAGCTGTTCCTCCGAATGCTAAACCTCCAGCACGGGGATTCACCAAGCGCAGCCGAAAGCTCTGAAGAAGAACCGGTATTTTTAAACACCTCGGTGAGCCAGAGAATCTCGGGCTGAGCCCCCCTGCGCCGCCGCTCTGCGGGGCACATCCCGGGCACGGGGCACAGCCTGAGCACGGGGCACATCCCGAGCAGGGGGCACAGCCCGAGCACATCCCGGGCACGGGGCACAGCCTGAGCACGGGGCACATCCCGAGCAGGGGGCACAGCCCGAGCACATCCCGGGCACGGGGCACAGCCTGAGCACGGGGCACATCCCGAGCAGGGGGCACAGCCCG